>VZSF01007653.1:481041-497228 GCA_013398295.1 Chionis minor | reverse complement strand
AACAGCCGGAGAAGGACGAAGCGGTAGAATTGAACAAGTGACAAGTCTCTAAAGAAGTTTAAAAGGTGTGACCTCCTGAGAGTGACAGTGGGGGGGGAATAGTGGTAGAAAATTTATGGTAAGGCCCTCTCAGGACAAAATAACCCCTCTTTGGTGAAATGTGTGCCCGTGCATGTACAGATGTTTGTGATGTTTCCCCCACTGAACTAGGCGGGGGGGATTTATATAAGCTGGATGATTTTTTGGGAACCTATCATGCTCGCCCGTCTCCCCAAGGGCAAGAATGGGCAAAAAATCATTGGTTCCAACCACAGAGTATAGTGGATAGGATCATGATATTGCAGAAGGAGGCTAAAGTTAGGCCTGGAAAGGGAAAATCCATAATTTGTGCTGTTTTAGGAGCAAGTTTGGCAGCGGCCGTGGAAGATAGGAGGCAGAGATTGTGTCAAGATGATGCTGTGGTAGGCTCCTTGAAATTGGCAGTTAAAATGCTGCAAGAGCAGTTGGAAGATACCAAACAATTGTTAGAGGAGGAAAGAAACTAGAATGCTTTACTAAAGGAAACACTAAGAGAAGAGTTGTGGAAAGAAAGTGACTCTTTTGGGGAAGTGGAGTCAAAGTTAACAGAGAGAAGGATTAGGCAAGTATATCCCCAGGAGGATTTACAGAGACCAAAAGAGGCAGCGGAAAACCCTCCTCATATGTATCCCTTAGTCAAGACTGAGTATTTATATGAGGCAGACGATGACACTCGTCCCCAAATTCTTAATAAAGAGGTTCCGTATACAGCAACTGAGTTAGCAAAATTGAAGAAGGATTTTGCAAGATCTCCAAAGGAATCTGAAACAGAGTATGTTTGGAAAGTGTCCTTGTCAGGCGGAGATGCGATTTTGTTGTGGGAGAAGGAAGCAGAAGGATACTGGGGTCCAGGTGTGTTTTTTAACTACTGGCAATCATCGGGCCCCATGGTCATTGACACAGAGGGCCGCATATTGGGCTGGGGGACTGAACCCTTTGGAAAGGGGAGACCCCCTAGCTATAACAGGTACGGTGGATCAACTGGTGGAAAGTGTACAAAAGGCAGCTTGTTTGCAGATGATGTATGATAGAAGGCTTGACCCTCGCCAGGGCTCTCCAATGATGATGCCTGTGGACCCAGAACGAATGACTCCTCTCATTCGAGGACTTCCTGATTCTCTAAAACCTATCGGGATCCAGCTACAGGGGAAGATACAAAATGCCCCCCCTATAGCTGACAGGCTTATGGCCTCCCTAGAGGGAGCAATGACCCCCGACCACCAGAGGCTGGAGAGGAAAGTATGGACGTGGGGGGAAGTTGCCCAGGAGCTAATTAATTTTGGGAGAAAATATGGTCCTGTTGGTGGATCCTGGCAAAGACCCGAAACAAGAGCTGTACGAGCTGCAGGAAAAGCTGAGGGACAGCCAGCCCTGGTCAAGACAAATCAGGATTGGAAATCGGTCCAACTTATTGATCCTGGGAGAGGGAGGCCCCTAAGTCGACAGGAATGGTGGCAACTGGGGCTCCACAGAGGTATTCCCAGAGATTTAATGGATGGGCTTCCGACCCAGAAATTGCAGAAACTTGTACAGAGATGGTCAGGGCGAAAAGTTAATTTTGACCCTATCCCTGGGGCCCCACCGTTAATAGGCCCCAGGGAAGAGGCTGATGAAATAAAGGCGACAGGAAACTAGACCCTCCGTCCCCCCAAGGTGAGGGGAGGGACGGAGGTTGGATGTTTATAAGGCAACTCACCTTAAATTTGAGAGGAGATTTAATGATTACAGTGGCTGTAGGACCACGGAAAAAACCAGTAACCTTTTTAATTGATACAGGGGCACAAATCACTGCCCTGATGCAAAGTCAGGCAGAGCAATGTGGAATTTTCACTTCGTCTAAAAACCTAATTATCCTAAATGCTTTGGGGAAAACCCAATCAGTATCTATGGCCTTGATAACACTATGGTTGCCCGGGGTGGAAGACCCAGTTGACACCAAGGTTGCAATAGGCCCTTTCCCGACAAATCTCTTGGGTATAGACATATTGAAGGGCAGACAGTGGTATGACACCCAGGGGAATTCGTGGTCTTTTGGCATTCCTCAGATTAGAGGATTAGCTGAAACCTCCTGGACAGAAGTACACCTATTGCAAACAGCACCTACCCTCCCCCCTTTCCAAGATGACTAATGTAAAACCCTACCCATTGCCCTTAGGGGCTCGAGAAGGGATAGCACCCATGATTGAGGATCTTAAACAACGAGGCATTTTAATATTCACCCACTCCCCGTACAATTCCCCAGTGTGGCCAGTGCGTAAATCAAATGGGAAGTGGAGACTGACTGTAGATTATCGTCGCCTTAATGCTAACACTGGTCCCCTGACGGCAGCAGTGCCTAACATAGCTGAGCTAATCTCACTCATTCAGGAGCAAGCTCATCCTGTGATGGCCACAATTGATGTGAAAGATATGTTTTTCATGGTTCCCCTGCAAGAAGAGGACCGTGATCGTTTTGCTTTCACATGGGAGGGACAACAGTATACCTTCAGTCGCCTCCCTCAGGGTTATAAACATTCTCCTACCTTAGCACATCAAGCTTCGGCACAAGAATTACCCAAATTCTCCTGGAACCAGGAGTTACAGTTTGTCGATACATTGATATGTTTTGATAGGAGGAGATCAAATTATTTCAGTGCAAGTGACACAGGGACAGTTTATACAGCACTTAAGACTCTCTGGAACTCAGATATCAGAGGAATAGATACAAACTGCCACAGATGAAGTGAAATTCCTAGGGATATGGTGGAGAGGAGGGTCAGTCTGTATTCCTCAGGACACCCTCTCAACACTAGGTCAGGGAAAAATTCCAGAAAATAAAAAGGAGGTGCAGCATGCCTTAGGAGTATTGGTCTTTTGGAGAAAACACATCCCAGATTTTGCAGTAATTGCACGACCCTTATATGACCTGCTGTGAAAAGGAGCAGCTTGGGAATGGGCTCCAGCCCACGATGAAGCATTACAACTTTTGGTGTTTGAAGCAAACACCCACCAGGCTTTGGGTCCCATTCACCCCACTGACTCTGTCCAGATCGAGTGGGGGTTTGCACATTTGGGATTGTCAATTCATTTTTGGCAAAAGGGACCAGAAGGTCCTACCCGTCCAATTGGCTTTTATTCCAGGAGCTTTAAGGATGTTGAGAAGCGATATTCCAATTGGGAAAAGGGATAGTTTAAAGTGAGTTTGGCTCTCAGGGAAGCAGAGCGGACCATACGCCAACAGCCTATAATTCTAATGGGACCCTTTAAGGTAATTAAACCTGTGTTAGCAGGAACTCCTCCCCCTGATGGGGTGGCCCAGAGAGATACTGTGAGAAAACGGTATGCTAAAATCGGACACTATTGTAGTGTTTTTACAGTCACTGAAGGTACCCCTAAACAGTTAAAAATTCAAGAAGAAGTAACAAATCTCCTGGAGGAGAATACCCCTCCTCCTTCTGTTGTTAAAATCGCCCCAGCCTTTTCAGAGGAGTTGCGAAATGTGTGGTTTACAGATGCCTCTGCTAAGAGAGAGGGCAAGCAATGGAAATACCAAGCTGTAGCTATGAATATAGATACTACGAGGGAAAGCATTACTGAAGGTGAGGGCAGTGCCCAAGTGGGAGAGTTAGTGGCGGTGTGGAGTGTGTTTAATAGCGAGGAAGGGCTGAAGACTCCCGTGTACATTTACACTGACTCATTTGCTGTGTTCAAAGGATGCACCGAATGGCTCCCTTTTTGGGAACAGAACGACTTGGAAGTAAACCGAGTGCCAGTGTGGCAAAAGGAGAAGTGGCAAGAGATCTTAAACATTGCCAAACATGGGGATTTTGCAGTAGCATGGGTGCCCTCCCACACCAGGAAGGGGGTACTCTGGCAGGTGAATGGAATAATAGGGCAGATGAGCTGGCCAGAATTGTCCCTTTGCAGGAGGAAAATCAAACGGCGGAAAATTGGGGTAGGCTCTTGGAATGGCTACACCTTAAGCATGGCCACACAGGGTCTAATGATTTATACAAAGAGGCACATGCCAGAGGTTGGCCTGTCACTTGGGAATCTTGCAAAATCTGTATTTCAGCTTGTGAACAATGCAGGCTTCCACTGGAGTGACACCCTATGGAACAATCTCCCCTTCATTTAAGAGATAAGAAAGCCCTTTGGGAAACTTGGCAGATAGATTACATTGGGCCTTTCCGAAAATCAGAAGGGAAACAGTATGTATTAGTAGGCGTGGAAGTGATTTCTGGCCTAGTTCAAGCCAAGGCATTTCCACGAGCGACTGGGGAAAATACAATACAAACCCTGAAAATGTGGTTTAGTTCCCTCCCAAAACCTGATTCTATTCAATCAGACAATGGCAGCCATTTTACTGCTACCAAAGTGCAAGAGTGGGCAAAGGAAGAGGGAATTAAGTGGGTATTCCACACCCCATACTATCCCCAAGCTAATGGGATAGTAGAACGAACTAATGGGCTCTTAAAACGATTTCTGAAGCCTCACAAACCACATTGGGCGGAACGCCTTTGGGATGCAGTTACCCGAGTCAATGATCGCTGGGGAATAAATGGATGCCCCCGACTAAATGCCTTTTGTCCTAAATCCCCAACTTTAACCCCAGAATCTCAGACTCTCAGCGGTCCCAGAGAACTAGCTTTTTCTCCTGGACAACCTGTATTAGTAGACATGCCAACCATTGGAGCTGTTCCTCTCGTGCTCACTGAACCCCTTAATAAATATGCTTGGAGAGCCAAAGATGCTCATGGAAAAGAACACAAAATCAACACCAGGTGGATTATTCCATCCTTCTAATACCAATTGCTTCCGGTTCCTTTGAACGAACCGAGTCCGTTTTTCTTTTCTTTTTCAGGTGAAGACTCTGGAGCCTGCCTGAAAGAAAAGAAGGAAAGAAGAAAACAAAACAAAAACCAAAACCACACCACCACATATGAATCTACTGATTGTCTGTGTGGTTTCCATAGTGTTTGCTTTGTTAATATTCATAGGATGTTTAACATACTATCGCAGACATTGCTTTGGTCAACCATTGTCACTGTGTCATTGCTTGTTATTGTTATTCACATCCAGCGAAACTCCTGTGCCCGCCTTGCTCTCAGAGAGTGGCAAAATGAATTTATGGCTTTAGGCCAAGAGGTGGCCAATGTTTTTAAGCTAACTAATTGTTGGATATGTGGGAGCCCTTTAGGATTTAGAGATTGGCCATGGACATCAAAACCACTATCCCCAAAATGGCTCGTGAGTAATCTGAGTGACACAACCCTTGGCAATAACTCATTTTATTGGAATGAGGAGATAAGGCCATGGAAAATCCATGTTCCAGAAAAGGGGGAATATTGTCTTAATCGGAACCACAGCAATGGAGTTTTTGTGGGTCACAGTGTATGTAATTGGACATTTAAATATGGAAATCATTGTATTATTCCGGGCTGTCGACCCATTAATTGTTCAACTTACAACCACTCTCTTCATGTTGAGGGTGACATGTTATGGTGTTTGTTTAGCAACACCACTGATGAAAAACTTATCCCTCGCAGGCTAAGTTGGGCATGGGTCAATGAAACTGGACATAAAAAACAATTTAATAACTTTTGGTCCAACACCGATCTCACAGGAGCTAAGGTATTGAGAGAATCTAACCCTCTGACATGTGCCATCAGTGGCATGACCAACCAAACAGTAAGCATTAAGTGTAACTATAGCAGTCCGGCAGGAGCATGGAAATGTGATCTTTCAATTAAAGGGAAAAAGGCAAATAATCGAATTAAACACCCTTTAGGCTTAACAAATACCACCTATTTTGAAACTCCTTGTAATTCCAATTTAAGACACAAAGGGGATGGACCGTTTGTAAATGGAGCTTGGGCCATAAAAGGTCATTATTGGATTTGTGGTCATCATGCTTATCGAAAATTACCAAATAATTGGAGTGGAACATGTTATGTGGGTTATATACGTCCCTTCTATTTCTTGTTACCAGAGGGAAAAGGAGACAGTTTGGGAGTTAGGATATATGACGACCTTAATCGATATCAGCGGTCCATTGATACCTCTATAACAGGTGGAAGTGATCAAACCTGGGGCAAAGATAAGTGGACCCCTCAACGTATCATACAACATTATGGACCTGCCACCTGGAACCCCAATGAGTGGATTAGCAGTGCTCGAGAACCTATTTATAATCTAAATTGTATTATTTGATTGCAAGCTATCCTAGAGATCATTACTAATGAGACAGCCCATGCACTTGACCTATTGGCGGATCAGGCCACACAAATGAGAACAGCAATATTGCAACATTGCCTGGTTCTCGATTACCTGCTAGCAGAAGAAGGAGGTGTTTGTGGTAAACTAAATGATTCTAATTGCTGCTTAAAAATTGATGATAGCGGCAAAATTGTTAAACAAATTACTGCAGGAATACGAAAGCTGGCCCATGTTCCTGTTCAGACATGGAAAGGCTGGGATGTTGATATGTTTTCCTGGCTCCCTGGTGGTCCATGGGTTAAGCGAATCCTATTTTATTTGTTATGTGGTCTTGCCATACTGATGTTTTTACCGTGTATCATTCCATGTTTTATACAATTGATTCAACATGTTGTAGCCAAGATGCAATTCATACCTACTGTCTCACCTGACGGTGTCAAACAAATTCGTGCCGTGCACCGAACTAAACCATCAGTAGTACGGATTATATAGTGTTATTGCTTATTTTCCTTTACCTAAATCATATGGGACAGAAGTTTCTAGGTGCAGATGGTGCATGTGCTTTAAGCTAAGGGGGCGGGGAAATCAATTTTCCTGCTGCGTACCCCGACCCTGCTTCTGGCAGACCAGGACAGCGGACCATGAGGGTTACAATCGCTTGGTTTTATATGTTTTGAAATCGCGGGATGCAATGGAATACATGTACGCGCTTGTGATCGNCATGTGCCATCAGTGGCATGACCAACCAAACAGTAAGCATTAAGTGTAACTATAGTAGTCTGGTAGGAGCATGGAAATGTGATCTTTGGATTAAAGGAAAAAAGGCAAATAATTGAATTAAGCACTCTTTAGGCTTAAAAAATACCACTTATTTTGAAACTCCTTATAATTCCAATTTAAGACAGAAAGGGAATGGACCGTTTGTAAATGGAGCTTGGGCCATAAAAGGTCATTATTGGATTTGTGGTCATCATGCTAATCGTAAATTACCAAATAATTGGAGTGGAACGTGTTATGTGGGTTATATACGTCCCTTCTATTTCCTGTTACCAGAGGGAAATGGAGACAGTTTGGGAGTTAGAATATATGATGACCTTAATCGATATTGGTGGTCCATTGATACCTCTATAACAGGTGGAAGTGATCAAACCTAG
Source organism: Chionis minor (assembly GCA_013398295.1). NCBI lineage: Eukaryota > Metazoa > Chordata > Aves > Charadriiformes > Chionidae > Chionis > Chionis minor. Next base: position 489,798 of record VZSF01007653.1, on the reverse strand, counting down.
GGCAAAGATAAGTGGACCCCTCAACGTATCATACAACATTATGGACCTGCCACCTGGAACCCCAATGAGTGGATTAGCAGTGCTCGAGAACCTATTTATAATCTAAATTGTATTATTTGATTGCAAGCTATCCTAGAGATCATTACTAATGAGACAGCCCATGCACTTGACCTATTGGCGGATCAGGCCACACAAATGAGAACAGCAATATTGCAACATTGCCTGGTTCTCGATTACCTGCTAGCAGAAGAAGGAGGTGTTTGTGGTAAACTAAATGATTCTAATTGCTGCTTAAAAATTGATGATAGCGGCAAAATTGTTAAACAAATTACTGCAGGAATACGAAAGCTGGCCCATGTTCCTGTTCAGACATGGAAAGGCTGGGATGTTGATATGTTTTCCTGGCTCCCTGGTGGTCCATGGGTTAAGCGAATCCTATTTTATTTGTTATGTGGTCTTGCCATACTGATGTTTTTACCGTGTATCATTCCATGTTTTATACAATTGATTCAACATGTTGTAGCCAAGATGCAATTCATACCTACTGTCTCACCTGACGGTGTCAAACAAATTCGTGCCGTGCACCGAACTAAACCATCAGTAGTACGGATTATATAGTGTTATTGCTTATTTTCCTTTACCTAAATCATATGGGACAGAAGTTTCTAGGTGCAGATGGTGCATGTGCTTTAAGCTAAGGGGGCGGGGAAATCAATTTTCCTGCTGCGTACCCCGACCCTGCTTCTGGCAGACCAGGACAGCGGACCATGAGGGTTACAATCGCTTGGTTTTATATGTTTTGAAATCGCGGGATGCAATGGAATACATGTACGCGCTTGTGATCGTTTATTGTGTAGCTTTATCTTAACTGTTGCTTTAATTTTTCTTATGATACATGTTGCTTGCCCTTGCAAATGCTCACCTTGTAACTGCCCCTGTAAACTTTTCTCTTCTTCTTCTCCTTCTGAACCTTTGGAATCATAGAATTAGTTTATAACATGTTTTGATACTGTATATAGTTAATAGAAGAAGTTAGTTGAATGTTATTAGTTATTAGATGATGTTTGCGATCTTGTTACGCGCCCTGTCTCTTTCCCTTCCTCCCTTCTCTACCTCTATCATTCATGTCGCCCTGGAGCACCATTCCCGAAATAGTCATATTGAGCCACGGGGTGGAATGTGAGAGACTGCGTCGGTGATAACCAACTTTGCTGGCACCACCAACACAGCGGGTGTTTGGCTCAATATTACTACGGCGGAAACACCATCATCGGACACCACCACCACAGCCTGCTTATCATGACACTGCTGATACCACTGATGACAGGAAAACTATAAGCAAACACCACAGCTTGCTTATCACAACCCTGCTGACACCATCAATGCAGATGTTTATCTGCAGGAAATCCACCAGCAGACTCAGGATCGGGGAGATCGAGAGACCTGGAGACCCCCTGGGAACAGCATTGGACATGAGCACCACCACCAGGTGAAAGGTGTGGTTAAGCACAACAGCTCGCGAGGATCCTATAAAAGAACGGAACCAACCAACATCGGACGGAACGTTCTCCCACCGGACTCGAAACTAATCAGACTGTCGGGACACCGCAGCTCCAGGGTGGTAACTATTGCTGTAAACTCTTTCATCCTCTCCTCTTTCTTTCTTTTCTTCCTTCCTCTCTTTATCTCTCGCTCACTCCTTTGCATTTGCGAACTTGTTGTCGGGCAAATAAAGTTCTTTGGTGCTTGACTCCATTTTGAGTCTTAATTCTGTTCCTGAGAATACGAGCAAAACCGCGCTCTGGTCTTTGACGGGCGCGTGACCCTACCTCAGCAGCAGTCCCTGCTAATTCATTCTGATAATACTGGTTGCTCTAAGGGTTGACTTTACTTCACAACCGCGTTCTGAGTTTTGTGTAGTGAGGCTAAAGGATAAGACACGAGCTCTCAACTAAACTCAATAACGATGTAGTTTTAAAAAAGCAAAAAGCTTTGAAATCCTTCTATGCACTGCAAAAAATTTTTTTGATTTCTTCTGCCCAGGAGAATAAGATTTGATTCTGGTTTGGTATTTTACAGAATCACAGAGGCTGGAAGGGACCACTAGATATCATCTAGTCCAACCCCCCCGCCAGAGCAGGTCCACCTAGAGCAGGTTGCACAGGATGGTGTCCAGGCAGGTTTTGAATGTCTCCAGAGTTGGAAACTCCACCACCTCTCTGGGCAGCCTTTTCCAGTGCTCTGCCACCCTCAAAGTTCCTCCTCTTGTTTAGATGGAACTTCCTATGTTCAAATTTGTGCCCCTTACCTCATGTCCTATCACTGGCCACTACTGAAAAAACACTGGCCCCCTCCTCCTGGCACCCTCCCTTTAAGTATTTATAAGCACTCATGAGTGCTCAGTCTTCTCTTCTGCAGACTAAAAAGACTCAACTCCTTCAGCTGTTCCCTCATAAGATGTTCCAGCCCTTTAATCATCTTTGTAGCCCTCTGCTGTACCCTTTCCAGCAGTTCCCTGTCCTTGAACCAGGAAGCCCAAAACTCACTGGTTCCTCTGTGATCAAGATATTCAAGGCCACAACATGCACTGTCCGTTGAAATGCAGTAAATATTTAATGTTCTGTTTATTTTTATAATGGTCAAATGAAATTACTTTCTATCTATTTATCTATTTGCTTGTACACATACACACGCCCTCTTGCATACATACATACATTCACATGTTCAAGCTATGGAGAAACAGAATGAAGGAAATTAGAAAAAGGATTTAACACTCTGCATTTGAAAAAATGAACTAATTTAGCCCTCAAACTATTCCGTTAAGTAAAGGCAAGGTTATCTCCGTTATACCAAAGTGGTGACGGAGGCCCAAGAGTGCATGTTTCACTCAAAGTGTGACAGCACAGATGGAGTCAATGTCTGGGCCACTACTTAGAATTCAAATCATCCTATTAACCTGGGCCTCTTTCATGATACAGAGAACAACCTTAAAGTTGTCGGTAGGCTAAAGCTTTCATTTAAAGGTTATTTGGTGGTCACTGAAGCAAGTCTAGTTCCTAACGGACAGATGTCCTTTTAACTAAAACCCTCCCAAATGACTTCTTGTTTGAAGCTATGCTAGGTAAACCAAAGCCTGAGTAGATATGTCAACTGAAGCAACCTCTTGTAGCTAGCAGCTTTCACAGAATGGTAGGTGTTGGAAGGGACCTTCAGAGATCATCTAGTCCAACCCCCCTGCCAAAGCAGCTTCACCCAGAGCAGGTTGGACAGGAACGCATCCAGGTGGGTTTTGAGTATCTCCACAGAAGGAGACTTGATAGCCTCTCTGGGGCAGCCTGTTCCAGTGTTCTGTCACCTTCAAAGTAAAGATGTTTCTCCTCATGCTGAGATGGAATTTCCTGTGTACCACTTTGTGCCTGTTGTCCTGTCTCTGGGCACTGCTGAAGAGTCTGGCCCCATCCTCTTGACACCCACCCTTTAGATATTTATAAGCATTGATGACACCCCCCACCCCCCCCCTCCCCCAAGTCTTCTCTTCTCCAGGCTAAACAGACCCAGGTCTCTCAGCCTTTCCTCATCAGAGATGCATCAGTCCCTTGATCATCTTTGTAGCCCTCCGCTGGACTCTCTCCAGCAGTTCCCTGCCTTTCTTGAACTGGGGAGCCCAGAACTGGATGCAGGACTCCAGATGTAGCCTCACCAGAGCAGAATAGAGGGGAAGGATGACCTCCCTGGACCTGCTGGCCATGCTCTTTTCAATGCACCCCAGGATACCGTTGGTCATCTTGGCCACAAGGGCACGTTGCTGGCTCATGGTCAACTTCTTGTCCACCAGGACTCCCAGGTCCGTCTCTGCAAAGCTGCTTTCCAGCAGGTCAGCCCCTAACCTGTACTGGTGTATGGGGTTATTCCTCCCTAGGTGCAGGAGAGACTACAGTTGCCCTTGCAGAGTTTCATTATGTTTCTCTCTGCCCAACACTTCAGCCTGTCCAGGTCTTGATGAATGGAGGCACAGCCTCCTGGTGTGTCAGCCACTCCTCCCGGTTCTGTGTCATCACCTAATTGATGTTTCCCTGAGAGTCTGGGCACCAGCTCAGTGGCAGAGGAATGTTTGCTTGTGGCACGTGGTCTTTTGATAAGTCTTTCAGTCAGTTGCTTTATATCAGTGCTTTAAGAATGCATTTATTCTAAAAAAATATAGTAATGCAAGGTGAGGGATATTTGTCAGTTTGTGGTTTTAAAATGGGGGAAGCTCAGTGTTATTTAGATTGAAATAGCATTGCCAAATGGAACATTTTGTCCTACACAAATTAAGGGGTGAAGGCCCATGGTTGATTGTCTTACTATCATGAAACATTTATCTGGCCAGTCTTGAGTACACCAAGTTTTAAAGTTGGGCAGGTCTTCTCACAGCCTACATCATAATAATCATAAGTAACAAGAATTCAATTAATATTAATAACTTTTTTGCCTCATCACATGTAAATTAGGATATGATCTGGGAATGGCATCTTTACTGGGAGACCCTGTGCCCACTGAAATGGCTCTCCCCAGGAAGCTGCCTGTGCTGATCCAGTTGCCGAATCTGCTTGTTATCTTTCAAGAGTCATAGTACTGAGGGTGTTACAGGGTCCTGCGTTTTATCTAGAATGTTGCTACTTGGTGACAAATCAGAACATCCAAATATCATCTGAAGAGAGAAAAAAGCATACACTTCTGTAGAGCCATCAAAGAAATATGGAGATTCACAGAATTACTGTTAATTTTTCCCTGTCTGGAGCATTCATTTAAAAAATGACCCACAAAGACTGGAAGAAGAAACTGCAGTGAAAATGAAAACAAATGATATTAAAAGTCCAGAAATAGAAAGCAATCTTACCAATAGTAGGTGGGCCTTCCTGGCCTTTCTTCCATGTACAGGTGGCATCAATAACAATTTGGGTATGACTGTTAGGTATTTGTGATTGATGGTTCTCTCTGGTAACGGATGATCAGTTCTTTTTAATCCCACCCCTTAACGCAGTAATATTGAACTATCTTATGAAAGAGAGGGGAGTAAATTAGAACCAAGTAAAAGAAATGTTATTTTTCATGGCCAGTTGGCACTGCTGGGATTCACTGTTACAGAAGGTCAGAGAGTTTAATGTTGCTGGGGTTTTTTTTTCTTTTATATTTATTTTATTTTTAGGATACTGTGACTGTTAACAAGATTTATAACTATGCAAGTTAAGATGAAAAGGTTAGCTGAATATCAAACTTCAAGATAGGAGGTGATGGCTTAGTAGGGTCTGGAAGGAATTTCTCCTATCTCCGTTTCCCACTGTGCACAGCACAGAACAGTGGGATGGGTGCATACTGGATTTTTTTTTTTCTGTAGTAATAACTTATAGGCCTTCATGAAAGACATGTTGGAGCAAACGGATCAGTGGACTAACCTTGGGTTTAATCTGATTTCATCTCATCTAAACTTTTTGTAAGTTTAAGCAATATACTTGTATATAAAATACTGAATTCTGATGTGCAAAAGGCACATTTAATGCTCATGTGGGGAAATGAGGAATACTTGCTATGTAATTTAGGACTGTCCTTGTAAGGCTTAGCTACTCTGTTTACCTCCCAACACTGAAGGCTGTAAATGAGACTGTTTTGTCACTATGTTAATTTCTTCAAACACCTGAAGGATTTCCTGGGACTTAAAATTAAACAAATCAGAAGTTGACCTCTGCATGGCTAGACCTGTTTGTATGGCCAGACAGATGGGAAAAGGGGCATAGCATTGTTAAATTTAAGGCTTTAGTTGAGTGAAAGCTATTTCAGACTTCTGTATTTAGCCATCTCTCCTCTGTAGATAGAAGCTCATGTCCCAGGCTGACTTGGTTAAGGTGGGTGTGAGGAAGTAAATGTTAGATGGACGCTTTTTTCCCCCCTGCTGCATCTGTTTTACAAAAACATCCTTTCTTTGCTGCAGCTCTAGGGGTTGCATTATATGCAACACTCTAATAGCTGATTAGGGGGAAACATAAGGCACATCAACCATTAACCACTTTTAGTTAGACCACTAGAAAGAAGACAACTACTCCCTGTTGTTAGATTGGTTGGTCGATGGTGGTGCTTCTCCCACAGGTACTAATGGTGAAGGTGAAGTGATGTTGATGTAAGTGATGATGACATTTTGGGAGGGGAATTGTAGCGAAGGAAAAGCAGCATGGCTGAAACCTGTGAGACTTAAGTTTCCAAAGTGACTGAGGCAGCAACCAGTGAAGTCCTGAGAATGATGCCCATGGCTTACTTACATTCACCCTGGTCTGATTATTAGTCTTTTTTTTTTTTTTAAATAGCATTTTCACAGTGTCAGTAACTCCTGTTCTGGAATCCTGGGGGTTTGGTTTTTTCCCCAATTTTAACTTTCTGCAAAAGCCTACCATATACTGAATAGAAGAGACTGTTATCCTTTTTCAACATTTTTCTCTGATACCTGGAACTAACCACACAGCTTAAGATTTTTTCAGTCTATTTAAATGAATGACAGCGGTTTTTGTTTTTAATGAATAAGAACTGAGGTGAATGAAAGTGAGGAAGTGCAGATTTTTTCTGTGGTGGATGCATATTAAGTCAATAATGTGTTCATTATTTCAAGTAAGTTTATTTGAATTTACATTTTAACTTCAGTCTCATTCCATTGAAATTATTATTCAGAGCTACGCTCCAAAAGCATTTTTATTAGTTACAGGGTATTTGTGAGCTACAAACTCTTTGCTGGGCCTCCTGTCCTGTTAAATATGTCTACAGACTTAAGCGAAAATTTCCATTTAGTGTGGCCAATTCAGAGTACTGGATGCTTTAAAGAGTCAGTAAGGATAGCTGGTTTCTAGATAAGGCCTCAAAATTCTTAGCATTATCTAAACTGAGGATTAAAAAGTTACAATATTCCAAAGGTTTCCATTACATTTCCTATTCTGCCTACTATGCATTGTACATTATTAAAGAGTACTGCTCTGACATGCCCCCCAAAAAAGCAAATTAACATTTCTTGTGAACTTTGTTCTTTTATGAGAGAATAATGACTCGAGCAGCTCCAAAAGCTTCTCATATGAATCAGAATTTATTACTTGTGAAATTAATGTCCATTACATTCATTGATACTGTGCATAAACTGTCATTTATAGGAAAAAAAGGCCTTTTTAAACTGTTTTCTGTTACCGGTAATAGATCTGTGAAAGCTCCTTCTCGCTGGTGAGATGAGCCCTGCCTGGTGCTTTGGACGTGGCTTGAAGCCTTTTGAGTGTTACCATTTTTAGGGAAGTACCTGCCAATATGGACAAAAACAAAGCAGAAATTGCCGATGGTGTTTTTTTATAGATTCGGTTATCTTGCTCTTTAACACTGATTTAGTCTGTCTTTTAAAAATCTTACTACTTCTTCTAGAACTAAATCCTTACATTTTGTAGGTATACAAGTGTGCTTGCTAACTAGTCCCATGGCTGAAAGAAATATTCAGGAGAAACATGCAAGTCAGATATGATGAACATAATCCAGTAGACAGAACTAAGGAGATGCCTTCAAAAAAGGTTCTTTCTGAAGAAAAGGGTCTGATCAACCTCGATTCAGACTTCTCAAAGGACTGCCAGGTCTTATCAGTGGGTTATGTGAGTTTAGTATATAACCACTATGAGGGAGCAATTCTTTGACTTCTGCATCCTGTCTCTAGTGTGACTAGAAAAATCAAAGTCAAAAGAAAGTGTAATAAGACATAAAGTGGGGATTCAGACTAGTTTATAGGAACATACTTAACTTCTCTGTGCAATTTTCTGTGTAATGGGGATAATGTATTTAACTACAGCACGAGAAGTCTGCAGATTAATTGGTTAATGAATTCATAGTACCCCGAGCATGAAAGGTGCGCTCTAAATGTTTTCCCATAGAAACTTCTCCACTACCTAAAGAGAGAGAAAGAAAAAAGCCAATTCATTGCTTTAAAGAATTGTGAGAATTCCATCAAGAACACAGATAATTAAAGTAATATTAATAGATTTTTAGGTCTTCATTTTCCCCTTGAGGCCAGGTGTCCCTGATTTTTTTCTTTTCGATTTTTTTTTCCCTTTTCCCCTTCAAGCAATGTCCCTGACTCAGTTGTCAAAGACTGAGAAGTAAAAGTGCCCATCCAGCTTTGAACTTGATACCTGCAGTGGAGTTACAAGGTTAAATAAATGGGGTGTGTTTTCTTTTTCTTTTTTTTTTTTTAAGCTGAGCATAACACTTCAAAAAGATCTCCTCTCCCCCCGCCACCCCCCCCTCCCCTGCCCCTAATGTATTTTTAGACTGTATGCACTCCTGCCTATGTCTCTTCCTCAGTCCCAGCTGAAGATTTCAAGGGAGATGAGAGCTCTATTTTGTTTCTCCCTTGTATTGCAGATAGGGGGAGGAGGTGGTTATTAGAGAGACGCGCTCTCACTCGCTCGCTCGCTCTCTCTGTTTCTCCCTCTCTGGCTGATAGCACTTATCTCTCGCTCTCTCTCCTTCTCCTAGGTGATCCATTTCTAGGCAACGTGCTGGCTGGTGCTGGAGCTGCCAGCTCTCTCTGCATCCCACCAGCAAAGCAAGCTCCAAAACCAACCTGCAGACCATCAGCTGCTTTCCTCTGCCGTGCTCCGGGCACTCCTCCTCTCGCTCCTGCCCTGTCCAACTACTACCTCGCGCGACAGAGACAGCACGCCGGGCTTCCTTTGCAGATTTTCCTTTTTTTTTTTTTCCCCCCCC
>VZSF01007653.1:182082-477855 GCA_013398295.1 Chionis minor | reverse complement strand
AAAAAAAAAAAAAAAAAAGAGTAGTTCTTCTCACATGATTAATTTGTCTTGAGAGACAATCAGTGCAGTTGACAGGGGGATTACCTCTTTTTATAGACTGGTTTATGTTGCCATGAAAATGGCAAACTGATAATTGTTACAGAGCTTTATATCTACTAAAATGAATACGCTGAAAATAAACGACCTGAAATGAGAACTACTTAACACTAAATGAGTAGACAGCTAAATATTCCAACTTGTACAGCTTGCAGTGGAAAACTTTGACCCCTAGTAATACCACTGTATTTTGTGACCTGAGTGTTCTGACCCCCTTTTGCTTTCTTCCACTTGTACCGAGTAAACTTATGTATAAGATGTTTAGACGTAAATAATAAACTGTAGTTATTTATGTGAGTTAGCAAAAGCAGTAGCAGGGTACTCTATGAACAGATTAACTGCAGAAGAATTCATGAAGTCAAAGGAAAAAACAGCATGTTCAGTTCAGGGGAACAGAAATACCACCTGAGGTAGTACTGATGCCTTAGGCAACAAACAAAATAAATGCATTATCTGTTTCTCATTCTACAGTGGTAAGATAATCGAGTGGAAAATATTTTCCCATGTTTGGGAGGGGCAGATGATCATAAGAAGTAACACGTTACCTGTGGTATCCTGTTTGTGATAGCATGTACTTTTTTGGTATAATGCGCTTCTTTGCTTGCCTGCGCATTATTTGATGTGTTTCTTGTAAAGAGATGTTTTCTGTATCGAAGTATGTTATCAGCCATCTCTTAGACAACAACGACAGAAAATGTTATAATTTAGTGAGTAGAGATTAACGACCTGGTGATGACAGTGGGAGGGGTACAGTGACTGGTATTTATCTATGATATGCTTTTTCGTATTTCTGTCTTCTGAAGGATTACAGCTGGTGGATTTGATCATTAGAGCAGGTCTGTGTGTATGTAAATGCACACATTGAAAAAACAAACAAACAAACCCACCCCACCTTTTCCTATACCATATTTTAAACATTGGTAGGGCTGCTTATAGTCTGTACGTTTCTGATGCCCTGCTATTATAAATAGAAGCTGGCAGTTCAGAAAGACTACATTAAGCACTCTTGTGAAAATGTTGAAATGAATCAACTCCACTGTAATTTTCCTTACTCCTATATAAAAAAGAAAGGGGTAGGGTTACCATGTCAAAACTGTGCAATTCTGTATTATGCTGCTTCTCTCAGCCCATGCATTGATTGAGTAATTTCATCAGCCCCACATTACTTGATTGCTTAGAAGTTTCCTAATGATCTGTATGCTGTAGGAAGAATCTGAAAGTCGTGAGTGGAATGGCAATGATTTTGTGTTTTATGAGGCTATTCAAAAAGTCGCTCTGATTTATGTAGCTTGAGAGCTCCAAAGTCTTTGAGATTAGCCACGCTGCCTGATACTTTCTTCATACATCAGTCGTCCCACACTCCTCACTCCCTAAACAGGAGTTTAGAACAGTGCTTTAATTAAGCAGGGATTAGGTGGCATTCCTTGTCAACTGCACAATTTGTGTATGCTTTGCAGCTTTTACAGCTGATGGTCTCACGCTTTTATATTTTGTACTTTGTGCTCATTTTTTTCCCTTGATGTGTACATAGTAATACATCTGTATGTGCATATGGATTTCCTATTGTGCCTACAGAAACATATATGCAAATATGTCTGTATCAGGTGCAGCAAAATCACATAGGGCGGAGGTCACACAGTATAGTACAAGAGTTTTTGCTGAAAAAATACACTGAAGTATTTTTAAAGGCTAATCCATAATAGCAGTGTGCAGCAATAGTTCAGGCACCCTGATTACTTAAAGTTAGGCTTTTTTTTTGTATTTATCAGTGGCTTCAGTCAGATGCCATCAGCTGCGTGTTGCCATTAGCTTTTTAATTTTCAATGGCAAGTTCAGAAATATGGGTAATATATAGCTAATGTCTACGTATGATTTTAATATACTTTTAAAAATATATATACTATATATTTTTTTAATGAGAGAGAAAAATAGATCTGCTCTTTCCTTACTCCTTTTAGCTTTCAGACTACGCAGGCCAGGGCTGCTGCGTTCCTTGTGTTAGACAAGTTCCCAGCATTGCTGGGTCCTGAGTTTTGGTTCATACTTTTAACGTCTTCTGTACCATGGAAAATAATACCATTGCAATTCCAACATGGGCTCTGTTGTTTACTTCTTCTGTTGGTATGGTAGTGCCCTTAAAATGTACAATTTTTTTGTGAGGGAAAGGGAGTCATCTAATTTGGTGGTATGCACATTCATGTTTTGTCCTGTCAGCTGTTGTAATACAACCCAGCTTGTATTGTGTTGTGTATCGGTAATAGGAATTTAATTTGCTGTGCTATTGGCAAAGCCTCATTAGAAGGTATGTAGCATATGTCACTAACTGTTCATTACAGTATTCTCACATACATTTTGTAAAGCACAGGACAAGCAAGCAAAACAGATTTGTTAAAAAAAAAAAAAAAGTGCCTATAGCGTCTACAGATGAGTGTTCAGGTCTGTTTTCCCTGCTCTAGAACGTGCCAAGGTTACTTATTTTAAACATACATACAGATGAAGACCTGGAATACAGCATGCTGTGGCTTATCAGCCAGTAGGTTTTATTAGTAACTATGTTCTACTTAAACGCACAGCATGCGTGACATACTCTGTGTTTCTATGCGCGCTGTTTCTTAAACTCTCTCCCAGGTGCTTAGATTTGCGATAGTATTTCAGTCCCTGTAATGCGTTTTAGCGCTAGTTACTCTGCAGCTAAAGAGGGATAATTTTCCATGCCATAGATTACGGCTTGCTATCCTCCTAAGGCACGTTTGCCATTAGGTGTCACTGCTTTCTGGAGTGTTTCTTAGTGATCACCAGGGCCTGATCCAGAGTGTGTCATAATCCAGGTGAGTCACTTAGTTGATTTAAAAAGACTTTTTTTAAACCGAGCCCGTGGATTACTGACTGCAGCAGGCGGCTCCTTTTCACGTTCTTAAATAATTTTTAGTGTTACTTCTAGTTCTTTGCCCTTGATAAAGACGGGGGTGGGCGGGGGAACCCCAACCATCCATTTTCAAGTGGTGTCCTAACAAGTGCCTGACATGGTGAGCAGTGCTGCTGCTGTGCGCTTTCAGACGAGTACTTATGGATGCGTGGAGTCTTTATTCTCACAATGCCATCTTTGGAAAAACACACTGGAGAAAAATCTTTTAGGACTGTGACTACATAAACCTACCAACTAAGGTTCATTTAACTTAATGAACAAAGGCATTAAGTATGGTTCTCTTCCACTCCCTGGCCCTGTAAAGCAAGTGGTATTGGCAGGAGATGACTTTTGTAAGCCATTAGGTTACTCCCTAGATATAGACTTGAACTCACATCATTTTCTTCCATTTGATATATAGCTATCTATAATCTGCCATGACAGTCTGTTTTTTGCTGAAATTTATTTGAGGCTTTTGCCTTCTGAGGCGTGTATTTTTACTCTTTGTCACTGCTCCTCAATTGCTTGATTTTTTTTTTTAACATTACCAATGATTTTTAAAATAGTTTATATGAAAGAGTAGTCCTACTTGGCTCTCAATTTCTAGCTAATTTTCCTAATTACCTGAATTACATGTGACAGCATGGGTAAAACTCTCTTCATCTATACACTCTTCAAACATAGTTTGTGCTTTATATCTTCAGTGTTTAAAATCTTATTAGGCATAGATAATTACTGTTGCTGTTCGGACTGGAGTAACCAATAAGAAAAAGAAACAGTTTTCACAAAATGACCTATATTTTGAGCAAATATGAGAAGATAATGAAACTCTGAAAACATGTTATGTAGGTGTATTATGATACATGATAGCTTGCTATGTGCAAAACGTTGACTTCCGGTGATACACTGGTAATGAGGCAAACTAGGATTCCTTTCTGCGTCTGCAAACTCAGATGTCACTGTTTGGATTTTTATTTAAGTTAGATTTGAATTCCAGAAGGAATAAATTATTATCTAAGCTAGTGAAACTGGAAGAAAACTTTGATTTTGTAGGCCTTACAGTCCAGTTCATGGCTCTGGTCACGCTGATACCCATCTCCGAGCGCCCCAGATATACTCATTTGTTTGTGCTGCCTGGAAGTGCCAAGAGGGGCAAGTATGACAGTCACAGCCCAACCGTAAAACATAACGAGCGGTTTGCCGGCAAGCTGTCATGGCTGGGAACTCATCATGAAAGCTCATGTTTCTGTGGGGCGTTTTGTACCCTAGACTGATTGACTGTCTAGCAACTGGCTTCCTGGGAGGCTTCTTGGATACAGATGAGATTCCTCTCCTGTGATGTTATTTTCATGCACTAACTGCTATGTCCATTAGCAAGTAGGAGTTGACCTGTTGCTTGCAGTAGTTACCAAAATGAGTTACAGTGTCCTTTCTTAGAGTAACGTTGACCATGGCTTTGTTGCTCGTCTCGGCTGGTAGACTGTATTGGAGAAGGTGCAATCCTGAGCTGGTGCAATGTGATACTTGGTGTGGAATACGTGCTTAAGTTGCATGTTAAATAAGCGTAGTGCTGTGCTAGTTGAACTATGCTCAACATCAGAGAAGACCTTTGGAGCACAGGTTTTAGCTGGCTCGTGCGTTTGAAGCAGCACGAGGAGGGAGAAGAGGAAGTGCTGTTGTCTCCCACTATGAAGTAGAATTTAATTGTGTAATCTTGATGTAGAAGTAGTAATTTAAACATAGAGACTAAAATGGAAGCACCTAGTGGATGAATGGGTGAGGACAAGGTGTCTTTCTTGCCTTATCTTTCTGTACTTAAGTCTCTCCCCATGAGCACCTGCAGAGTAGTTTCCTCTGCTCTTCTTCATTATAGTAGTTGGGCTGTGGTTTATTGTTGGCCGAACGGTTGTGAGAGATGATGGAGAAAGGGAAAGATTCTCTCGTGTCTGCAACCGCTGTAATTAATAATGGTTTATGTGACTTGGAGAGTTATAACTGATCTGTGTAACAGGGAGGACGCGGGCTGGAAGTGAAGGTTAGTAGATGAAATGTACTGTCGTTTGGATGACAGTTATGAAACTTGGCAAGGGAGCAGGCTTGAAATTGTGCAGTGCTGTAATTTTGTAAGGTTCAAAATTTATGTCCTAGTTTCAGTGATAATACACTTAATTCAGAGAAGGAGGTATTTTGTATTCCGTATTGCACTGCAGAGTGCAGTTCAGCTGGAGAGCCTTGCTCCTTCTTTAGTCTGGGGTAACTGCATCAGCTCAAGGAAGGGATATTCTGTGAGCTCAAAGTGCTGCATTAAAAAAACAAAACAAAACACCATGTAAAAAGTGACACTTGCTCAATGAGAAAGGATAGTATAGTAAGTACGGTATTCCTCTATAGCATTAAAGTTGTAGTGGAAGAGGTGGTACAGAGACAAATACTGTAGTTTTAGTCAACTGTAAACGGATGGATTTCTATGTGCACGGTTAGATTTAAAGTAGGTTCCCATTGCACACATTAGTTCTGGAATGAGGGGGGAGTAGGGTGGGAAAAAAGATGAAAGGGAAAAAGTTTCCTGAAAGTTATGCTGGGTTTATCTGACAAGCTATGCTCAAGGGGAAAACTGAAAAAGAAAATGAGTAAAAATGCAAGGAGGGGAGGAAAATAAGATCTCAAAGGCGAGAGCCACTAGTTTTCTCTGTTTCTGATTCTTTGGGAGCTGTATAATGTTTCTGTAAGCGCTGTGCTAAATGGAAAAGTTCTGAACCAGAAAGGGGAAAATGTGAAGACATAGAATTTAAATGAAGAATTATATGTGTATTTTAACCTATTAGATAACACTCTGTGCTGAAATGCTAATTATTCCTAATTGTTATATTTGCTTTACCCATGAATAAAATATCACAAATCTAATAAAATATGCAGTGAAAATTACTGTAAAATTCCTCTTGGAGTCTTTCATGCAGATTTAAAGGATTTAATCTCTTATTTCTTCATTGCTTTTTAAATCATTAACTTTCTATAATCAGTTGGATTGCCAAGGCCAATATCCAGTGAACCTAACAATAATTGCTTGTTTTGCAGAACAATTTTTTGTTAGTCCAACCATATCTTTCTCAGAGGCTTAAATCGAGTTGGTGATTTCATTATAATAATTCACTTGTGATAAATCAAAATCAAATAGCACCACTCTGGTGCTGTGGAAAGTAGCTCTGCACGGGAGCTACGGAGAGAGCAGAGGATGGCGTAGCAGCAGACCTGAATATCAGCCCTGGATTTGCTGTGCCTTAAAATTTAAGATATACAGCTGTAACAATGACCCCTTTTGCAAATCCCTTTTAAATAGAGAAATGAAAACGTGTACAAGGCAGGCTTCCCTGCCTTGGGACTCCAACTCAAAACCTGTGTTAGGGACCCAGGACCTGATGACAGATGGTAACTCGATTTGTTATTAAAGCGTGCAGGAGCTCAAGTCTGACTGACTGCCAGTCGAGCTTAGGCTCCTGAGCCATTGAGATGTTTTGAAGACGTCAGTTGTCTTTCTCAGGTGACGAGACTAATGCGGAGTTACCTTGCTGATTGCAACCAGTATTAAAAGTTGTCTGGCAGTATACCGTGGGCTGAAAGCACACAGTGGGGACATCTCTGGACCAAACACTATTAAACAAGGATGTTTGTTGTTTTATATCCTTGGCCTTCTTGCAGTCTTTCTAGTGTGCAGCTTAAACATTTACGAATGTTTTTAAACCATTTCATGTACTGCAGAGTTGATAAAGGGAAAAAGACAGTAGAAGAGATCTGGTTCTTACTCAGCAAAGCCGCTGTGGAGTATTGGCAGTGGACAGCCAGTGTACAGTACTGGCTGTGTGTTAAATGGCAAGTGAGAGATGACAGCTATTATTGGTCGCATTAAAATACACACACTTCTCCCTTTCACTATTTTTATTCATTTCTTTCTCTCTTGTATTCCAAGTTCACGGTAAGCAGTTGTGATGGTCACTGTGTTCTAGACTCTTAAATATCTGGCAGTTTTTGCCCAGGAAGAATAAAATTAAACATATCATAACACAACTACCTGTTATTTGCACAGATAAAAACTCTTTTTATTTCTCTGTAATTCCACTTATTTGATCAGAGACAAATATACCCCCAAAAGTTCATTATCATGCCTAAGGCTAGTCTGTCTTCAGCTCTCCCCTTTATTGAATGTATAGACCCAAGCAGTGTTGCAGTATATCCACTAATATATTTGCTATAAATATCTTTTAAAATGTATTACTCAGGTACTACTTAAATTTCCAGCTCCCTGATAAAGGTTACTAACTAGCAATGGAGTATGTATTTATGTAGGTATATGACATGCATAAACACAGGCTTTTTCCAGCAATCGGAGGGATTATTCTTTTTGAAAATAATTGGCTGGATTTTTCTGTAATTTGGGATGACATTGGTTTCTACCTTAAGTAACAAGGCAGCGATTTGGGAGGCTTTTTGCTTGCAGGAAGTCATAACGTGAATACAAATCATGAAACGGCACCCCACTGTGCGAGAAGCTGTACAAATATGAAACACAAAGTTGGCTGTCAGAAGACTTCAAGATGAAGTAAAAGAGAGGGCTTGGATCTCTCTGCAACTCAGACAGTTTGTACACCAGGAGACAAAGTTGCAAGTTCTGAGGTCTTTTGAGAGAGACATTCGTTCATTCATCTTCGTGAACGATCACTCTGGGTATGAAGGAATGGAAGCGTATAGATATGTCTACAGGCACGTACTGACAGGGCAGACGCAGCGTGGCTGATGTCGGTACTTCTCTGGTTTGGGGCACGTGATAACAAAAGTTACAGTACTGTGAGGTAGGAGAGTTGATGGGAAATGAAGACTGGCAATGTGTGCATAATCATTACCTACAGTGCTTTATCGCCAATAGCATTGGTTAAACTGGCAAAATAAAACAGTCATCTCATCAGCTGCCAACGTACTACTCTCAGGCTTTACCTAGTACAGGAACTAATGTGTGGTTATGCATTTGCGCTGGCTGCCTCTGGCTCTCTCTTGTTTGGACAAATATTTCACGGTATGGTTTTAGAAGAGGTCTAGGTAGAAAGGCAAGAGCCCTTCTTGGTAAGGTGGAACAATGTACATTGCAACATGCCCTACTTTGTTTAAAAGAGATATTTAAATCAGTGATTCTGAAAGCATCGGCAGCCTCATTAGCTAGCCTGGCGGAGTTTCTAGAATGCTACTGAAATATTATTGAAACAATCTAGAGAAATGGTTTTCCAGCTCCTTGGAGTAGCTCTCGTGTTATGGAATTGGATTGCATCCTGACAATACACGAGAAACACCCATCTACTTGGAAAAAGTTCTGTCATTTTTGCCAGTGCTGTGAAGAGTATAGGGACTACATCAAATGAAACAGCTGAGGGGAATGAGCAGGAGAAAAGAGGTGGCCCATATGCAGTATATAAGCTAGCCAGGGAATGATCAATGGTACTTGGCAATCACCATCACAGAGGGTGATGTCTTAGGGACATCTTCGATGCTGTGCCTAGCTGCAAGGAGAGAAGGAGTTTGCAGGTAAAGGACATCAGGATTTGGCAGGAAACGAACTGTTGTTGGAGCTTTCTCTGCAGCAGAGAGGTTCTGGGAGCAGGAGTAGTGTGGGGAAGGTTCTGGTGGTACCTTTTATGTGGGAGTTTTGGAAGGGGGTGTAGGCTTGTGGTTAGCAGTGGTGAGAACTGGTTGGGTGGTGAAGGGATGCAGGAAACATTTGGAGGGGGCTACCCTCGGTGATGGGCCAGGCTAGCTGTGTTAAAGTACAAGATACTTCCAGGGAATAACAGGTAATGTTACACTTATGGGCTGGAGACTGGGCTTTCAACATTTGGGACAGGCCTTATAGAGGGGGTATATGTGTATGCCTGTGAGGCAAGTTGGGAAATCCAAAGGAGCAAGGCATTGGAATCACCCAAATTTTACTGAAAAGAATAATAATGTAATGCAAACGATGCTTTGAAAACAATGTATCTAGAAGATAATATTAAGTTTTAAAGAAACTAAATTATAGATTAGAAAATTGGATTGTTTTTCCCCATCCAGCCTCTGTAGTTTTATATTTGATTTGTGTGGTAGTTCTTAATTTCTTTTTTTTCTTTAGCTGATAATTGTACCTGGTTACTTTGCAGAAAAGTGAGATTCATTTTATCTTTGTATTGCCTAGTACCATTGTACACAGATACAAACAATGAGTACTGCAGTGTCATCTTCCACCCCACTGCTCCCAGGATAACTCCGAGCATATTGTATCTCCATGTGCTTTAGCATTATCCCTCTGATTAAATAATCTTCCTTTGCTTCCTCTGTGCAGCAGTTTATTGCTGGTCTGTACCGCGCCTCCGTGTCGGCTCAGCTTCTGTGGCTGGCAAGTGGGAGGAAGGGATGCGAACAGCCACAGCTTCTGCTCCATTGACTTTTGACCTAATTTAGGAAGGAAGGAAAGGGAAAATAATGCAGCGTGCTTCTGGATTCACAGCCTGTGAAGTCTTCTGTGGAGTGAGAGGGGGACCTCTAGCTTTCTCCTCCTCTCTTATGAATAGCTGAATAGCTTGAATTAAAAGTTAGACCCCTCTTCAGTGAAGTGCCAGAGTGGTGAGTGGATCTGCTTTCACACTTATCTTGTGGCATATGTCCTCATTTGGGCTGTTGAGGCTAAAATCTGGTTTTCTGTCAACACTAGCCTTGTCCAACCCCCATTCAAAGCAGCATAGGGATAGCCACTGACTTGTATTTCCTCTAAACGGGACACAAGAAGGGTTGGGGATAATAGCTTTTAAAATATTTTTCTGTTTGAGATCAATGATGTCTAATAACACGGCTGAATGATGTATGGGAGGGAGGAGGTAAATACTTCCTCAGGGGAAGGTAGATAATGATAGCATTTGGAAACTGCTATTGCTAAAAATCCTTTTCTGCAGGGTTGAGGATTTAAAAAAAAGAAAAGGCAAAAAAAAAAAAAGCTGCTCATTAAATTACTGTGGTTTGGGGGTTTTTTTTAGCATTTTTTTAAAGGGATGCATTTTTTCCCCCATTTTTTGTAAGACTGCCAAATGTCCCCGAGGCTAGAATTAATTGGCTCTTTGTGTTGTGTCAAGTAAGGAGTACAACTGTTTTCAGAAAATACTAGGTTTACAGAGTCCCATCCAAAACATGAAAGGGAGACAGAGGCTAACTTTGTATAAACAAGGTCCTTGCATCATTTTGTACCACTAGCTCGGAGTAAGAAATAGAATATTGAAATTGTCGGTGTTGGTGCTTTGTAAGCTATTAAAATTGTCCCCGTAACCTCCATCCCTTCATTCTGCCTAATCCTCCCAGTAGCATGAGTGTGTGCCATTTTCTTTGCCTCTCACCTCCAGGCATCTGCAATGAATAATCAAATACCTGCTACTTAGGAACAATGACTGTTTGGGTTTTGAGGCAGGTTCAGGAGTAAGTGCCATGGAGAGGTATTTTGTTGCCAGTGTTGCTTTAGCAGTACAACAGAAGATTACGCTTGCAGTTTGCTGCATAGATTCCCACTGACCATTTTTGATTTGAAGGTGTTTTATCATTTTTAAGACTGCTGTTTCAAAGGCCACTTCTCATGATGGTAAGAAGTCAGTGGACAGGAGTAGATGCAGATGTAAGCTTTGAAATGACTTTTATGGAGGGGTTTGAGGCGTACGTCTTGGAGCCGTTACATTAAAATTCCAAAGTGTTAACTTAAATGTAATAATGCTCTGACAAAGTGCTACTACCATCTGCTAGTGAGGATTAGTACCATTTAAAAATCTCCATAATTCCCAGAAAGAGCAGAGGAGTCATGGCGTGAAGAAAAGCCTAACTCTAATTTAGTATTTTAGTTCAAGGAATCACAGACTTTTTGTGGGGACCACTGCCTACTAGGGATTTTGTGTCACGCTCTCAGCTCACGTAAGGGAGTAAATATTTCGGATGTATGACTGGAGTGATGCCTGTTTCTAACAGTTTCCAGCTTGGCCCCCAGTTTTGCAGTAGAATCCTTTCTACTTACAACTACTTCTCATTCATGGCAAGCTAATAGTTCAGTGATAGCTGAAAATACAGTTTGTATGGCAAAATGACAAGGGAATGTGCCTAGCATGGCTATTCAGAAAGCTTCATTGATGAGCCATTCCTTATCATTTAGCTCTCACAGACTAAGAACCAGTTCTTTGCTTAGTATTCCTATGGGATTTTGAACATCACCTAAATGCTCAGCCCTTTCTGTACGTGAAAGTCAGTCTACACTTAAAGGATGATCTGCTGCTGGAAACACAGAACATCTCCATCCCCAGACTTCTCTCAGCTGAACATGCGTAAATAATTCAATGTCTAGCTCTAGTAAGAAGAACCTATTCCAAACCTATTCTAAAGGCCAGCGTAACTTAGCGGTATCTGTTAGAAAATGTTTTCTGTGACAGTATTAAGGCTAGTTTACTCATATTAATGAACAGGTAAATCTTGCACAATATTTAAAGGGACCATGAAGAGAAATCCAGTAATGTCACACTACATGTAGCTGTTTATCACCTAGTTTAGGAAGTATTCATATTAAAAGATACATTTTATAAAAATTCCAGTTGAGAAGAAAAGGGAAAAAAAATGTAGCTAAGCAGAAGCATTTTTGGTATGTCGCTCTTCCCTTTCCTAAAAAGGATTCACTGAGTTCTATTTATTTACAGTCTTGCACAGACTATAACTAATGCTCTTAACTAGCTCTGCTGAGAAGTAGATTGTATCTTCCGTATGCCTGTAGCTGAAATAATTTTCATCAATATTTGTTGCTGGGGTACAGGTGGTGTATGTTTGCACACATATGCCTGCTGGTACAGTGGCTATGTGGTCCCCGTAGCTAAGACACAGTAAGACTAACTCTCCCAGATGATATGCCAGTTGTACCTTTTATCATTCTCTTTTATTATTTTTCCATGCTGGAAGTACAGCTGGAATAGATTGCTTGTTTGAAGAGTCGGATCTCTTTTACCTGTTACTTTCCGTGTAAAGATCTTCATCTCTTCTAAACTGCCCCTTGGGAAGCCACGCTGCTTTCCTTGTTTTTCATGTAGACAGGCTGATCACCCATACAGTTGCTTGCTTGAGACTAGTCACTGTAGAGCCAGGGTAAATGAAAGCTTTCTTGACTGTCTATTGCTCAACCCAAGCAAGGATGTTGTCTTGTACTATCACTGAGAGGTGCTTTGGTTTATCTGATGTGAGAGAGGGAGAGCAGAGAGCCACCTTCTATTGTGTTAGCAAATGTCTGTCTGAGGCATGGGGAACGGAGACTGTCTGTGCTGTGAGAGTAAGGTCTTATCTTAAGGGTGTTCTTGTCATGCTCTTGCTTTTTGCTTAGACAGGCTTTTGTTTCCTTTCATATCTGGTGTACGCAGAGAAGTTAAGAACAGATGGATTTTCCGCAAATTTACAGTGAGTAATAGGCTGATGAAATAGAATCGGGCAGTCCACAGACATCAGTCAATAAACCTGCCCCTTCGAGGAATCTCCATTTATCGTGACTGGGTGCTGAGTAAACTCTACCAGGTCCACCGCATGGTGACCCTGCGTGAGAACGAAGTCAGATGTATTCCCACATCATTTTCTCTCTGCTTTTCTCATACTTAAATGTTTATCTTCCCTCTTAAAAACTGTTTTAGTACTGACAGATTCAAAGCATATTATGAGCAAGAACTGTACTTTATTTAGAGGCAACTTGTGATAGGGATAGGGAGGGCAATTTGTGTCTCATGAATCCCTGATTTTTTGTAAGGACTCACAGCTATTTCTAGCAGCTACCTTTTTACTGATCCCTCTCATTCCAAACACCTTGACAAAGAATGGGATGGATTTCACCAGGAACAAGGGAAGGAAGTGCTCATTCTAGTAGCACCTAAGGGGCAAGGGAAGGGAGGAGGTGGTTTTGTTGCAGGTCATCATGGAGTTCTTACCTCCATGATGGAGTATAAAAATGGTGAAATGCTGTACAGGGCATGCGTTCACTATTTGTTTTTTCCTTTAGAATCATTGGATCTAAACAATTATTTTTTTTTTAAACTCTGTAGAAAGGTTTAAAGAGATTTTAAAAAAATAAATAAATTTAGAAGTGCTTAGAAACAGAGTCCCTACAGGGAATCCTCCTCAGTACCTACCTCTACTTATAGATAAGCAAGTGTCTTTTTAAAAGTATGATCGCCAAAAGGTAGAGCAGCCTGGCTGAAATTGTTGGGGGCCCAAATGAGACAAAACTGAGAGTGTTAATACAGGAAGTTAAGAGTGTTAGCCCAGGAACATCTTGGTACAGCTTGCTGAGGAACCACTCACGGTAGCTAAGCCAGCTCGTACCTTTGCATCAGGCTGCGTGTAACACAGGGCAGGTGTAATGTTGCCTTCCTTTCATTACCTTCTCACCAAATAAACTAGGACAAGCTCCTGACCATCCTGATTTGTAGATACTTCTGCCTACCTTTCTCATTCCCGGCAAGCTTCTTTTATCTCATCCCATCGCAGGTTTGGCCTTATCCTCCTACCACAGAAGCCACTTGAAGGGGAGATTTAAGCCTTTTACCAGTATGCCAGCACTTTCTTGCGCTCATGAAGTGCCAAGCGGAGAAGCTAAGCAAGCAGGGAGTTTTCTGCCATTTGGCCAGTACCGACTGCAAGCAGTTTTCCTCTCACCATGTCTTGGTCCAGTCCCTCCAGACTGAATGTGATACCTGCTGCAATGACATTTATCATCACAGTACCTATGTTGTAAACAATACCCTTGGTTTATGGAGATCCAGCCCTTAAAGATAATGTGACTATGTGTCTGTGGATTGGCGTGTAAGTATATTTGTGTTGGCATCTGGCATAGTGGTAGGAAGGAAATGGAGAAGTTTCTGGGGCAACAGCTTTTCAGGCAAGAGCTGTCACTGAAATTTGTAGCTAAACAGCAATGAAAGTGTACCTTATGTTCCCTGGTGCTATTCATCTAATAGCATTGCTTAGTATCCATGTTGTGGTAATAGCACCTGAGATCATGGACCTGGTTTATGTGCTCTGTGTGTACGTAGTAAAAAGCAGTCTGTGGTGAAGTTTCTGTAATCTTGTTGTCTTATTTCTTGTCAGCTTCATTTACTTGGTCTCATGCCCCAGGACAATGCTCCTGTATTCATGCTTCCAGAAAGGCAAGGGAAAGCTTGCCTTATAATAGTTTTAGCCTGACACTATTTGGGAAATGTTTCTGCTTCTATTACCTCTTATTTTTCCCCATCTGTGCCGACAGATTCTATTTATTAGCACAACACAATTTTTGGAGCCAAAATACTTATTAAAATCCTCTTTAAATTGTTTATTTATCAGTCTGCTCCTTGTAAAATAGGATTTTTAGGTTCTTGCTCGTGTCATTTCCATAGTATACTTACAATGCCTTCAAACGGCACTGGTTTGGGTCCTAGGGCTAACTTGCCTGGGCACAGTACCAAACTCACTTTTTCTTGGTCTTCTTTACAGTATGCAGTCTGCATTCAACTGCTTTCATACATAATCAGAACTTAAAAGAAGATAGAAAAGTTCTATTTTTTCTAACCAATAAACATAAATTGTGCAGCCAAGAAGTTTATGCAGTGGCACGACAAAAGATTTTGCATGCATTTGTTTTTATGTCATGCAAAACAATATTTTTGCCTGAGGCTGATGACTGAATAGAGCCTTGAAATATTCTCAGACTTTAAGTTTTTCCTGTTCTATAAAGATCTGAAAGAACTTGTTGTCGTCTCACCTCACCTGCTGAGCGACCCAGACCACAGTCTGCATTTGAACATGTTGCTGGATTCAGATGGAACTTTATTCCTGTATTACTTCTTTTCCAGATAATAGCTCCTATGGGAACAATCATCAGGATAAAGACTGGCCATGCTCCTTTTTCTCATTTCTAACTGGAATATGACGAAGGGCTAACAAGATTTTCAAAGTAGAAAACTTTTTCAAGCAGGGTGTGTAATTCATAGCTCATGTTATTTTCATAATCCCCGAGGGCTGTGGTTGTGTGGCTGCTATCGCAGTCTGATAGACGTGAGTGTGTGTGGATAGTATCTTTTTTAGGAGATATGATGGGGAAAAAAATAAAATATTTCCCATATCACACATTAGAAAAAGCTGCCAGAGCCATTGAAAAGGAAAGAAAGTGGGCTATATCTCTCTTCTTACAGATGACTGTTTTAGAGTAAACATCATGTCCTCTGTTGTAGAACATTTGGAAAAATAACATGTCTACCATTAGGCCTGAAATCTGTTCTCTGTCTTTTCAGACTCTGTCTTGCATGACTTCTGAAGTCAGTATGAATCATTCCATTGGTTTTATTGGACTTCGGATCACATCTACTATGTTTACATTATTCCTTCTTGTCCTTTTATCCTTTCCTTCTCCCTCCCATCAACTACTTCCTTGCCTTTTCTTATTCATAGTCATTAGTAGCTGCCAATACTCATAAGCAGCCTTTCAGTAATGCATGTGGAGTATTCATGTGTGTGTGAATTGAGGGAACTGATCAGGGAAATCTTCACATTTCCACTTTTAAGCATAGGTGGAAATCCCACTGACACGTTATTCCTATTATTGTTATGATCTTCTGTAATGCTTTAAGTATTTTTGTCTCAGAAGCTAGTTAATTTTCAGTGGGCTTAATGCCTTTCTTGAAGCATCGATTGCCATCAGCTACTAAAGACAGGACGAGATGGACCATTGGTCTACACTGATGTCTGTCCAGGGCAACCCCATATCACACATATCTCCTACTCCATGCTTTGCTCTTATTTCTATGAACAGGAGAGGAGACAAAAACCAGTTTTATAGTTAAGGAATAAGATAAGAATTTGTGAAAGGTGGATTCAGTTTTGGACTCTTTTCTGACCTTGAGGAAGACATACAGTGATTGAAGCACATGAGCTGTCAGAACAAAGCCATCAGGGCTCCTTATGAGCTAGTGTTGCACCCTGTTCAGCTGTTGTCTTGACTTGTTGAACCTCTGTTTTCCATGTGGATAGTTATATCCCCTTACTGAACACTGTTTGTCTTGTCCGCTGTGTTGCACTGTTCCAGGTAGAGGTCTGTCTCATGCTGTGTTGTATCTGCATGGCCAATCATAGTGATACCATTTGAGCTGAGAGCTTTGAAGTTTACTGTACAACTGTTAGTTGGAAAAATGGTTTTTTTTGCATCAGTGACTAGAACAAGCTATTCTGTTTCAGGAAGGCAGAATTTGGATGCGAGCAATGAGCTTATTCTGTGGTATGCTTCCAAGATGATTGTTTGAGAGTGATGGAGCTGGACTGTTCGCTCAGTTAAATGGGAGAGTGGAAAGTGCTGATGTGGATTGCTACTGTTATGGGCACAAATTGGGGCTTTAGGTGCAAGTTTCAAATACATATGTATATTTATGAAAGCAGTCAAGCTCTAGCTTGTATGAAGGTAGCTAGTTTCAAGGTAGTATTTCAAATGGCACTGTAAATGCACCTCCACAGGTATAGGAAACTACCTGTTTATTTTTTACATGTTATTATCTGCTGTTGCAGACAAGCCTGCGTTATCTGAAGGAATTCCTCTATTTTGTATTTGCTGCAATATTTTCAATTAGTGTCTGGAATATCCAGTTTGAAAACCTGAAACTGAAAATTGTAAATGTTTTCCTGAGTTAGGAGAGGGTTATTTGTTTGTTGTGATTTTTGTCTGACATACAGTACTCCAGCATTGTAAATCCACCAAATAGCGGGCTAATTAAAACCCTGTCATATATTCTACAATACAAAGCAAGTGTTAGTGGAGAGACGTGCACATCTGGTTTTGAACTTCTGGTTATATTTCAGGTGGGCTTTACAAGCTTCTTTCATTTCACACCCTTCTTACCAAGGTGCTGTCTTTAAATGCAAAAGTATTTTTGAGAATTGTAGTATTCTCATTGGGAAACATTTAGAGAAGATGCCGTAAGAGTTAAAAGGAGTAGCTTGCTACAGACATCATGTGTTTTTTGAAGGGAGGGCACCACTAAATTGATGTGCACCCTGAAAAATTTATACAACATGTAAAACAATCTTAGTGGTCAGCGACTTTTTGTTAACTGATAAAAATTGTCTGTAGGGTCATGGCTTATTTTTGNATGGGGAAGGGGGGAACAGTTCAAAGTTGGTGTAGGTATCAAGAAAGAGGTGAGCCATGTCACCTGAGCAGAGAAGAAAACATTGTGTGTTCTTCCACTGAACAGGGCACATCCAAGATGAGCGTTTTTTTCTGCATATCCTTACTTGTGTGCCATCACTTGATCAGCTTCACCTTTTCTGTCCTTTGGCTAACATCCACTGTTATGTTCTGAAGGCTGTCCTGCTGTCCTTGGTTTTGCCTAGAGTTTCTGTAATTTGGGATTCATCCTCCTCATCTGGCTATCATAGTGTGCATGTGTCAGTATCTCCAGTTGTCTCTCTTATGAGCAGCAAACTCCCCTTAACTTTTTTCCCTCTTCTATCTGTGCTTGCCTCGTGTGGGTAGCCGAGGTGCACAGGTATAAAGCGTATCATATACATTCCTTTATTTGTTACCTTATGGGGATGCCCGTACACTGAAGTCCATGGGTTTGCAGTATTGTATACTTAAAATATGTAAAGGGATTAACTTTGAATAAGCTTGCAAAAGTTCATGTACTTCACAGCTTATTTTAAAGTAACTCACAGTCTTCATCTGGAAGTCTCGTTAAAGTAATGAATATTTTTATGGTATTTCATGTCAGGCCAAGCAGTGTAGAAGTAGGCTTTTTTAAAGTTACCTAGCAATTCTAAGTCTTAGAATCTTAAGCTTGAATTCACGTTTTAGGAAGATTTGGATTGTTTATTATGCTGGCTGGGTTAGCCAAATCCTATTTAAAATACTCATAGGAAGAAATGTTGGCACTCACTGTAGAACTTTAGCTTTAGGAAGATCTTCTGAGCAAACAAGGTCAGATTAGTAGCACACTTTAGAAGTAAGAATAATGCTGTGGTTAAAGCACTTGACTTGCACTCACGAGATTTCTGTGTGTTTTTGAGATTTCCACAAATTCTTGTGTGAAGTTGGGCAAGTCACTCATCTTGTTTTATTTTGTGAATAACAGTGAGTAGTGCTGGCTCTGTCACTATTTTCAGAATATTATTTAGCAATTATTAGGATTTATAAGGGAACATGTAAAAGTTGGGGCATCCTGAACCAGATGAGCAGTATCCGGAGCTTCAAAACAAACAAACAGCAGCCCATGCCTTGAGCTTTTCCATGTCACTTTGAGGCACACGCAGAATGTTCTGTTCCCTCTGAATGATGTGATCTGGAATATGTAACTAACGTGGTATTGCCAGATCTTGACAAGGTGATGACAGTATATATATAAAATGTTTTAGTGTGTCAGTGGGAATACTTCCTAGACTGTTCATACACATATTTACTGACATAGTCACATGGAACTGCATACTTTTACTATTTTGTTCCCCCAGCAATATTCAGAGAGACAATTTACTTGCACCATTACTGAAAAAGGAATATTGCTTCTATGTCAACAACTCATTGAAAATAACTGTTTGAAGAATTTCCCCATTTCTGATAGAAGGCTTGTTACTGAACCATGGCTGACCCAGATAATATCAAAAATGAGGGGGGTTATATGTAAAGAAGAAAATCTCATACCTTACTTTTTTCTTTTTATTAAAGACAAAGGAATTAAATTGGTGGCCATTGTTCATTTTTACAGATTAATGAAAACTTCCTTGTAAGATTTTTTTTTTTTTTTTAATGTGATGGTGTTTAAAAATGATGCCTCAGTCCAGACTGAGACTTGAGTACTTCGGCTATATGGTCTCCTATCCAAATTGGTAATGTGAAGACTGTTGGTACTGTAGAGGGTAAACAATTCTTTCTGGTTAGTAACATTTATTTTTCCTGCATACCAAGTTTTTTTGTCCTTCTGCTCCAATATGCATATGTAGCTCTTCTTCTATGAGTCGTTCTGTATTTGT
The DNA here is from genome assembly GCA_013398295.1 of Chionis minor. Lineage (NCBI taxonomy): Eukaryota > Metazoa > Chordata > Aves > Charadriiformes > Chionidae > Chionis > Chionis minor. The sequence goes on along the minus strand of VZSF01007653.1, from coordinate 458,798 downwards.
ATAATCCTACAGTGTTTTCTGATAGATTAAGGAATTAATTTTTCTCCTAATATTCCTCTTCCTTATTCATTGTTTGTAACTAGGTAGAACAATAATTAAGACGAGAGAAGAAATGTAGTGTGTTCTTTAAATCCGTAGCTGCCAATTAAAAGGGACAGTCAGCTATAAACTCAATTTATCAGTTAAACATAGTGTTTATTTTGAGGGGGAAGGTGGGGAAGTGCATGTAATACTAGTAGTTACCTGGTAACATGAGAAGGTAACTTGGCCTTTTGTGTCTAAATATTGTTATTTTTGTGTACCCTACTAGCTTTAGTAATGTTTTGCTGATATTCTTGAACTAGACCTAATGCAATATCCAGTTCTGTAAGAAGAAAATAATTTGGTTTCTGGACCACAACAGTTCTCAATACTTTCTAGAAGACTGTATCAACTTTGCCCATTGACTTTGCTCTGAATGGAAAAAAAATGAATTTTTTGCTCTGTAAAAAGGTAGGAGAAATACATTCCCTAAACTCCAAAGAGAAAGCAAATAAGATGAGCTTGTAAGCCATTCTGGAATTATACTGTGAATTGTTAGATTAGCTGGTCAGAGTTGTGCTGGAGGATGTTATATTTCAGCCATTAGCATATTAGCAATGTGAAAAAGAGAAGGAAACAGCTGATGGACCAGTCAAAGTAGCTGGAAACTCATTAGGTGATGTATTTCCATCAACACGTACGTCTGTAGCGATTGAAAAACACTTAAGGAGTTGGAGACTTCAGATTATGATTCAGACACTTGCCTTCAGTAGGGCATTTGTTTTTGTGCTAGCTGTTGTTTAGAAATGTTTCTTAAAATGCTATAGAGAATGACTCTGCTGTTCACCTAATCCCTGTACCATTGTGCAGCTCTGATGCTGCAAAAGAATTCGAAGTTATGAAGAGCAAAAAGACACAGTTTGCAGAATTGTTTGATTTGTCTGTTTTACCATACGTGAGATTGGTGTGGAAAATGAATGATGAATTCATGACAAGTAATACATTTATTCAATCTTTACTTTCAAAATATGAATATAATTGCATTCTAGTACTTGTTTGCAGCAGTGTTTGCTGCCTGTGATAGCTTCTGGGCTGCTTGCAGCCAAATGTGTGAGCAAAATCGAGCTTTCACAGCATCTAATTCAGACTCCATGGCCCCTTGACTTCCAGCTGCTGGCTTGAACAACTTCTGTCCTAAGTAATTTGCTTTTTTTGTTTTCTAGTAGGAAAACTTTTTTTTTTCTCTCCTGTCTGGCAAGTGATGGCCTTCAAAAGATTTCTCTGCAGCAGAAACAAAAAAAAAAAAAGCCACCAGAGTTCTGGCTGTTCTCTCCCTCCTGTGTACAGCCCTCTGTAAAATATCACATTCTCTTTAATCACGGGTGCCAGGCCACTGCGGCCTTTTCAGTCTGTTGTGATGCTTTCCAAGGAGAATTGTTGCTCTTGGAGTAAATGGTAGCTGAGGGCAGAGGGAGCAGGCTGTATCAATGTGTTCTTGGACTAAAGTAAGTCTGCGGTTTCTTCAGAATAATTTCTTTGCTCAGCTAGTGCCTCTGAGGGCAACAGCTTTGAGGTAACTTGCTAGAAAATCAGTGGGATCTTGGACTTTTTGAAAATTATGCTCTTCATGCATATTTCATGAGTGCTTCTGTAAAGAAATGGCTTCAGTGTCCACAGCATGTGCCAAATTACAAATTCTTTTTCTCTCTCTGTGTATGCACAAAGTCATTGAATAATTACCAGATTAGTCACTGACAGTTACGATGTTTTAGGATGAAGACACCTGGCTCAGCTACTCGGCAGAGTTCGGTATCCCACTAGCCTCCAAATATCTGAGGTGAACCTGGGCTCCCCATCATGTTGTTTCCAGTTGCTGCTGTCAGCTGTTGACCTTTATGCAAGAAGTTGTGGTGGTATCACTGGCATGTAGGGAAGGAATATACGCTAATTCAGCTTGAATACGGCTCCGGTAAAATTAAGTGACAGGAAGTCAACTGAAATACAAATAATGTTATTAACTTTATTGTTAAAAAATAACAATAGCTTCAGTAATTTAATCTACTTACTCACCGAGAAATACAGGGGAACCACACAGAATAGGACTTTGTTTAAATTACCTGGTGGTGACAAATACTCTTGGTCAGGTTGGTCCTTTTCTGCTGGTGTCTTATGGGCTGAGCTGGTGTTGGTCTTAATGGCCTGAGAACTAAGTTTAGTTTGTAGTCAGGAGGTTGGGGCTAATTCTTCACAATCATTTCTGGCCTTGGAAAAGATTATTCAAGTTGTATCTTTCACAGTAGTCACGGAAAAGAATCTGTAAGTGGGAATTTTTCTTGTGGTTCCAATAATGTAAAACTGTAAGAAACTTTCATTATTCACATAAGTAATCTGGGTTAATTAAAAGAGAATGGATATGTACTTTCATTTATGAGAAGCTTAGTTGTGCTGTAATTTTAATTGGAAGTCTGTATTTTACCTGTAGCAGTCTTTGGATAAAAAGTAATATAACTCCATCGGGGGGCAGGGGGGGACACCTAAAAAAATCTTTATTTCACTTCCTCAAACCTCTCCTAACAGTATTTTGTCATCATTACTGATGTTCTTTAGAAAGGTCCCCTACCACTAATGCAGCGAAGTTAGATAAAGTCACTACAGCAGAGGAAATACGCAGATCATCCTATATTTGGCTTTAGACACCAAGTTTTATTAGAGGGTTTCAAAAAGGCCATGGATTGTCTCTGGTTGAACAGTCCCTTTCTGTGTAATTTTCATCAGTTTAAGACATATGATCTCTTTTGTCTCTCAACTTAATGTTCAGCTGTATTGATTTTGGAACAGACTGGGGCATGCATACCTATGCATAACGCTTTTCAGAGAACTTCAAAGATTTCCAATTTGCTGACATGCAAATTGAATTTAATGTGATTATAAATTTAAAGACAAAAGCAAATTAAATAGCTTTTCTATAATTGTGTATCTATTTTTTACAAAAAGAAGCTTTATATGCATCATGTTACTTTTGTCTATAAACTGCAGACTCCAGTTTTAGGTGCATTGCAAGTGTCATGAATTGATGAACTGGTTAAGAAGAAAGCAAACATTCTGCCAAATTAAACAGGAAATTAAATGTACTATGTATAAAAAGCATAAAGCATATGAAGACGATTGATTTTTTTTCAGTCAGCAAGGCTGTGGTTTGCTTTGTTTCTCTTCAGTGCTGTTTGTTTCCAGGTGGGAAATACACCGCATCTGAGAGGAGGAAAAGTAGCATGCAGCTGTTTTATCTTTTTGTGCCACGTTTGCTGATGTACAGTAAAAACAAAATAATCCCAGCAAGCTAAAATTCCTGGCAGACGAAAGCTTTAGATGTGGGGAAATGGTATGGAAGAAGACAGACAGTTTTAAATTGCTTTTTCAGAATTTTGCTGGTCAAGGATTGCTTAAGAACTTCTCACATGTCTGAAGTGAATAAACTACAGTCTATGAATTTCAGTAAGTGGTTGGTGTAAATGAAGTTTCAGAGGAACAATGATGGTAACGTTTTCAGTTGTCACACTGGTAGTTTACTCCCCCGACATGGGCCACTTTCCAGAGGATGATCCCACACTGTGGGTGAAACTAGCCCTCCAGAGCCTTGTGAACTGTCTGAAACCTACAATGTCACTTATGCTGAATCTCACCAGTGCTGCTTGGTGTAAGAATGACAAGGCTTCGAGTGACTTGTTGTCACCACACCTTTAATGATTTGTGACTTGGGTTCATGAGTCCACTGGTGAAAGGACCAGATCTCACAAACACGCACTCACTTGGGATTAACAATAACCTGTAATCAGCAAGTAAGAATTGTTTCATACCAAGTAGTAACAAATCCCTGAGCCTTCAGTTTTGATTGCTGCCTTCTCAGTGCTGCAGAAGTAAGTAGGTGTTTCCAGCAACAGGAGATGACCCTGCCTGTTGGGGTAATGGCAGCCCCTCTGGCACAGCCATCAGCAGCCTCTTCCCAGCCCAAAGGCTTAGCAAAGCACGCTCCTATTTATAGCTGGATTCTCGGCCGGTGATGCAGATTATACTGTGAGCCGGTGTTCTTTGTCTAGCGACTGGCAATTTCTTACAGGATTCAGTGTTTTAGCTCGTCCTGTTCAAGGATATCTTTCAGGGTTGGTGAGTTTGGGCAGCCTTCGATGCTGGGGGTGCGTGCTCGAGCTTTGACAAAATTCAAGTCCAGCGATGAATGCACAGTCACACTTGTACAATTTTACCTTGTTATTTTATTGTATTGCATGTACTTCTCTGTGTGACAGCTTGCAGCAAGTGTGATTAAAGCTTAAATATTTTGCTAAGCATCCTGTCTCTTTGTACAGGGTTTGGCTGTCCCCACTGGAACACCATAGTAAATCGCTACTTAGGATTCTGCCTGTGTGAACAAAGAGCTGGTGGAGGGTTGGTTACATGTAATCAATTGATAGCTAAGGAAATCAAATGCTATTATAACATTTATTTGATGCTGCTTAAAACAAGACTCTCTATAGATTAGGAAGTATAAAGCATATAACTTTCCTGCATGCCATATTGATTTATATCAAACCAGAGTAATGCATATTGATTCATATATGCCGTTCTGTTGGTGTGCAACAGTCCCTCCAACAGCATCTCCTGGTTTGGTTGGATTTTCTTGTAATGATATTAAATGGCCCACAATCAATCTACTTTAATAGGTCTCCAAAGCCTAGCAGCATTGCCCCAGGACTTGGCTACAGGGCAGCTTGCAAAACAACAGGGTAATGATGTTTTACAAGTTTATGTTTTACCCTCTGAGTTGGTGAGGGACTCTTAGGTTAAGCACACACTTGCGAGTATTTTTAGTGTTAGTACCATTAGTATTAGGAATATTGAGAATTACTTATGTAAATGCATGGTTTTATTGTTTCTGTTGAATAGGAATAGAATAGTCCACATTTGAACTTCAAAATCAGGAGTCATGTGGGCTTGTGCAGAAATTATATCAGTTATACTTTATGAGAGTCAGAATCTTCTGCTTTCTGGTGGATACTCATGAAACATCTGCTTAACAACGTATCATCCAGCTTTATTTTAGAGCTCTAAATTTTGCTTTAATTTGAAGTGACTTCGATGTCAGTGGACAATAAAATGGATAAAGTTGTCTTTACTATCATGCTAACAAGGCTTTTCACTTGTAAACCTTATATGCTGTTCTTTTCATCTAATTTGTTTATGTGGCTATCTTCCCTATGCCAAAATTCCCTCCTTTTGAATACCACACTTGTAACCTTTATATATTGGAGTTTCAAAGATATATGCACAACTTAAGGGAAACCTTAACTTCTAGTCCCCTTTTGTTTCTTGCTTGCTGATTCATACTAGAATGAAAACAAGCTTCTTTTTACTTCCTCTTCCACAATCATTGAGTTAAGTGGACGCTACCGAGATGCAATCAGTTTGCCCTTGTTGAATTTGTTTGACCCCCTTCTGGACAAACACTAGCTGCCTGGCTTTTGCAACGCGTATCAGAGAACTAGTATCTTTCCTTTGTTTCATTAACACTTCTTCTACAGAGTCATTTCTTAATGAGATCAGGGACTGGGTAATTTATAATCCTGCAGTTGAGGAGGTTACAGTTTATTACATTCATACAGTGTGTTTGCTGCTAAATCACTGAGATCGGCTTAATAAAATAGATCATCTCATGAAGGAAGAAATTTTCCCAACCATTTGGAAGAATATATTCAAAATAGCAGTTGTGGGCAGGAAGCTAGGCAAAGGATGCAATCCAAACACCTTTTTTGAGTTTAGGAGCTCAAGGAGTAGACAAAGACGAGCTTATGGGTCTGAATTGAAACCAGGGAGGCTGCTACCTTGGGAAACAGTGTTGTCTAATGCCACCAGAGCTTTATACCCTTTTATAATTTTTCTGAGCCTTATTTCCCTCTTTTGCTAACTGTGGATGGTGCACATGCTAGCACTAAACCTGGCACCTCAAACCATCAGCAGCCACCATTGAGCCTTTCCCTGGATATTCCTGCAGCCTCAGAGACTGGTATGCCGAGCAGAAAACGTGATGCATGGGGCTATGTTACAAGCCCCCAGCAGCCTGGCTGCCTTCTGGTTTCATTTCTGGGGTGAGTGGTAGTGATTTATAATCCAAGTGTGTGTTTCAGCTCTCCTTTTTATGATGAAGCTGCATAGGAGAGATTATTATTTTTTTTTTGAGAGCCTTACTGGCTAAAAAACATTACAGTCACTACTGATATAAACCTCATTTTTACAGAAGTTTGTACTTGCAACACAAGACTAAATAATTTAGGAAAGCATGTAATGTATTTTTATTTTAAATCAGGCAAAAATTTAGCTTTCAGAGAACTTAATTACAAGTAAGAAACCTATGATAATTGTAGGAGTGGCAAAAGCTTTCAGACACCTGTACAGAGGAGGAATACTCCAAACATGGATCTTTCAAAGAAACAGATTTAGTGTGGGTTTTTTTAATATTACATATACATGTTTGTGTGAAATATCAGACCTACTGCAGTTTTAACAGGTGGATTTCTGGCTTTTTGTTGAAATAATGTCGTGGATAGTCAAAGTTGTATCATCCTTATAGCAAGAGTTCTTCACTGTCTTGATTTTTGGACAGAGAAGAAAGATATTGTTATGAGAGCGGATCTGCCAGTTAAGAAGAAAACCATGGAATATAAATCATTTATGAAAAAGAAAAGTTAAGAAGAATAATTAAGAATATAAATCATAGATTTTAAAGAGGAAGATTATGGACTCTGTAATGAGAAAGAATTGGGGTCTAGGATAAACTAACATCGCTATAAATTTATAGAGTTTTAGGGATTTGAGGAGAAAAATAAGTGCGCTGTGTTCATTAGTTTACAAAGCCCTTCTTCAGTAATAATCTGAATCAATAGACATGTTTTGTCCTATATGATCTTACCTCTTCATTGAAAACTGAGGTAATGATTTTCGATGTTTCCAGGGACTTCTGAAAGTGTGATCTTAGCTTTTGTTATTATTTTGCCTCTAATAACAATCTGCATGTACAATCTTTTTGGTGTGTCTTCTTAAATACTTTGTGCTTGTGACAAACTGTATGCCTTATGAAATACTCCAGTAAAAGTTACTGAGAGACAAAATTACCGTTTCTGTATGCTCACACTTTATAAAATTATCTCCAGAATGCTCCTAGGCTTCTGAATTCAGAGACCATGACCATGGTGCCTTTAGCTTATCCTAGTTAGTTGTTGTTCTGTTTGGCTGGTATGTGTAACCTTCTCTTGCAGCAGCAGCTAGATATGCAAGGAAGTACTTTGAATTTATTTGTACAAGCTGTAGTCACTGAAACAGGACAGTTGAGAGTTTTCAGCTAGACTTACTAGTCTCTCCTCGTGTTTTGTTCTGCTTTTGACAGATATGGAGTGAGCTTAAAGTTACTTTCTGTAGCTTACGGTACCGCTGTGCTGACACTTAGATGAACAGTTTATTCTTAAATTAGGATACTCCCATGCAGACAGTGGAACCTAATCCATAGCTGAATAGACTTGCATGGGACACAGACTTGGTCTGACAATATGGATATTGGGCTTGATAGGTGTCAACTCAGTTTGCAACTTGGTTCATAAGAGGAGAAACAAGGCTGGGTATGACAGACGTTCAGCAGCCAAAGTCAGGGTTATGCACAGCAGGATGTTCAGGAATTCAGAGGTCTCCTGCCTGGTCTCTTTCTGACCCAAGAGGTCATACCTTGTAAGGAGGTACTCTAGGAAATGAGAGGGCTCACCCTTGCCTTGGACTTAGTGTAAGCCATGGATTTACAACAACTTCTATGTTGCTCACAAAAATGGAGTTGGGCTTGCTCTGGTTTGTAACCCAGATACGTTTCCACCGCTAACAGTGCCTTATATACTCTCAGGAGGTTTCAAGGGTTTAATGTTGCTCTGACTGAAATTAGTAATTAAACTCTCCTTCAGTTATAAGGTAGAGTGGGAAGAGAACTGGAGGATAAACGTTTTCATATTCAATTCTAAATGCTGTTTGAATATTTCTGTACCAGTAGCTTTACCATTCTTAGTTGCACATTACAAAGAAGAATGACATATTGGCATTCTATAGAATAGAACTCAAAAATATTTCTTTCTAGTCACCAGTCATCTTTGTCAAAGTCTCTGTGAAGTGATTGTGATCCTTTAGTGGAAACAGGAGAATTATTAAATCATAATTTGAAAAGTTCATTTCTGTATGCTTTTTAAAGGTAAATATGTCTAGAAATTGATCAACGAATGACTCGTTTTTCTGAATCACAGCACCGTTTTATAGTATATTCAGAGTAGCCCAGACAATAGGATTTAACTATTGTATTTATAAAGAGTATACCTGGTTATTTACTCTTGAAGTGTTAGAAATCTGGACTAAGTGTATAGAATGCTACTAAACCAGTGAACAGTTGTAGGTATAGGAATTCGTAGTAGTACAGTAGCACTTGAAAACTCTGGTCTTTACCAGGGATTTTACTGTGTTACTACTAAACTGATAAAGAACAAAGGTACCTTGAAACTCTAAAGTGCCTACAGTGTGAATAAAAGATGAGACAACAGCTGGATGTAGGCTGTTACATCCAGACAGATACTCTGCTGACTGGATTAGTCAGCTTTGTAGATAGTTCCAGAAACATTACTGTAAGAAGGGAGAGGGGAAACAGGTCCAAACTTTTTGGAGGGGGGGCAGAGAAAAAAGAAATGTGGACTTTTTTTCTTATCTGAGCATCAATGAAGCATCGGAACGGACGTTAGTTGCTAGTATCGCTTGAATTATTGGTAACAAAGGATGAGTAAGTAGGAAAGATTGCACCGAAATGCTGTCTTGTAATCTTGCAGAGAAAATGAAGGTATGTGTTCCGCTCCAAATGACCTTCTGACCTTTTATAATCAGTGATCATGAATATCAAGATGTGTGGCCATTGCTTCTCCCTTGCTGATATTTCGATTGTCAGAGGTGAAAGAAAGCCAATGTTGCAGTGTACCCTTCACTGACATTGGTGTGAAGAGAAGTGTTCGCAGATGGAGGACTGGACACGCTCTTTGAGAGATGTTGTTTTCCCAACAACTTACTTTATCCATTAAAATTTTCCAGAGTCATTTTAAACCACACATCAGTGCTCCCCAAATGAAACTGAAGCAGTTTTTAATGGTGCTGAGCCTCAGACGCCTCTCAAATTCTTTTCCATGGAAGGTTATTGTGCTCTTCCGGTTTCTTCAGATATGCCCACCCACTCAAATCTGTCTCTCAAGCCTGTGTACATGTGCATGTGTTTGCCTTTTTTTCTCGAGTAATGTTTTCCAGAATGTCAGTGTCAAATAATAAAGAAAGAGATTATTTTGACAGAAGCTCAGAGATGCTGTGACTGGAAGGGGCATGTCCTTCACAGTCAAATCATGGAAACTTTACCTTCAAACTGATGTTCTCCTGGAGGCAGGCCAAGAAGAGCACAGTGCTTTACAAGCCAGTATGACAAAGGAATAAAATAGTGGGGAAGAAGGGATTTAGGAAATAGAGTTTGCGTGACTATCTAGCTGTGATTTCTTTTTTTTTAATCTGATTTTGCTATTTTAGTTTCTAAATGGTTTGCCAGTGGAAAGTTGGAAAATAATTACTGTTAACAGTATTTTGTTTTTGTTTTAATTTGATATCCTGGGTTGGCTGGAGTGGCTGATTTTAAGCAATTCTTTAAGTTTTGATGAGTCTGTTAGTTTACGCAACATTTTCAGAATAAAAAGGATGCTAATACTGAAGACTGTGTCAATAACTTTCTCTTCAGTACAGCTGCTGAGTTCAAATGAAGCATCAGCATGGGGAATGGAGGATTTAATGATGATTTTTTTCATGTAGAGAGAAGGAAAGGACAAGCGTAGGAACTGCAGATGTCAGAATAGCATGTTTTGTTCATTAGTTTGACAGTCCTCATGGAGTCTCATGTTAGTAGGTAGTACTAATACTGGATATTTTGTCCTATTCCCCTTCACAAAAGTTGGCTACAAGTCCTGAGCAAAACAAAAAGCCTGTACAGTAGGATCTTGGAGCACAATTGCTTATGTCCAGCAAGCTGAAACACCTTTTCCTAATTTGATGCTGCTGACATTTCCGCAGGCAGCTAGTCCTCTTCAGTGCCAGAATTTCTACCATTTCTCACGGGCAAATCTGCCTCGGCTGCACAGTCTCCTGAGGCTGATGAGTCTTTCAGGCCTGCTCAGATGGAGACCCTGGAGTCTGTAAAGTAGAGTCCTCAAACTGAGTTCTCCTTTCTAGTGGCATTTGGTATTTATTTATTATCAACTGGTAACCTAACTCCACTCTGCAAGGTAGGATGAAGTTACTGGCCTTGAAAGAGTTCAGAAGTCTAAAAATGAGCAGAGCTGCACTCATACTTGATTTAAAGGTCTGGGCTATGGTGCCTACTCAGCTCAATGGATTTGGCAGGTTGGAATTTACATTCTTAGTTTAGACGTATTCCCGCTGATATATATTATGCATGTTCTGGTGCCACAAACTGAATTTTTTCTTGCCACCAGTGAATTTCTGCACTGTTTCGATCTGTGATAGGCAAGAAAGGTCTGAGTTACTTTTTAAAATTTTTTCCTTTTTTTTTTAATTAAAAATTCAGACCTTGATGTACTGTGGGGCTGATTGACTGTGGAACTCTGAGATACCAGTTTTGGTTTTGTACTTTAATTATACTCAGCTGTTATCTCTAATTTGATCCTTCATAAGCTTCTTGGAGTAAAGGTCTTTGTTACACATTTGCACTGTAAGTAGTACAATTGGCTAACAAAGCACTGACATAAAGATGTTATTCAAGTAACACTTGAATAACTGTGAAAGGAATCAAATTTTAATCTTTTGAAATTTTTCTTAGTGTTTAATTAAAGTGCTAGTGTTGGGAAAAAAAAAAGAAAAAAGCTGTCTCTGTTATGAATTCACTACTTTGTCTCCATTTGGAAGAATGAAACAGCATTTTGGTCTCATCTCTGAAATATCCAGCAAATTAAATAAAACCAAATCATAAAGATTTGTGTAATCATCTCTAAGCAAAAACACTTGCTGTTTTGGAATAAATCAGTGTCTCAGGCTGCCTTTGTGGGCAGTGAAACAAAACCGTAAGTCATCGATCTGTTTCTTCCTCTTTGCTATTAGCTAGAATTTTCCTCCCTTCATTCCAGTTGTCTTCCCACAAGCTACTAATGCAGGTGCAGTCGGGTGCTGATTTCTATTAGAAAAGTTACTCAGCACTGCTCTGCTTCTTTTTAGAACAAATGAAAGGCTCTACTTGATCTCAAATGTTTAAATCTGTGATCCTGTCATAGCAGTGTCCTCATCTGCTGCAGCGAGGTTGGCATCTAGAAGAAAATATCACCAACTTCAAAGCAAACGATACCAAAGTACTTTCAATCAGAGCTGATGTAAGAGGTAGACACTGACACTAGAGGGTTCTGGTTTGAACACTGAAGCAACAAGAATTACACGTAGCTCCCTAATTGAAAGAATTGTACAAGGAAGAGAGGACATGCTATTCTGGTACTTTTCTAGGCTCAGTGCTGATTTATTTTATCCAGCTAAAATTTTCTGGTAGGAATCTGAGTTAGCTGGCCATCTGAGCGGGATGACTAGACCTATGCCTGGGATTTTTCTTCCATCTGTGTCCTCTCATTCACTCTAAAAGAAAATACTAATGGATAGTTTTTTGGTTTTATGTCCATGGGACCCTTTCTAAGGGCTACTTGGAAGAGACAGGCTCCACCTTACAAAGCTGGGAAAAAAACCCTCTGCCAGATGGCTGGCCAGCCAGGCAAGGAGCGCCTTAAATTAGGGGCATGGCTCTGGGAAGCCAGCTTTGGGTGGCCCTGCTTGAGCAGGAGAGGAGGGCTGGACCAAATGATTTCCAGAGGTACCGCGGAACCTCAGCCATTCTGTGACCTTTAATTAACTTCTATATTCAAGTTGCTTCTATTAAAAATGACCAGCTTTTTAAAAACAGTCATGTCTGAGATTATTATTTCCTGTAGATTGACAGAAAGCAAGTGTGGTAATTGTGTGGGGGTTTAGGAGTGATTGGTACATAAGCAAACAAAATATTTCCATTCCCCAGAATATATACATAATGATTGGAACACCAGGATTGGAAAGTGGTGTTAATCTTGATGTGATCGCTGGTTCTCTGGACTGCTGCAGGTCTTCTAAGTTATCTTCTTTGGGTTTTGTTTTTGGGGTGGGTTTTTTTGATGTATTGCTTTTTCTTTATTTTTTACTGTTTTGTGTGTAACTTGGTGGCAATGGTTCAGAAAGAAGCTCTGAGAAGATTTAAGTAGGTAACCTCTGAAACCCACTTTGTTTTTAGCAAATAGCTGTCTATGTACATGATAAAACTTTCTGAGACGGAATTTAAAGAAGGTACGGTAAACCTCTGTGTTTTGATGAATTCAAAATTGAAGAGTAAAGCAAAAGTGAGAGGGAGATGAAGAGACTGAACAGACTGGTTTAGGCATGGGGAAAAAAACAAATACGAAAAAAGAGTTGCATAGGCAAGCAGGGAAGCATACGAAGAAATTTTATCTACTGTGCAAAGGACAGCCCATGGACGGGGCAGATAAAAGCCATGGTCACATCAGCAGAATTAACTGTCAGTGCAAGAATTTGTGCAGAGGCAAATCATTACACACACAATAATCATGTTTTTTTCTTAATAAACAAAGTTAACAGGAACTTTCCAAAGGCAGAATGCAGAAAGTAGCTGGCTTTTTTTTTTCTTTTTTTTTAAACTTCTTTGCATAACTTGTGCCATGAACTCCTTTTCAGTAGATCTCCCTTTCCTGGAGGAGCAGCAGGATTTGCACTTCAGTCTGTCAGATGCAGATAGACCCATTAGTCATTTATTTTGTGTGGTGACTCACTAGGTGACCCGGTCTTACCTTTTCATGCTCATCTTGCACAACAAATTAAAACCGTTACCCAGAAGCAAAATGAAACTGAAGGCTACTGACAGGCTTTCCTTTCAATTAAACCTTAAAGTTTATCAGCTGACTTCGGTCCTGGCTTTCAGAAGGCAGATTTGATGCTGCAAATCTGGAATGTTTCTCTTTCCAAAAGCTGCAAACTAGAACTATAGTGAGCTTTTAGGTAAAAAATAAAGAAATTCACACATACCTGTTGAAATGCTCTTATAGCTCTACCATAGAAACATTTGAATTACTGTGCATCACACTTCACTTACGCATAACAATCTTAATTAGAATAGCCGCACTACTGGGATAGCTCTCTAAGGGTAACCTAATGATATGGAGATGCAATGACTGCTGCTTGATCAGGGTTGAATTAGTCTATGTTCTGCTCAGTGGCACAGCAGCTCCCCGGTGCTGTGCTACTAAATGTTGTTTAACCAGGTGATAAATAAGTGTGAAATTCTGAATCCTGATCCCTTTTAATGCAGAAGATTAAAATAGGAAGCAAGGAAATTGTGGTAGAACTAGTTGGTTTTAAATTTGAATTTGTTTTAAGTTTTAGCTTGCTTTTCAGTCGGGGCCTCCTTCCTCTACCAGGAGCAAAAATATTTTTTTAAATTTATTTTTAATTTTACAAATTTTTTTTATTCTGTCATATTCCTTTTGTAATTTGAGGGGTGACCTTAGATCTTTTCTTTTCAAGCATTTCTTCATTGTTTGCTTCCATTTTTAAATTCCTTTAGGCATTTAAGAAAATCTTTGGGGACGTAGTTAGCCATAACACAAGATAATGTAGTTTGTGTTTCAGCTGTTCTTTCCAGCTCTCAACAGATGGGGTAAAGCTGCAGGTCAGATGCAAATAACATGATATTGCTGTTTAAATAAGCTAAATATCTTCAGGACAGCAGCCCTTTGACCTACTTCATCCTGTCTATTCTTATCTCTGATCTAAACAAGGAGAAAAACCCAAACAGCTTAGAGAATTGAAGTCCCAAAAATGAGAATGTTTATGATGTATGTGTGTCACATATGACAGAGAAGGAATGGGCAAGGGTATTGTTCATAGCTGCCAAGGCTACTGTTCTCTCTCTAGCTCTGTGTACATTTAAGACATGGATTGCTAGATGACACCTGTGATAGACACCAAGATTAGTACGTATTTTGTTAAAACGAATTTAAAAGTTCTGAAGTAATATTGATGTTAATTTGGGTCTTGGTCTGCATCAGGAGTCACCGGCTGCTACTGCAGGAGTGTTGTCGGGGACACCCAGGAAGTGCTGAAAAAATGGAATTTCAAAAAGCTTTCAGCTGGAGTTTCTTTCATATCTTATTTGAACCTGCTCACACATCCAGAGTGAAAATTACTGCACAGAACATTTCCACGAGAGCCTTCATCTTTGTTGTACTTAAAGAAAAAAAAAAAAACCAAACCATAAAGTATGGATGCAATGACTTCTTTGTTAGGGAGCAGCATGCTGTAAAGTTCTGAACAAAAGCTTTTATCTAGTGGCAGGAAGTTTTTGCTTCTTGGAAGCAGCAGGACGACACTTCTCTTATAGGTCTGTGTTTGCCCATAGGTAGATGCTACATAAGCATTTAGGAAAACTGCATTTGTTCAGTGTCATCGATAATCACAGGTGTTCAAATTGTTTTCTAACATGTCCCCAATGTGTAAGTACAAAATTCCAGTGTTGTACAAATAGCATGGGACTTATTGCTTTTACAGGAAAATTTGATGGAAGTAGTCCTGTCAAACAGATAAAGAATTATCCAGTAATGTGAAAAACTAATAGGCCTTGACTGTAGCTTGAAAAAATGCTGATCCTGATAAGGATCTAAATCGTTCATGATTCAGTTGGATCAACAGTGAATGATTTTGTGCATTTTTGGTTTGATTCCAAATCAAAGAGTTGGATTTTTGAAAGTGATGGAATTGGATTAACAAGTGACTTAGATTTCAGCTTATTTTGTATTTGAACAATCAGACAGAGATTTTTCCTAAGCTGGTATATGTTTGGGTTGCCCAACTCAATACATCCTGCTTTTTGGGAGTGCGAGCCATCTGTCTTCTGGGTTTAGGCAGAACCATTAGTCACTTCCAGAAATACTGACTTTAATCTTTTACTCAGTTCTTAAGCCAACTAAATTTTTATTTACTGGAAAACTCATGTAAGAGAAATTGTGCCAGTATTTGAAAACCAAAATCGTAAACTGACTGTAATACAAAAAGTAATGAAGAAGGTTAAAACTTAAACTGACCTGAGCCCCAGTCTAGCAAACAAATATGGGAGAAACTGTATGAATCTGAGTAGCCTCAGGAAGTGTGGGTATGATGCTGGCCTTGTTAGCCAAATTGAGAACAGTGAAAAGAGGAATCAGCAGAATAAAAACTCTCCGACACTGTTAAAGCTATCACTTCATTATTTTAGGATCTATAGTAATTGTTTACTTCATTTCTTTTAATGTGTATTAGGTTGTACTAGGCCAATAAACACTATCCTTTTCAGGGTATTTACAAAGTTGAGAAAAGCATTTTGTATTACTGCTTTAAGTGGAACTAATCATGGAATTGAAATCTGTTGATGGAAGTCATCACCAAGCCGCCCATTGACTTTAGTGTGTATGACCCATACTAATAAGTTTGCAAGACAGGAACTGTATTTCAGATGTAATTTGTATGTTGAGGTCATACTAGGTACTTGTCTATGTGAGTGGAATATGTAGATGACATTCACACAAATAACACCGATCAGCTAATATAGCTTCAAAAGTCAAGCATTCACGATGCTAGACAAATATTCTCCTTCTGTACCTACATTAATAGTCTTTATTTATATTATGTTCTGGTTTTTTGCTCTATACAGCTTCTACCTCACAGTGCACTGGGTACACTGAATGGATTCCCTCTGTGAGCAACTTTGATACTTTGCTTTTACCTCGATGTTCAACGTGTATCCCCATATCTTATTTACTTCACTCCATTTATATTCTTTCTGAAGCAAGAATTGCTCATTTTCTCATGAGCTTTTCCATGGTACTCATTGCCATAGTATCTGAGCGCATCACAAACATTAATGAATTTATTTTCACAACAGTGACTTCTATTGACTTCAGTCACTGTTGCAAGTGCTCAGCACTTCTGCAAACCAGACCCTAGGGTCTCCAGGCAGGCAACCAGAAAATGAGAGCATGCAATTGCTGACTGTCTGTGAAAGCCCACTATATGTGGGTTTTTCTCAGATGGGATTCATAGTTGCTTTCTGACAGCAGAGTGTTGGTGACTCTGGGGATTCTTTGGTTGCACTCCAGGCTCTGGTGTGGAATATACTCCATTTACTCCAAATTATCCTATCTCTGCTTCCACTTTTCTCGTTTCCTTGTTCTAGGCTCTTTCTCTTTACTTACTGAGACCTTGTTTTCACTATTTAGGCTTCTTGCCAGCAAGTCTCTCTGTCCCTCCTGCCATTGTATGAGTCAGTCTTTTTTTTTTTTTTCTTCTCTCAGTTCTCATTATGAGATTTCTGTTCTGTTCTCCCTGTTATCTGGATGCAAATCTAGACTTCATTGTCCCATTCCACCACCACCACAATCCTAGGTTTAGTTCAGATCTTTGGCTTTTTCCTTTATATCAGTTCCATTTCTTCCCCTTAGCTCCTCCTTCTCAGATTTCTTGCAAAGCAAATCGAGGCTCACACTCTCCAAATCTTCTATAATTTCTTACATCCCGCCACTCATATTCCTGTTTGTTCCAGCCCTCGTGCAACGTGTTATTTCATTTCTGCTTCCTCACCTTGTAATGAATTCCCAGTTTTCCCGAAGGCCATTCTGAATGCCTTTCCCAAGCATCTTTTCCTTAAATTTTAGACTCTGCCCCCGTTTCCCTTCAACCTCCCACCGCCAGTTTTCTTCTTTAGTTGTTTTTCTTACCTACCTATGACTGTCACTCACTTTCATCCTCCCCTCCATTTTCCCCTTATTATGCTGTACCCCTCCTGGTGTCTTTCTTGTCTCCCTTTTGTATTCTTGTCATGAAGGTGCCTTTGCTGTGAGCTGTCCTCTTTGAATAAATCTGGGAAAAGTACTGGACAAATGAGCTGTCTGTTCTCTGCTCCAGTTCCTGGGCCTGATTTGCCTGCAGTCTACTAGAGTTGCAGCTTCAGGGACAAGTCTCAGTCAATCTGGAGCTGGAGCTCACCACTGTGGAGGAGGTGGTGAATTCAGAATAAAAGAGACCTTGTGAATCAGGTGCCAGTGTATATTGGAACCCTTTTGTGTCAGAGGTCTGTGAAGGTGACTGGGGCATACCTTTGAAATGAAACCTGGGGGGACTGGGAAAGGATGCTGAGGTGGCAACATAAGGAACACTCTCTCTTGTACAACAGCAGTTTAATTGCCTTTGTTTAAAAAAGATAAATCAGACTCAGACAAATACTCACTAGAGGAAAGAACAGTGCTCAGGTGGTTATAACAGTGATAAGGAATTTATAATTGTCATATCAGAATACATTTGTCTGAGTGAAAAATTGAGACTATTACCTACATATTCCCCCTTCNCCCCCCCCCCCGCCTTTTTTTTTTAACAGCCAGAGGTGGATGAGGCGCATTCGCATCAGGTAATCAGCTTTTAGATGAACGCTGTTTAGTCACTGCACTTTGACTTAGCATGCCATCATTTTGTATCTGTGCAGCTGCACAACTTCTGTGTCCACACAGAACTGTTTCATTTGTTGGTACACAGAAGAGTGGAAGCATTTCCTTGGTTCTGAGTTGATATAGACTAGCATCAAGGAAACCTGAAATGTTCATTTTTTCCTTTCTGTTGAGTAGTCACAGCAATTTTATACTGGCTATTGGGAGAAGTGAATTCTTTTGAATATGCATTCCTTACAGAGAGAATTTTAGTGAAATAGTTTTAATTTAATGTGCCGTTACAGGGTACAAAGAAAAGTGGAAAACTAGGACTGGAATGGGCCTCAAGAGGTAATCCTCTTGCCCCAAGTCATTTTATGTGTATCGTTCCTAGCAGATATCTGTCTTGCCTGTTCTAATTACAGGCTTTCCACATCCTCGCCAGGCAATTTGTCACAGTCTGTTACTCTTTTCACTGTTTGAAAGTTTCCATTATGTTTAATATGCATTGTTCTTGCTGCAAGTTGAATCCATTAATGAACATAGAAAACAGGCTATTCCCATCCCCTTGTAGCAGCCTTTTATGTACCTGTGGATTATCATCCTGCATCTTCTCTAGTTTATCTGTAGCCTGTCCCCAGTGCTGTGACACATTATTTTGCTAATCCTTGAGATCTCAGATGAGAGAATTTTATCCCAGCTTCTTAAGTACTATTTATTGGTGCTTATCTGAAATTCTGAAAAGGCAGATACTATATCCAGGCAGGCAGATGGGTAGATTTAAAGGACTGGAAAAAGCCCTCCTTGTTTACCTGGAAGAAAATTTCTCAACTACATTTCTTTCAGCTCTCTGTGGACTATTGTCCCAACTTGTCCCTATAAGCTTCTTTCCACTGTTTGTTGTAGATTTCTTTCAGTGACTTTTTGTTTGCCTTAAATTCAGACTGTTGAGGTGCTCCTGCTTCTGTAACTGCGTAATAAAGTCAATGCATTTTAGAACTGGGAACTAAGTTAAATGACCTTAGACAAAACACTTCTGCATCTTTCTCTGGAAAAAAAAAAATTGAAAGCAGTCGTTAAGAAAAAGTCTATTTTATATGTGTGAAATTTAGAAAATTTGTTACGGTTTGGCAAACAAACCGCAGGATACAACCTGTTTAGCACCTTTACATTTTTCAACCAATGTGAGGGAACACTAAGAACACAGTTAAATTTTAACATGTGGCTTTGGTGTCTAAGCACAACTATCTATTCAGTCGCTTTGCCCAGCAGCATGGACGTGCTGCACTTGTTTTCAGTGCTGCCCATCCTTTGAGCTCAGCTAAACATTTTGTTGCCCTGTTTGCATGGCAAGAGGATTGTTCATATGGGTTTATTTCTTTGTCATCTCCATTTTTCTCAGGTTCCCTGTCTTGGTTTTCAGTAGTTGCAGCCTTGGACTTCACCTCCCTGGTGAAACACAGTAAAGAAGCCTGAGTTTGGGTGTAAGCAGGTGTATGCAGACAGGAGGACAGAAATAAACTTGTGGCACAATGGGAGAGCAGCTGAACTTGTACATATTACTTGCTAGAGACTAGGCTTGAGTTGGATCACAAGTTGACTCTGAGAATCGGTGAGACCTGATTGTGGGGCAGACATCTCACATTCTTCCACAGACTGTTTACACACAGGATCGCAGCATGCTTGTTAATGGTTATTTCATAAGCTTATTGTATTAATCTAATTATATGATAAGGTGGGTTTTGGTTTGGTTTTTTTAAAGGCCACATACATGACAACCTCTGCTGTAGGAATGAAGCGAAGTTGCATAGACTGTCCTTTGTTTTCTTTATTTGATACAAGGCAAATGGAAAAAGAGCCTGTGTAGTAGAAAGAAAAATAGTCTGGAAAACTTTGCTGTAGAGAACCAGCATTTGCTGAATACGCAGCGAGTCACACAGACTTTCATGCTTGTTCTTATGGACCATCATGGAGCAGATCCACCTGGAAAATATGTTAATGCACATGGCAAATAAGGAGGTGACTGGTGACAGGCAACATAGCTTCATTTGCCTGACAAATTTGGTGGCCTTCTTTGATGGGGTTATAGCATTGGTGGATAAGAGAAGAGCAACAGACATCATCTACCTGGATTTGTGCACAGCATTTGACACTATCCTGCATGACATCCTTGCCTGTAAATTGGAGAGACGTGTATATGATGGATGGGCTACTCCGTGGATAAGGAGTTGGCTGGATGGCCACACTCAAAGAGTTGTTTGATGTCCAAGTAGAGACCAGTGATGAGTGGTGTTCATCAGGGTTGGTACAGGGATGGGTATTATTTAATATCTTTGTTGCAACATGGATGTTGGGATTGAGTGCACCCTCAGCAAGTTTGCCAATGACACCAAACTGTGTGGTGAGGTTGACACGCTGGAGGGAAGGGATGCCACCCAGAGGGACCTGGACAGGCTTGAGAGGTGGGCCCATGTGAACATCATGAAGTTCAACAGGCTAACTGCAAGGTCCTGCAACGTGGGTTGTGGCAATCCCAAGCACAAATACAGGCTGGGCAGTGAATGGATTGAAAGCAGCCCCGAGGAGAAGGACTTGGGGGTGTTGGTGGATGAGAATCTCAACATGAGCCAGCAATGTGCGCTCACAGCCCAGAAGGCCAACTGCATCCTGGGCTGCATCAGAAGAAGTGTGGCCAGCAGGTCAAAGAAGGTGATTCTGCTCTTCTACTCCACTCTCGTGAGACCCCACCTGGAATACTGTGCCCAGTCCCCAACATAAGAAGGATGTGGACCTGTTGGAATGAGTCCACAGGAGGGCCACAAAGGCGATGAGAGGTCTGGAGCACCTCTCCTATGAAGACAGGCTGAGAGAGTTGGGGTTGTTCAGCCTGGAGAAGAGAAGGCTCTTGGAAAACCTTACAGCAGCGTTTCAGTACTTAAAGGGGGCCTACAGGAAAGATGGGGAGGGCCTCTTTATCAGGGAGTGTAGTGAAAGGATTGAGGGGTGATGGCTTCAAACTAAAGAGGATAGATTTTGATTAGATATTAGGAAGAAATTCTTTACTGTGAGGGTGGTGAGGCAAGTTTCCTAGGGGAGTAGTGGATTCCCGATCCCTGGAAGTGTTAGAGGCCAGGTTGGATGAGGCTTTGAGCAACCTCATCTAGTGGAAGGTGTCCCTGGCCATGGCAGGGGGGGTTGGAACTAGATGATTGTTAAGGTCCCTGCCAAGCCAAACCATTCTATGATTCTTTCCTGGCTATGCCCCTTGATATAAATGATATTTTCATTTGGGGATGTTCTCAGTGGTTATAGCATTAATCATATAATTGGAAATGTGTTTCATAGAGATATATAGTAGGTTCTAAGATATTGTTTTCTAATTAGCCAGCTACAATTAATTGACTCATGGACAATTTTACCTTTAATTGCTGCCCCTCTGTTCTTTGTGCATAATATGGACCACCTTGTTTTACATCAGAGTTATGAAGCTAGATTAATTATGTTTGTTTAAAAGAGGAGCACACTAAGATAATACAATAAGAGAACCATAGAAAGCCTATGAGGTAAGTAATAACTCTGTATTCAGCACAGGGTTTGGATTGCGTCTAGTAAACACACTATGGGATTACACTCTGGGTAGTGAATGTGGGAAGAAAGGATGAATAACTATCAATTGAGTACTATCCATACCCTGCCTTGAACAAAACAGATGTCCTATAGAAAATAGCATTTGAGTGTAAATAGAGAATATGCTATATGCATACAAGGATGTCAGGGAGAGTTTGTTTAGACAGGCTTATTTCTGGAATCTTCCAACGTCTGAGGTCTTGAATTTGCCACTGCAGTATTCTTTAAATGCTAAGAGTTTCTGGGAAGGGATTTTAAAATTCATGATACCTGCATTTTATAGGATGCCTAGCTTTAGTTTAGTCTATTGCTGTAGAAAGCATACTGGGAATTTTATGGAAGGAAAGCAAGTACTGGGGTAATAACAAGGTAATGTCCAAGAGCAGGTCATGCACATGAAGAAATAGCGCTATGTAATAAATGAAATGCAAGTTTATATCAGATAAACAAATTATGTCAAGGAGTAATTAAGAATCCCTATTGAATTTCTAGGCCTAAATTTATATAAGTAATAAGACAATGTTGACAAATGCTTGATCAGTGGAGACAATGAATGTAGCATACCAGGAGAAGTTAGAGACACTTGTCAGGAAACATGAGAGAAATGTGTTATTTCAGCTGACCAGGATTGCTGCCTCCCTATGTCAGTTGGTTAGTAGCTGTCAAGTCATTTCAGACTAAACTTTTAGACACCATTAAATGACTTTTCATTGAGGAAGCTAATAAGAGAGTCAATAAAGGTGCAGTTTATTGACGCAATGTTATTACCAAAGTACATTCTGTAACAACGTGCTTAAATTCAACATCCTTTCAGAAACAACAGAAGTCAGAAGAACCAATACAGCAATACTTAATTCCACAGGAGTTTTAGAAAAATGTGGATGTCTGTTAAAAAGAAACTGAGAGGCAGCTAAAAAGTCGTCTTTACCCGTGGCATGGATATTGTTTCAAGCCACTGTATTGGAAACTGAAAAAAAAAAAAAAAAAATTAAAGCATTTTAGACTGAATTTAAAAACCATTATTGTTAAATACTAAGATTAGAGAGATTACTAAATACACAAATGTTCTTCACAAAATTGAATCCCCATTCAAATATCAGAAATGAAAAAGAATGTAAAATCTATTAGGTTAAATGTAAAAAATGCAGTAAAGCAGAGCAAATGAGATTGAGGAAGAACTTCCAAAGACTTTTCTCTAAGTCATCAGGTGTGGGGTGCCTGTTGGGTAGTCTGTAAGGCCTGGGGATGATCCGAGTCTAAGAAGTTGAAGGACACCATGCACACACACAAAAAGGATTTGTTGCAGTAACAGTAAATGCAAAATAAATCGGGCAAATTCCCACATGGTGACATCTGGGTTTTTTGCAGGAGTTGATTAGAGAATGTAATTCAGGAGAAGAGGCAGCAGAGCAAACTGAAAAAAAATGGTTAAAAATGTCTGAACCCATTGGCATTTGCCTGGGAGTTCTAGAGGACCTTTAAGGGTGAAATAGTTAAATTGAGCTGTATTTACTGTGTTGCCTTTTGCCTAACACTTCTTGGTACCAAAGAGTTGGAATAAGATTAATGTGATGTCAAGGCTATAAAACAGTTTCTTGACAGTATCCAGGGGACTTCTAACCAGTAAGCCTGCATTCAGCAAATTGACAGAAACTATACAAGGAATAGTTATTGGACATATAAATAAATATGATATGTTGGGGAAGACTCAATATGGTGTTCCTCGCTACTAGCATTCACTTTGGGGGCTAGAGTAGTCCTGTTGATATGATCTGCTTCAGTTTCCAGAAAGTATTTGAAAAGGTTTCTTACCAAAAAGACTATTGAAAAAACTAACTATCCATGAGAGAAAATGAGAGGTACTCAACATGGATAAATATGTAGAAGAAAACCCAAAATAACATGGTGGGAATTAGCGTTCAATATTCTTAATGGAGAGGATGTCATAGGATTTTGCACAGGGGTCTAAATATTCTGGAGAAGTGGGTTTATAGTGATTAGTGATGAAATTCTAGTGAGATTACCAAGCTGGTCAGGATAATGAAGAGAAGGAGCAACTTCTAAGAGCAGCAAAAAAGCAAAGAACTTCATTTCAAGTGAATCCGAGGAGGTGCACGTGGAGGTAGGAAAAAAAGTCCCAGTTGCCGTCATACACAATGATGGGTAACCAGTTAATCACTGCTTTTTAAGAATGAGATGTAGGTGCTGCGATTAATAATTCTAGGCGGATGTCCTCTCAGCTCTCTGTGGCAATCAAAATACAAAAAAAAGCTGACATTAGAAATTATTGTGAAAACAGTGGAAAAACCCCAGGAGCATTTTTTGTGGCTTTGTATAAATTTACAGTATGCCCATGTCTTGAAGGCTATCTTAGAAGGTTACGTTAGATCTTGCAAAGGTAAGAGAATAATGGCAAAGTTTATTAAAGAATCGCTGTCTCCTAAGTAGCAATTGAGTAATCAAGGACTCTTCAGCCTAGAAAAAGATATGACTAAAAGGGTATATGACAGGAATCCAGATATCATTATTGGGCTGAGGGAAGATGAATGGAGAATTACTATTTACAGTTTCTTTCTCTACAAGAACAATAGGGCATCAAATGAAGCTAGCAGAAGGCAGTCTCAAAATGAGCAAGAGAAGATGCTCCTCAGAAGACATAATTAAGCTGTGCAAAACTGCTGTTGGGTGTTACGAATGCTGAGTGGGGTTTGTGGATCTCAAAAAGCAAGTGTGCAAAAGCAGGGGGAAAAAAATTCAGAGGCCTGTTAAATATAAATATACCACCACTGTTTGAGAAAGCTGCCAGGCAGCAAATCACCAGAAGTAAGGAGCTTTGGAATGATGGCACAAGTATGGGAAAGGGAGAGACAAAGTATGGATTTATGATGAATGGAAGCAAAATAATAACAATGGTGAGGAATGGGAAGGTGTGAATGTGCTGTGTGAGAAAGGGTGGAGGCAGAGGAAGAGGAGTGATCAGAGCTGGTAGAAACTGCAGGTGGCTGAAAGTACCGAGAATGGGAATCTGGCACCAATGCTGAGTAGCACTGTTAGCATTTAGAAAAGGAGTGGCATGAAAACACAGGAGAATAGCAAAGGAAGAGAGTTGAAAATGCATATATTTTTGTGTGTATAGCAATATTTCTTTCTTGGATTGAGTGTTAGAAAGCCTTTGTTCCTGATCTATTAGTACACTGTACGTTAGTTGATTTGAAATGTTAGCTTGATTGTATATTTTTAAAGTACAAGAATTATATTTAAGATATGTTTGCAGGCTGTTGTGTTTAAAGAAACATAGGAAGGTTTGAGAATCAGAACTGTGTTGAGACGTAAATTCAAGTACAGTGAAACTTTCTTTAGTATGTGTTTTCTAACATATGTGATAATGAAATAGGGTTCATCACTAGCTTAGATTTGCAGAGCTCATACTGTAACTTCTTCCCTGGTCTTGTCATAGACCTCTTTTATATCAGTAGTATATATATATTATTTTTGTTCTCTTATTCGTTAGTTCTTTCTTTTGTCAGAGCACAGTCAGTTTAGCTTGTTAGCATAGCGAGGATCAACAGAAACATCAAAATCTTCCAGGTATCCAAGCAAAAGAAAGTAGAAATGAATTTTTATGAACTCCACTGCTGCGTATTCTAAAAAAAAAAACCAAACAAACAAACAAAAAAAAAACCACCACCAAAAATCCCAGTGAATGAAATGATATTATAAGCTTTCCAAAGAGTTGATTACAGAGAGGCTCAGGAAAGGGCACTGAGTATGAGGTAAGTGGCTGAGACATAAAATTAAGGCGGATAAATACAGTGCTTTCAAAGGCATGCTAAAGTTGAGCTCAAAGTCATAGCTAATAAAAGGCAGGGAAGAGGAAATTTTTGCTTACCGAGTAACTTTTTGCCCAATCACTGGTTAATCCTTAATATAGTTAGTCTAGTTAAATCAGACATGCAAAATGCATTACATATTTCATACAAAACAGAAATTACCCGGTAGGACATCAGTTCCAGGAACACTGCTAAAACATGTTGATCGCTCTCTAACACCTGCTAGTGAAAGACAAAGATTTTGTGGGGTACGGTTTTGCTAGATTTATTTCTCATTCAGATTCAAAAGAGGATTAGCGTTCCTTTGAAAGCTGATTCTTTTGATTACTAGCATGCATGGTTTCATTTCCAACCTCATATTCCATGCAGAATGCATTGCACATGACTCCTAAGTAGTTCTGTTATTTATTTGTCCCACTGCAGTGGGAGCTGGTTCAGAATGAAAATCCTGTATTATGTGTTGGACAGATATTAAAGCCAAAGCGTGAAACCACAAGGTTTACCTGATGATTGTTTTTTACTGCCATTAGCTTAGTCTCAATGTTACTAATTGGATTACACATGAAAATGCAAGTAACCCTGGGTTTTCAAGGTCTGAATGAGGAATAACCATTTTGTAATATTTTTTTCACTAAAGGGAGTTTCTTCTGAGGCTTGGATGTTAACTATCATTCAGATGGACTGTGATCATGATTTTGGGCCAGCCTGACAAAGTTGCATGGTAGTTGGTAGTTATCTGCCTATATAAATGCCAGCAGCTATTCTGGGACCTGGGGAGGTTCAGGGAGTTTGAGTTTTCCTTGAGAGACGCAAAAAACCTCTCTCTCTCCTTCTCTTTCACTGTTGTCTGAAGATTGTTTCTTGCTTCAGAGCTGGCACGTGATACAGACATAATCTGTCCTTTTTTTTAGGGATGAGATTAGGAGAATCCTCCCATTGACTGTAGGTTGTCTCTGATGTTGACAATGAAAGCTACTGACATGTCATTTGGGTTGCAGGTATCTAATTTCTGTGTCATACAGAACCTTTCACAAGACCATTTGGTGACTGTCACCTTCTCAGATAGATCTTCATAGTAGTCCCAGCTTTTAGGTCTCATTTTGTGGCCTAATTTGGTGAGTTACTTCATTTGACTCTGGTATACTTACAGAGAGCTTGTGTCTTTGCCTGACTGAGTTTTCTTAAATTGTGTTTGTAAATGCTTTCTGATTTTAAGCATAATGCTGTTTTTCTACAGATGGAGTCTTTACTCTCTGTCATATTTATTTGTATTTTTCACATTTTGTGTGTAAAGTGAAGGCAATTACTCTACCTTTCATTGTGTTTAGAGATTTTTCACTGGGCTTGCAGTGTTATATCTGTTATCATTCATTTCTAGAAACCTTTTTATTTGTAGTTCTATGAAATGTTCAAACTGCATATCTGCATCAGTTTTATCTGTCTGGCATAGACTGTCCGTCTAGGAGTACTTATCAGTGGTGAAAGAACATTGCCTGTCTAAGAGCAGTTATCAGTGATAAAAGGACTTCTGCAGAAAAGAAAGGAAAGGGATATTTTACAATGACTTGTAGAGATATTCAGGAGTACGTTTTGTATTTGTGATTTTGGGGGCCCGATGCAATTTCTATTGAAACAGTGACTTTGGATGGATAGTGTTTGGTTTTAGGCATAAAGGGTTTGTCAGGAAATAGCGAACTGAGTTGCATTTTAGGTAGGAATTGTAAGATTCCTTAGAGACTGATCTGCCATTTCTAGTACATTCTCGACTTCCATTTAAGTCACTCTCAGTCTGCGATGCCTAAGGAATAATGAGGTTGTTTCATCCACTTTAGATTTTTTTTCTTTATTTTAAGCAATTCGTTGTAGTGAGCTGTTACTGTGTAAAGGTAGAGGTGCATTTTAGGTCCTCACACTTGTTTGAAGAATCTATACCATCTGTCCAGTATTGCTGAGGATTGACTAATCTAGTGGTTTATTGCTCTGCATTACTGACAGGAAATGCTAATATACATGCTCACATGCTGTCATCCTTCATTTGATGAACACTAACAAAACGTAAAAAAGTGCTGAAAGAATAAAATGGAGTAATGTATAGGCCTCTTGATTGATATTTTCATTTATACAGTAGTGTGACAAAATAGTGTAAGTTGTATTTCTTAATGCTTTCAGTACCTAACTATACAAGGTTCCCTCCATCCCCACCCAGGCCCTTTTGATCTCAAATGCACTTGAGTCATCAGGAGAAAGTTCAGTGAGGTCATCAAAATGCAAGCATTGAGAGAGAAATATTATTTTCCAGAACAATTAGAAATTATGTGGATGGAGATGTTATTGTTACCAAGTAACCTGAGTATTTAATTTGAGCCCTCAAGTGTGTTTTGAGTTGACCGTATGGCAATCTTTGTTACCAGTATGATGAGACAAATGCCCTTTGAGACCTGTTAAGACAAATTATAACCATGTGAATGATACTGTATGAAATAACTATACAAAAAGCGCTGGCAGTGCTTTTCTATACTGCCCAATATTCTACTGCTAGACAACTTCTAACCAAGAGGGGCACGATGAGAGCTTGGTGTCACATTTATGTAGATTTGTATTTTGCAAATGAATTTTTGGTGGGTTTTTTCCATCTTTATAGGTCCTGTGATTCTTTTTCCTTCAGCTGTAAGTGACACAGAAATGACTTTTTGCATTAATTGATCGCCTGTCTTCAACTGCTTCTGAAATATAGAGGGTTCCACTTTCATTTCTGTCCATTTCATTTTTTTCCATTTCATAAACGCAACATACGCAGAAACACACACATTGAAAGACGTCTTTGTGCATTCACATCCTGGTGGCAACTGACAGTGTGAATGCATTTAGAGTAAAGATACGTTCCTAAACATACCTATCTTATACATGTAAAATGTTTACTAATCCTATATTTAGATTTCTCTTTATTTATGTAAGGACTGACACAGTTTCAACAGAGAAAAAGAGTATTTTTATTATGGGATGTTAAAGTATGGGAAGCGACAATAAACACTTCACTGATGTTTCCAGTGGAATTCTTCATTCCTTTGGAGATCTACGGACACCATGCTAAAAAAGACTGACGCAACCTAATTACAGTTGCTTCATAGTTAAACTTTCAGCTGTGCACTGAATAATAAAAGCATTTTTTCTGTATTTTATTCATCGTCCCTTCTTACTGAAGACCTAAACTTGAAAGATTCATTAATGTTTTCTATAATTATATGTGCTTTCAATAAAAATTTGTTTTTACTTGATATAATTACCATTTGCATGTAGTAATTGAAATAAATTTGCTTATGTAAATCAGAATACTTCTTAGCATATAAGCTACTTTTAATAGCCATGTAATTTTAGGAAGTTCTTTATTCCTTTAAACCGGATCTTGTTTTCTAATTTGCATATGCCTACCATGCAAATTACTTGTGTTCCCCGTATCTCACTAATGTTTTACTTAGTTTTAATTGCTAAACTTCTTTTCAGGTACTTTGAATGGGAGAGTTACACTGTCTTTCACACTTACAGCAAATAGGATTTTATTTTATGAGTCTTAACATAATAAAGAGACTTCCATCGAATCATGATTTGAAAAGCAGATTAAATAGCAAACCCTGCACTACTCCTGTTCTTTCCTTCCAACACAGTCCATGCAGTAGCAGAGACAAGGAATTTAGGTGTAAACTGGGCACCTTCTCACTCCAGTGGTCCTTCTAATTACACAAAGGAAGATTTTAAAAAATAATAAAAGTTGCTTCTTTGTTTCCTATGTCTTCCACAGCCACGAGGCTGTGTGTGTGGCACTTCACTAAAACCGATGCAGTCAACTGCTTGTTGCTTTGTTTTCTTTTTACTCGCGAGTATCTAGTACTACTAATACAGTCACCCAGTGCAGTTGTTTGCAGATGGAATTTGTTGCTTACTGGTGTTAGAGGAAGTGAAACTGGGAGAAGACCTTAGCTGCAGAGGAACTTTGAATATTTCATCATTACCAGTCCCTTCCTAGTTCTTTCTTACTCAATTCTATTTTTTTATGGTCTTGTTTGACTTTTTTGGCAGCTCTGTTAATTAAGCAGAAGTTATCCCTGATTAATGTACTGTAAGCTGCTTCTGAAGTGCTATAAATAATGTGGTGATTAATTGCTGTATCCAAACGCAGTCATCCCTTCGCATACTTCACAGATGGATTGTTTTGGTGAAACGATGTCCCATTCTCGTCTGTATTAGAGACATCGATTGCAAAAAGACTTACCATGTTTTTTCTGTTTTCTTCCAAATAATTTGTCTCTTGATCATGAGGACAATCAGTACAGAGAAGCCATTTTGAAAGTACAAATGTAATATTCCTATGGATTATGTGCAAGACCATGTACTGCAATTAAAAGAGAATAATATAAAATGTCTGAGCTCTGGAATTTTCAGCTTTGTTCAGCTCTTAAAAGAAAGTTTTCTAGCCATGCACGAAGAAAATACGCTCCTTGGAGGATAAGGAAAAGATTTTAATCTCAGTTAGCAGAACCATGGGTTTCATGTTTTTTTCTTGCAAATAAGGCACAAAATATACAGACAGAAGAGTGATTTTTTTTTTTTTTTTTGAAAGTTGGTAATGTCCCTTTTGTGTCAGAGAAAAGGCTGGGTATCAAGAATCAAAAGCTCGTATTAATATTTCTGAATAATCTTTCCTATTTGAGATTCTGATTTTTAACATATTAACTGGAAAGAGACTAGTAGTGCTAACTAAAATCAGCAAAGCTTTCGAGAATTTGTCCCTTTCAGAAAAGGAATTCTCTCTAACACAACAGCAGCACCGTTCTACTTGCTTTTTAGATCTCCTTAACTGTTTTGCTTCTACTGACATTGACAGAAAGCAAATTACCTCTTCCCACACCTGTGAATAGAGTATTTTAAATTGCATGTGTGTGTGTGTGTGTGTATGCATGCGTGCATGCCAAAAGAAATCTGTCAGAAAGGGGTGGCACTTGGCGATATAGACAAAGCCCTGGCTTGAAATCAAAGATCTAACAGGACAGTTGGACATTTTCACGCAGATACCCAATTACAATAACCTGCTGCAATGACTTTTGTACAGGGGTGGATGCTTTATTGGTCGCGGTTCTATACTGGCTCCGAAAGCCTGACTTCGCTTTGTAGCCCACTGGCTCAGACTCTGGCTGTACTCCAAGGACTGCCGCAGCGAAACAACGTGTGTCAGAAACGTTGGACTGTTACTCTGTGTGAGAAAAGGTGTTTGTCCAGATGGGATCTCACTGTAGGATGAGTCTGTGGGTTTATTATAGAGGAGGGAGTACGGATGACTGTTATTTATAGGAAATTTCTCGTCTTGAATGCTTTGAATATCACCTTGCAATTGATCTTACCTCCCACTTCTCAGCTAGAACTCTGAGTCATGAGCAGTTTGTAGTAATACAGTAGTAATATAATCAAGCTTGCGTTATGACCTCACTCAATAAATCTTGTTCATTTAGGAATAACTTAGTATTATTATTATATTAGCTTATTGTATAAACATTAGGATTATCCTATCATTTTACAGAAGAAGTTTTTGAAAATTCTTAATCTCCTAACCTCAGTCTCCTCCTGAATTTTTCTAGGAACCCTGATGGTAAATCTAAGTGCCATCTCTGTTGAGAGCCTTGCTCATTCAGCAGGAAATAATATCATCCCGCGTCCAGACTGTGGACTGCTTTGTTCTACATGGTCTTAATGACAGCGAGATTCTTTGCTGGTATGAAGAAATGGCTGACAGTTTCAGCCCAACTGTCCTTAAGGATGGTGTTTAAGAAGTACGGTTTATTTTAGCCCATTAATAAAGCTGTCTTGATTCTAACCTAAAAATAGTATTGAACTGTCTCTAAAAAAACCCCAAAACAACAACAACAAAAAACCCAACCAAAACTGAAGAAACCCCCAACCTGGCCTCTCCTTCAGCTTGTTGCTATTGAGTCATAAAGACGATTCTCTCTCAGTTTGGAGGCTGCCTTCACAATCCAAATTTGTACCATAATCTTCATTTTCTACTAAGTGAGGAGAAATGTATTTCTGTAATTGTCCTGGGTAATTCAGAGAGCAGAGGAAACGGAACTGCTGGTGTGTCCTTTTTTATAAGGGGTGATGTTTCTTTTCTTTACCATCTTGGTATTGTGTTTGTATTGATGTGCAAAATGCATTACTTGAAAACGAAGAAGTTAAATCTTCCTGCATTTGCCAGCACTAAGACCAGGGAGAAAAGGTAACATGGAAAGCTTGGGGATTCTCAGTTTAATGATTTGTAAGAAAATTTAGGTGTTGTGGCATTTGAAATTCCCCCAATTATTATTGATACTCTAGCTGATCTATTCTTAACTTCAGTCTAATTAGGTTAACATGCTTTTTGTTAGACAATATATGCTGAAGGATAAACTAATTCCCATTGAAGTCGATAGGAGCTGGAAAAGATCCCAGTCCTGCAAAGACTCACGTATCACACTTATGTTCAGGTATGTACGAAGCTCAAGTATTTACAGAGAAATCCACACGTGTAGAAAATGATGCACATATGTAGGTCTTTACAGAATGGGAAGTTAGGACACTAAGATGTTCTTGTCAGAGTCTGTGTGCTGATCTCGACTTTTTACTTCTTTCTGTACATTTGAGAAAGTATTCTAGTACTGCTCCAGAAGATTCCCCCCCCCCACACACGCTTTGAATAGACTTTACAACAGATACAGTAAATGCATAACTGTATAGGGAAAGACGATAAAAATAAAACATTCCATGAAGTATTTCCTGAATTGATACCACTGATGTAGAGCTCTTTGTACATTTTAGAATCTGCCCTACATCTGAAAATACTGTCATACAATACTTACTGTAGATGTTTATAGTGGACTACTGTACTACTTCTGTTCATAAAGTGCAAACAGATAACCCTGAGAGCACAATGAATAAAATATTTAAGAAAAATAATGTGTATATTATAGCATATTTATTTGTATGGTTTTGTCAGCCCCAGCAATATCTTCCCATGCTTTTCACGTGCACCATTTAGATTAGCAATTTATGAAAACATCAAGTATAGCATACATTCAAACTGCAAACACAGCTGCTAATAAGAAGAGCAGTATATTTGCCAACAGGCATTGTGCTCAACCAGAAATATCTTCCTGTCTTTGCAGATGCTCTGCTCTTTCTTATAGGAATTAAAAAACTGCTTAATAGGAGTTCAACTGGCAGGTATTTTTCACCAGTTGTCTGTTGCTGTTGACCATCTTTCCAATTAGTTCTTTCCTTGTGACCATAGGACAAAATGCCATTGCTTTGTCAGCCTATATATAAGAAAGCAGTGAAAAATCCTAAATCTGAAGGAGAATGTTTCTCTTCGCCTTCCCAAGAGAGATATATTGTCAGATATATCCTAGAAGTGAGCCATAGAAATTGAAGTCTAAAATCACTTCAGTCATTTTGCAAGCTCTGGTTCTCACAAATAATGTCATGTGCTACCAAAAGTTTGAGAGAACTGAAATGTGAAAAACTTATTGACAAGATGTCTTTTGGCGGAGGACAAAGCCATGAGAGCAATTACTAAACTACGGGTATAAAGTGTCACATTTAGTGGGTAGGGAGATAACAGATTAACTATGAAGAATGACTTAGTGACTTGGAAGACTGTATCAAGGAGAAAAGGGCATGCGAGGCCTTGTGATACATTATATATAATTTCTGTACTGAAATGTACAAAAAGAAATGATGTGAATGCAGATGATAGCTGCTAACTATGAAATAACATAGGTAAGTCTGAGTAGAGGAAAAACTGGAGTGTAGAAAAACTAGTAGAGTGGAAATCTGGTGATACGTGAAGAAAAGACGTTGGCCTAGAATGCAAGTACCATTAAGAACTGAACAATATTACAGTACCGCAAGAGGCAGGCTATACATAAAAACAACTTGTCTTGTGGTGAGTTAACACCTTAGCAGGAGCTATTGTTTCACTGCATCTATGTTGGACATTGTGGGATACCAAGGAATGTGATATCCTGAAAATGTTCACTTAGAGTTGCCTGTTGATCTTTATCTCAAAAGATGTGCGTTACAAGAAATGCAAGAAGCTGATTTGCTTTTAGGGTTTTGGGGTTTTTTTTGTGGTGAGTTTTTTGTGTTTTGTATCTATTTATTTATTTATTTAAGCTAGTATTTGCTGATATTAACTTTCTTACTCTCTGTTGATGTGTACCTTTTGCATTTCCTTGCAAGATCAGGGTTAAACGCTTCCTGTTGAGGGGACTTGGATCCTTTCCCTTACTGGCGTATTTGTATAAAATAATTGGTTTGTCTTCTGCCATCTTAGGAACTCCGAAATGCGAGTTTATTAAGCTTTATAATTAACTGTTAAAAAAGGGTAGTTGTTTTAAATGAACCAGTATAGTATACTCCAAACTATAGCATGTACTTTCCTAAAAGCTGGGATGGAACACATTGTTCTTTGCCAAGTGTCCTAATTTGTGGTCTAAAATGCAGTACATATACTGTCAAATATCTATATATTTTTTTAAACGGTCATCCAAAAAGGAGTGTTATATACCCACCTTTCTGAAATTTAGAATTCAAGGTCAAATTAATTTTAAAATATAGCATGGAAGTAAAGTTTTATTGAAACAGCTTTTATAAAGGTGACATCGTCTACAGTGGCCTTTTTAAATTGAAAGAATGTAAATTACACATTTCTGAGGGCATAAAAGTTACAGTCAAACTGCATTTCCTGGAATAAGGACACTTAGTTTCTCTTATAGATGGGAATTTATGTTTTGCAGAGAGTTCGTAAAACTCAATTTCGTCATATTTAACACTCATTTTTCACATTTTTTCCTACCTAATGGATAGGTTAGTAGAGCCTATAGGAAAACTAGAATCCAGTGACAATTGGTAAGACACATGTAGAATCATCCTTTTATGGTGGAAGAAATTTACTTTTCATAGACAGCAAAGAAAACAGACCTACAACTGGAATAAAATGTGTACTTTTAAATATCTGGTTAAAACAGTTAAGTTCTGTATCTTATTTTTACTTTTGGGTAAACCACTCCCCAAACTTTTCCCAGGTATCTGTGGAAGAAATTGACTCAAATTATAATCATCTGTCTTACTTTAAATTTTGAGCTGCTAACTTGAATCATCAAGTAGTTCTTTTGAAGTAAGTGGGATCATGTGCTTAAAATTAATCGTGTTTACGTACTTTGTAATGGAGTGATCTTAATTTGCAAGAACACTGAAGTCTTCTGACTTTTAAAGGCAAAGTTCATCTCCATTACATACGTCTGTCACGTAAGTATGAAGGAATTTACCATAGCTGCAATGTTGGGTAACATTTCAAATTTACACAGGAAATCTGTAGTCTGATAGTCAGTTTTTATGCGTCTGGTGCTCAGGCTGGGCAGCATATGAGGAGAAAAAGGTATCAGCAGTTCTGTGAGGAGAAATGTTCCTCCTGCCTCTCGGAGTATTGTCGTCAATGAGAATTTATCCTTCTGTATCTGCAGCACACAACCTTCATGTCACTTTTCTGTCTGTGGTGGGCTGGACGGCTGCCAGGTGTCCACCCAGCTGCTGTCTCACTCCCCCTCCTCAACACGACAGGGGGGAAAAAAACAACATGAGAAAGCTCATGGGTCAAGATGAAGACAGGGAGATTGCTCACCTATTAAGTCACAGGAAACAGACATGACTTGGTGAAAATTAATGTTCTGCCAACTCAGAATAGAGTAGGATGGTGAGAAACAAGACCAAGCACACCTTATCTTTGCCACCTCTGCCCTTTCTTCCTCAGCTCAACTTCCCTCCATCATTCCAGCTCCTTTATCTGCTCCCCGGCGAGTGGTGCCAGGGGGACGGGCAGTGGGGGTTGAGTCCGTCCACAACAGCTCTTCCCTTCTGCTCCATTCTCCGCACACTTTCCCCCTGCTCCGGCGTGGGCTCTCCATGGCTGCAGTCCTTTCAGGATAAACCTGCTCCAGCGTGGGCTCTCCATGCGCCCTCAGCATGGATATCTGTTCCGGTGCCTGGAGCACCTCCTCCCCCTCCTTCCTTACTGGCCTCAGAGTTTGCAGGGCTGTTTCTCACACGTTGTTTTTTTCTTTTTTCCATCCCCCTAACTCTGCTCTACCAACTGCTACAGAGGCATTGTTTTTTCACCCTGTCTTAATTACACTTTTCCCAGGGCAGTGCTGCCATCTTGGCCGGGAGGGCTCAGCTGGGCCCTGTGGTGGGTTGGAACCAGCTGGAACCGGCTGTGTGTGGCACAGGCCAGCCCCGGCCGCAGCTCACAGAGGCCGCCCGGGAGCCAGGGACTGGACGCCTGCCCTCACCACGGCCCCCGGTATTTCATTCTCTGTCTTGTGGAGTTTTTTTTCATGAAATGGTCCTCAAAATCCAGCCTTTCTTCCAGACTATGATTTGACAACAGCAAAAGTAAGCTGATAGCGTGTAAAAATAATCAAATAAATAATCCTCCATTTATTTGTTTTTACGTAATCACGCATTGACAAAAGGCGGGAAGCGGTTTTTGAGGTGTTTTGGACAACAAGAAGGCAGCCAGAGAATATTTTTGAGAGAGGGTGGAAAGATTTTCCTCATTTTTGGAAGGGAAGGAGCAGTATGAAGTTGTGTGGCTTGGGCGGACGTCACAGGCGCTGCGGGACCCAAGCAGTAACAACCATACACGTGTATTTGAGGTAACTATATTAAGGTTTCCATATTCAATGAATGAAGCATGTGCAACAATGTGTTGGCATTCCAAAATGGGTGTAAAGTTGTTGACGTTCTCCTGTCGTCGCCATCAGAGAGCTCTAATGTGTTTGTTTCTAGACAGATGATAAAATGCTTCTGTTTTAATCCTGAAGTTCATGATTCTTCTGGTTTATATCCAAAGGCAAAAAATGAGAACTGAGCCCCAACTATATTAATTTGTTTGTGAAATTGTTCAGTAGATTAATGCCTCCGTTTCCTATACTGGGATATTTTAAAAAAAAAAAAATCAGGATTTCTGTGGAAAAGTAATCCTAATAACAAACCAGTCTATCAGCGGTCATTATACTCTGATGTAAAGCAGAGTATAAATAATGTAAATTTTATATGCATATTTTATATACATATTCTATATTAATCTTTATGCTGATCAGGACTCATCTGCATTACATTTTTCAAATTAATATATACCTTAAATGCACTTTAATCATGCATTTCTTAGATATATTTGCATATAAGTTATTTATAACGTCAGTAGGGGAGATGAGACCTTTGAGAGAAAAAAGCTATCTGGAGAAGTGTGGTTATGTGCTTATTGTTATCAGGACATGTAATTAACATAAAGCATTGGCATTTATGCTTCCCTTATTAACAGAATAAACAGTTTAATATAAAAGTTTTCAAAACAATTAAGACAGTTTTAAAAAGTTTATGGATAAATTACTAAAAGCACTTTGCTATATGTCCCTGATGTGGGGCTGCTTTCATAGTTAAGACTTTAAGCTATGGTTAATTCCTTCATACTTACATGACAGACATACATAATGGAGATATTGGATAAATATCTGCATGAGAATTTATTACTTTTTTCCCTGTTCTAATGAAGATATGAAATTTGTGAGTGAAACATTGAATTCTTTTCATTAGTCATGGCTTTATAGTTATGGTTTTCTACTCTTTCTTTTTGGAACTGGAAGCCCTTCCCCACAGTCGGAAGGGGAAAAATAGGTCAAACTCAACAGAGCAGTTTTTGAAAGGTTTCTCATCTGTTGAGGCAAGCATTCAGCCAGAATTTCTAGTACTTGTGACACTAGTGCCAAGTAGCATTGACTGATAAGTATAGAGTTTACTTAAACGATTGAGGCTGTGGGATATCTTTGGCTACAGGATCTTCTGTATCAGCAAAAATCTCAAAAAAGTATATGTTTCCCAAAGACAGTATTTCATTACCTGCTTTCAGCTGTAGCTTATAATTTGCATCACTTAGATACAGCCACTGAGTATAGGTAATATCCAAGATACTATGTAGGGTTGCCCAACTTATTTTAGTGGGGTTTTTTTGTGGGTTTAATAGGCAATAGGAAAAGCTTCTCTGTAGCTTCTTGTCCTTAGCTTCCTCTCATGCAGTTGATCTATTTATATATTTTTTGTTTATGAACTCTTTTAAAAGGCATTGTTAGCATAATGAGGTAAATGTTGTGCATTGGTAGTAGACCATTCTTTGAATTCCCCACCCCCCAGTAGTAGCTTTAGGGAAAGGGTTTTTTTTTTCACCTGGACCAAGACAGCATCTCGCTATAAGTTTAATCATACTTTAAAATGCCTGAACACCAATTTCAGGGGCAAAATTACCTCAGACATTATTACAATATAATTTGATTCAGGAAACTGGTCATCTGGCTAGAAAAACGTATTATGACTTGGGAAGGACAGAGTGTGCTTAAGTTGTTGAATCCCTCATAAATTGTTTCTTTCCTGATGCTAGTCTTATACAGAAGGTAACAGCATGAGATCTATGATGATCATGTACTAACAATGAAAAGTAAACATGTTCTGTAAAATGTATTTCATGTGAAATGTTGGATTTGTTTAGGGAAAGAAAATAGGGTTAGATCCTCCTCTAATATAAATCATTAGAGCTTCACAGAGAACAGTAATATAGATGCTGAAGAATAATTCTGTATCCTCAAGGGTATTTTTAGCATACAGCAGAATAGCAATAGCATTAGATGATCAAAATATAACATTACTTAATACAGACAGGCTTATTTTTACATAATGAAATCGGGAAGTATATTTAGTTACGTGCCTTTTTATTATTTGTTGTGCAGTTGTCTTTACTTTTTAATTATTTTCTTTTGGCATGGGTGGGAAGAAGAGATGGGGAAGCTAATTCTGAAGTCAAGACTATTTGTTACTTTGAAGTACTTGTTCGGCATTTGTAACTGTCTTGGTTTCACTTATTTATTCCATTTTAGATATTTGCCTGACTGGTACATCTGAAGCTCATACAGTGTAACCCTTATGTATTGTGCTGAGCAATCCTTCCTTTCTAGTAGTAAGAGACAACTTGGAAGTCTGGTTTGGCCCTAGTTAACAAAAGGTTGAATTTGTTAACGGTACATTTAGACTGAAAGTTTGTCTTTCTGCCACTCTTAAGTGCTCTTCTTACTTTTATCTGGAAATGTTTTTTAACCTACATAGCTTGGCATATTGCTTCTGTATTGTCCTTTAGCTGTATCAGCTACCATTTATTAGTTGTTGGAAACAAATGCGATTCCTGTAATAACTAAATGAAGAAAGCCCTACAGCTACTTTCAGCCCATATCAGTATAATAATTTTTGGCTAAAATACAAGATAAATTATTGCTGATTGAATTTAATTATTACTGTACAAGACCTAGTCTGCAAGGGCAGAATGACTATGCATAGTACCACCGCTGCTGTGCTGGCTTTATGGGGATATTTTATGTATGGTGCATAAAGCTGCAAGAATACTTACATTAATGGAGCTGGGCATGACCTAAAATATACTTTGATTTATTATGTTAGATGGGAAAGAGCAAATTTTGGTCAAAGTGCCCCAGTCAGTCAAAGCACTGCTTAATTGTTTGCCTGGTGGAATTCTACAGACTCAGAAAGTGATATTTTTGCTCTGTTCCTACTCTTCAGCTGTATTGGATATGCATGAAACACATAGCATTTACCTGCTTAGACAGTTAAGAAGATTGCTTCCTTTGTATAAAGAATGAAAAATACTGCTTTTTCTTGATAGAGTGTGATAAGTTTTGTGCTTGGGAAGAGAAATGGTATCATTTCTACACAAATGATTTCAGTACAGCTTATGAACTTATAGCCTTTAAATGTAGCCATTTAATCATGTTAGTATTACAGAGGATTTTGAATGTAACCTTCTTAAACTTGGGGGCTGGGGAGTACATAATATATGTATTGGAGTGCAGTGTGTATTCCTATCTGCTCTTTTCACACGCCCTTGAATTTAGGAGTGGGATGATTATAGCATTCTGCTGTGGTTAACTGTAAACATCCCAGGAACAGAAGCAAAACAGCAAGTGCTGTGGCTTTATTATGAAGTACAGTATAATTTTAAACATTATTTAAATAAATATACTTTAGTTTCAGTGTGTTGTCACTGAAGTCCAGATACCCAGAGAGGGTATCTTCAGTACAAGCATGGACTTGAAAGTGGAGGAGAGTTAAAGCAGGAGGAGGGTGAGAGGAAGAAAGGGAGGGAGAAATCAATAGATATAACAATGAAAAAAGAAATTCTCCAGAGCTATCTATGGTAACAGTTTTAAAAGTAGCTGTTTTATAGATGTGCGGGTGACCCTATGTATGGTTTTGGGAAGAATTCTCTGGCCAAGCACAAATACAGGCTGGGCAGAGAATGGCTTGAGAGCAGCCCTAAGAAGAACTTGGGGGTGTTGGTGGATGAGAAGCTCAACATGAGCCGGCAATGTGCGCTCACAGCCCAGAAGGCCAATCCTATCCTGGGCTGCATCAGTAGAAGTGTGGCCAGCAGGTCGAGGGAGGTGATTCTGCCCCTCTACTCTGCTCTTGTGAGACCCCACCTGGCGTACTGTGTCCAGCTCTGGGGCCCCCAACATAAGAAGGACGTGGACCTGTTGGAGCGAGTCCAGAGGAGGGCCGTAAAGATGATCAGATGATCAGAGGGCTGGAGCGCCTCTGCTATGAGGACACGCTGAGAGAGTTGGGGTTGTTCAGCCTGGAGAAAGAGAAGGCTCTGGGGAGCTTCCTTGTAGCAGCCTTCCAGTACTTAAAGGGGGCCTGCAGGAAAGATGAGGAGGGACTCTATCAGAGAGTGTAATGATAGGACGAGGGTTAATAGTTTTAAGTGAAAGAGGGTAGATTTAGATTAGAAATTAGGAAGAAATTCCTTACTGCGAGGGTGGTGGGACACTGGCACAGGTTGCCCGGGGAAGCTGTGGATGCCCCATCCCTGGAAGTGTTCAAGGCCAGGCTGGATGGGGCTTTGAGCAACCTGGTCTAGTGGGAGGTGTCCCTGCCTGTGGCAGGGGGGTTGGAACTAGATGATCTTGAATGGACATTGATGGACATTTAAAGATGGAACTTTAATGTCCCTTCCAACTCTAACCAATCTAGGATTCTATAAACCAGCTGAAGGGGTATGTTGTACATCTGCTAGTCTTTCTTGTCTGCCTGTCTTTTTGTACCTCAGTTCATGTAATGTATTTTATTTTCTGCTAACACACAGAAATACCTGTTTTGCATCCACACGCAGCAGTTTCATTTTTAGCTTCTCTGTCAGCTGCTTTCTATCTTGGCTAGTCTGCATTAAACTTTCCACCTGTATGTAACTATAGATTAAACCTTGCAACTCTGTATCTTATTTTAAAGTTGGAGTTCTTTTATTAATGTTTTTGGTAAATAAAATTTAAACCATGTCTCAGTTCCTATCTGTACCAAAAAAAAAAAATCAGTTGTTATGAAACATGCATGGTAAATAAGTGTGCTTCCGCTAGGTGTATTCCTGTTAGGCTGAGGTCCATATATTCATGGTTGCTTGCTGGGATCAGATCACAATTGTATAGATCCCCAATGGTTGCAGGATTACAGGGTAAATTTAAATGCCAATGCAGCTAAGCAGTTGTTCATCATCCATTAGTTTATGTGTGTCTTTCTTTTATTTTGAAGAACAAAAGCAATTTTTTATAAACAGCACGCTAAAATATTGGTGAAGATATGGCTTAGATTCTGGTGGACGGAGTAATCAAAAACGCAGAAAACAGCAATAGGGCAGTGGCGATTTATGCCAGCTGAAGTCTTGTCAGAGGAATCTGCCTAGGTAAAGACTTAGCATATGCTAACATGCAAGTAAATGCAAAAATCTTTACAGAAGCTGTGTCTTCATAACTTCTCTAAGCTAATAATATAATTTGTCTTCCTGGAACACCAGAATAGTACTGATCATATGGAATATATGACATAGTGAGGTAAAGAAGTTTTGTGTGGATTGAATTCTGTGATCAATCAGACAAGATGATCGTTTCAGTTTTCTTGCTGTTGTTGTTCTTCTCCACCAAATTAAATACATACCTTAGCTCAAGTGAAAGAGATAGTCATTCACAGCCATTCCTAAAGCACACGGAGCATGCTTCTAGGTGATTCTCCGTATTTTCAGGGCAAGGCTGCTCTCTACCAGCTCTGTATTAAAAGGCAATTGTGGCTGCTTGTGCTATTTGTGACTTGTGTGCCCTGGTGTATAAATCATGAGCTGCTGCTAGGGAAGTGCACCCTCACTCTCAGACCTGGAGTGATGTTCCCCCTTCCTTATGGCTGCTTGAGCTCTGCCTCCCCATCCATCATAGAGGACCCGTTGTAAGCATTCTCTCCCATTATATACACTTAACACACAGTGTTAAACCCTTTGGCTTCTTAACAGAGAATGCCTATGTCTACGCTCTCTTAGCAGAGTCAGTGCTAAATAAACCACACTGTCTTTATCTTCAAAATGTTATGAATTGCCCTGTATCACTAGTGACTGCATTGTGCATCCAAACATGCATTGAGTTCTTTGAGGGTACTGTAATTGGATTAGCAAAATTCCGGCTTGATTAATTTGTCATTGTAATCAGGTTACTAAACATTTCACAATGCTCTTGGTAACTTAACTCTGAGGGAATGATAAATGGGCTTTGGTCAGGAGGTTGGGCCAGATGACCTGCTGAATTCCCTTTGAACCTGAATTATTCTATGATTCTATGAAAAACTATTAGCATACATTTCCAAATGCCATGGGCAGATCTTCATCTGGCATGATTCAGAAGACTTCTTTCAGAAACAATAAGCCCAGGTCACTTCACACTTACCCTCAATTTTTATGTCACTAATGACTTCTTTTTTTCAACTAGCAAATTATAATTGTCATGCTATGTCCTGATGAATATGTCTTTCACCTGGGACCTTAAATTATGCTATAAATATTAGTTATGCCTTAGGATTCTTTACAATATTATAAAGTACTGTAGACTCCAGCTGTAAAATAATCAGCGATACAGCTAGGAAAAGAATCCAGGAGTCCTAAACCTTGATTTCCAGCTATAATCAGTTAACTACACTTTCTCAACACCAACCATCATGCCAATTTGCTGTGCATCGGTATATATATGCTGCTTATAGCATTCCATGTAAATAAC
This sequence comes from Chionis minor, assembly GCA_013398295.1. Classification (NCBI taxonomy): domain Eukaryota; kingdom Metazoa; phylum Chordata; class Aves; order Charadriiformes; family Chionidae; genus Chionis; species Chionis minor. The sequence goes on along the minus strand of VZSF01007653.1, from coordinate 416,450 downwards.
CATCTTCACTTAAAATTTGTATTAGATGTATACTGGTTTAAAAAAAAAGACTTCATGCCAGAGGCGCAGCAACTTTTCCAAATGTGAAAATTATATAACTCTGTCATGCACTATGACATTCAATATAGTGCTTCATGACACGCAACATTGGCATACGTGAAAGCTCTGGGAAAAAATATGCAGAAGGGCAAAGTTGTACTCCTTACAATTCTGCCTGTGCTAGTTTCGTGTTTTCTGTCTCAAAACTGTCATTGCAGGCCTAGAAAGAACTTTTGATGTTTAGAACACCCAATGTGTCTCAAGAATGGCCTGAGGAAGGAGATGCAAGGGAAAAAGGATTGTTCTCTCTTTGCCCTTTGCATACATCAGCATCTTTGTCTTGTTCCATCTGCCAGCAAAAGTGATGGGTAAAATAGCGTCAAAATGAAACAAAGCTTTTGTGAGTCCAGTTGTCATCCAAAACCAGTATCACCTCCTGCAAATTACTATGACTTTTAGATAACTCATCCATTGGAGTACCTTGTTAAGAGCAGCTTTAGTGATCCAGATGGCTTTTAAGTCGCCTTATAACTACTAACAGTTCAGCCTTAATTTTTGCCCCTTTGAATCTGAAAAAGTTAAAATGTACTAACTGTGGGAAATGGAGTAGGGATTTTGTAGTCTGCTAGTAATTTGTTACTTTGGTTCATAATGAAATGCACTTTCAGCTGTTACTGTCATCTTTGACACAGTCCACACTATGGCTGACTCCCAAACCAGATGCAAAGTTGCCTTTGTCCTCATCAATCCTATGGAAAAGTGAACACTAGAGAGTGCTAGCCCTTGGTGATCTCTACATCCCTTTATCTTACATACCAGAAGGCTGTGCTACCATTCAGTGAGAGGCCAGAGAGTTGGGTGGGGAGGAACCTAATGAAGTTCAACAAGGGCAAGCGTAGGGTCCTTGCATACAGGGAGGAATAACCCCACGCACGAGTATAGCAGCTCTGTGGACAGGGACCTGGGAGTCTTAGTGGACTACAGGATGACCATGAGCCAGCAATATGCCCTTGTGGCCAAGAAGACCAATGGTATCCTGGGGTGCATCAAGAAGAGTGTGGCAAGCAGGTTAAGGAAGGTCGTTCTCCCCCTGTACTCTGCCCTGGTGAGGCTGCATCTGGAGTACTATGTCCAGTTCTGGGCTCCCCAGTTCAAGAAGGACAGGGAACTGCTGGAGAGGGTACAGCAAAGGGCTCCAAAGATGATTAGGGGGCTGGAGCATCTTTTCTATGAGGAAAGGCTGAGGGACTTGGGTCTCTTTAATCTGGAGAAGAGAAGACTGAGGGGGGATCTCATCAGTGCTTACAAATACCTCAAGGGAGAATGCCAGGAGGAGGGGGTCAGTCTTTTGTCAGTGATGCCCAGTGATAGGACAAGAGGTAAGGGGCACAAACTTGAATATAGGAAGTTCCATCTAAACATGATGAGGAACTTCTTTCCTTTGTGGGTGGCAGAGCACTGGAAGAGGCTGCCCAGAGAGGTGGTGGAGTCTCCAACTTTGGAGATACTCAAAACCCGCCGGAATGCGTTCCTGTCCAGGCTGCTTTAGGTGAAACTGCTTTGGCAAGGTGGTTGAACTAGGCGGTCTCCAGAGGTCCTTTCCAACCCCTACCATTCTGCAATTCTGTAATGTTTTTTTCTGGTCTTTTTTTGGTGGGTTTTTTGTTTGGTTTTGGCATAGACTAACTGAAATAATGGAAGCCTGTGTTGCAGTCTGCTGAAGTTGTATTTTTGAAGCAAGAGAACAAGGGTAGGTGTTACATGCCATGGAGCTTGGTATAGGGGTGCTTAAGAGTGTTTGAAGGCACAGAACTGGCTGGTAAAGTGTTGGAAAAAATGTTCCAGGTATGCATGGGGGGTTAAATGAGATGTAATCTTGTCCATACTGCATATGGGAAATAGTCTCTGGAGTAAAATTGTCTCAGAATGAGCAGGTTGACTTGCTTCTAAAGATGGTTTATAAGTGTGGAAAATTAGAGGACCAGGACTCAGGAGCTCAGTTGCATGATAACGTAGCCACGGTCAATAATGTAAACTTGATAATAGACTGAAACCCCAGTGAGTTTTCCAAACTCTGTTGAATGTGTCTTGAAAATTTAACTGGGGTAAACACATAGGATGGAAATAAATGCCTTCTTCAACCAATGTGATGAGGCTCCTAAAAAGTCAGGCTCTTTTCTGAAGACATCAGAGAAGAGAAAGGAATAGCTTTTTTTAACTTCATTTGCCAATATGGTATATTACAGAGTAAGAGAAAAAAATTAGGGAAGAGGAAGAAAAACTGACAGTACATTTTTCTTTCTATGTAAAGCGTGAAGAATATTCTTCTGTCACACCATATATAAAAAGTTAAAACTGACACTTTTTTTTTATTTGCCCTTAAAAAATGAGCACTGCAAATAACGAGGTTTGTTTCTGAGAAACTTAGCCCTTAGTATCTTAATACCTTAAAACATCGTATTATTTTTCAAATATCTATTTGCTACTTAAAAGAAAATCCTGTGTCACTAGTTTGTTAACAGCAAGGGTTTCCTTCTGTTTTTCTCATAGCATCTCTAAAAATACCGCTGCTTTAAGTAATTCCATTTCCACTAACTTCTTTATAGTACATTGTTGGGTCTTTTTGCTTAGAAATCTTGAAACCACCACTCCCCCCAGATTAGTAAAAAAAATAGATTTTAATGTTTTTCTCACCTCTGGCTTACTAAAGCTGAAAGCCACGTAAGAATATGTGTCATATCTGGAAAATTCTATTTTGTTGGTTTTCCTTTTCTGTTCTGGTTTTTAGTAGTTAGTAAACGCTAACTATTCAACAGTAATTGAAATTGGTCTTACTTTAATGAATTATACTCTTTATTTCAACAATAAAGACCTTTCCCTACAGTAACATATTTCTTAGTTCTAAGTATTGTTTCATACCTCATATTTGCTGCTGTTGAAGTCTTGGAAAGTTAACTTTTACACTTACTTCCACTGTTCAAATGTTGTAACTCTAACAGATGTTTTCGGTTGTGTGAGGGGATGGGAAGGAAGAGGTAGAAATTTGAAAATCATGATTTGCATTGTTACATAGAAGTATGCATTTTTAAAAATGTTTATTTTTCCTTCCTAGGGAATTAATTATGTCTGTTCCATTGAGATCATTTGTCAGCTTAAAGCTCTTAAAGTTTTACAGTCAAGTAATTAACAAGAGACTTGGATACTGTCATCTATGTTAATAGTTTTATGATGAACATTACTTAGTGTAAAATTACCTTGCACTATTCCTATCCGCATCGCTGCTGCAGGAATTTATCCACTTTACAATCAAAGAAAGTAAACATGCCTTGCTCTTTGTGGAAGAGAACAGTATTTGTAATAATGTGCAAATTTGCAATAACTGTTAAAATCGCAGCAGCTGAGCTTTATCTTCTACTTGATGGATTGCATGTGGTACAACGGCCTTTCTGAGGTCACCTCCCGGTTGGAACTTATTTGCACCTCCTCATGAGAAAGTAAGAGATCATCTAAAAAGTGGGTGGTGGTGCTGCATGAAGAGGGAATGTGATGGAAACATGCTGGTCAAACATTACACACCAGTTTTTCATTAAATCCTTGTAAAGTGATTTCTGCTTTTAGACATAGTGGAGGAAGATCCTTTGGGATAAGGCTTAGGGTTTTTTTTTTTTGTGGTGACTTCTCTGTGAGGACATGGTTTCTGCTGGTGCAGAAGGGAGGAAGGTGTAATGTGGATACATCTCTGAGTCAGCTCATTTATATGAGCATTGTCACAACTTATTTATGGTAAGTGAGTTTCATTCCCAGATGCTATTTATTTCACTGTCTGAGAGATAAGTCCTTTGGTGAAGGCTGCAGACGGAGGCAAGTCCTGGGGAAAAAAATGGTCATATGTCTCTGAGCTTCAGTTCAGTATGTGAAACCCCATTTTTTTTTCCAGTAGAAGACCTTACACTACCTATGTTGTTTACATATGAATAAAAATGAAAGTTAGCCCTACCAAATGTTGTATTATGTTAGCATTTATCAAGCAGATGCTTGACTCTGTTGTACATGTTTAGAGGTATTTGGGTCTGTCCAAACTGTTCCTTGAAACAAATTTATTGATATTTAGCTTATTGACCTCTTTGCAGAATGTGAACTTGGTTATTTGTGAAGGCAAAATAAGACTTGGTGGGACAGGGGCTTTTGACTTTATGCCAAGGGCACAGCCATCACTCTGTAATCTGCGTGACCAAAATACCATATTGATTGAATTTGAGCACTTTAGTAAATGGCACAACTGGTGTTTAAATTAATAGGAGTAGGGAGGAACTTTCACAAAAGATGTATTTGGCCTTGGCATGTTAGAACAGTATATAAGCCAAGCTTATTTGCTTGTTCCTCCTACTGCTTCCCCTGCCTTCCCCAGAAATACTGTTCAGTTGCCAGATTTGCCATTTGTGCCCATCTTCTGACTGCTTTGCCTCAGCTGTATAATTAACATCACTACCTAGATTACAGCTGAATTAAGTTTAAGTTCTTACAGGAGTTTAAATCACTTAGGGCTATTTTGGCTCAGTTTGATTCTTTGTCTTTTTTGAACGACCTCAAAAAGAACCTCTTCTGTTTTGGTCCAGGCATTCAAATGCAGTCTACACACTTTTCTACCGCTTTTTTTTTTTCCTCCCAAGATTTCTTTTCTCAAGTCAAGAATGACTCTTCTGTTCTTTATATATAAGCCACAGTCACCCAAACAAGTCAGTTTGGTGCTGCTTTCAATCGCTGAGCCAATGTTTCCAAGTCAGTTGTCTTATCTGGATCTGGTCTTATATCTTTGCATGGGCAGATAATGCAATGCTAGGAACATGCTTTGGGCTTCAAACCAACACCGTTTCTGCCTAGCTCTTCTGATTCATCGCGTAGTGATTATGGTTCCCTAAAGACATTGAGAAGAAAACCTAGTCCCTTTCTAATGGTATTTTTAAATAGTGTGATATAATGCTTCCTTTTTTCTAAAGGGTATCCAAAAAACCAAGTAGACAGGATTTGTTATCAAATACGTGTTCCTAGAGCTGTTTGGTTAGTGTGCTGCCTCAGCTTAATGAAACGTTTTTGTTAGAAGGAATGTTGTCCACAAATTCAATTCTGCTCTGCTACAGTCTGTCCTCAGAAAGAACTTTGCTCAAACCTCTTCTTCTGCCTTCAGTTTTATATAAGAAATTTGCAAAATAAATAAGTTTGCCAGGAGAGTTCCAGTAGGATTAAGAACCAAGTTAAGCTACATTAAATGAGATTTTATGTACTGTCATTGTTGATCTTAATACAGTGAGGTTAGTTTTACTTGGTGGTGTCTTGAACATAACACCTTCTGTCTTCTGAGAATGAAAAATGCATTCTGATCTGACTGGGACTTTCAAATGCCACTTTCAGAACTAAATTGTAGTTTTGCCTATATTAGCCCCAATCTCTTGTTTTTCTCTTACTACCAGATCTTCTTTGTCTCTTTTTTTTTTTCCACTGCTTTGTACAGAACGAAGAAGTCATAATTAAGTGTGTATCAGGTTATTATTAGAATGACTTTTCTGTTTAATCAATACAATTTTGTTCTTGGTAGCAGTGTGGGGCTTTGGATTGCTTTTTGATAAAGCTTACTGGAAATCAGTTTTCTTCATTACTTGCCCAGCAGACACATGGGCAATAAATAATGTGTAGAAAAAGGTGGTTTTCATAGTCGCTGCAAGAGAATCTGAGGAAACTTCTTTCTGGGTAGCACCCCAGCCTAGAAAATAAATGGGCCTAACATATATAACCAAGCATCTTGCCCTAGAATGAAAGTGAGACTTCTGTTCTCACGTTTACCTCTTTTTGTGTCTAATTCAGCAGTGTTTAAGCAACTACCTAATTTTAAGTGCATGAACAGCCCAATTGATTTCACATGCTGAAGTGCCTTAAACTCTAGAGCAACATACCTGACCTTTCATTTCTTTTGAGAAAAGAAACATTGGTGTTTGGGGCAGCACAAGAATTAGATTTCTCTTCTAAGGAACTAGGGGCATTTCCTCCAGGAGAATATTCATTCGAATTACATTTGTTGCCTTGAAGTGAGAGTTGTCACCACCAAGTAGCTTTTGATGTTAGAAATATTTTATGGAGTACTTCAAGAATGATTGTGAATATTTCCCTTTTTTTAATTTTCCTTTTCACCAAGCAAGCATGATGATATTGTGCCATCTTTTAGTTACTGCACTTCAGTCTCCTTATAATGTAAGGATTCTGCCAGGTAGATGCTGTCCTTTGATTTCTGATGGGAATAGTGTTCATCAAGTGTCAGAGAAGACGTTTTTGGCTTTTAGGTTTGCTGGGTTTTTTTTCTGGGATGAGAAGATCCCTTGGGTGATTCCTTGAAAAATGTGAGACTATCAGGAAAGTAGTAATAAGAGGGATATTTGTTTGTGTGTTTGTGGAGGGGCACGTTCTGCATTTTTCTGCAGGGAAGCCAGTGTCAGGGCAAGGCATTAATTTATACTTCTGTGAACCTTATTGTGGTAACTTGCTGGTTGTATATAGTATATTTTTTTTCTTTGTTTGTCACTGCATGGATTAACGTATATCATATGTAACTAACCTTAAAGCACTGGAAAAAACCCAAGTGATTTGGTACATTTCAGGAATAACTCATGTCAGCACTAATTAATGTCTAAGACAACCTTGGTATTTTTTCATTTGAATAATGGGGGCTGTATTGTCTTCCTACACAATATCTACATACATGCTCTGGGGAATTCTGTGGATATAGCATTGACTTGTGCAATATTGGAAGCAACTCTAGAAAAATCACTGTTGGTAGCAGTTGGAGCTAAGCATTAGAAAGAGGTGAAAACCAGTTTTAGTTTAAATGAACATTTCAAAGTTTACTTCCTGTCTTTTCATTCCTATCTGTTCCTTCCTGCATCCCACAAGAAAAAAAAAAATCATAGTTTGGAGTGAAATAAAAGTACATAATTTTTCTTTCTTATTCAGTTTACTGCTTGTTTTACTGGCCTTTCAAGTAAGGAGATGTATTTTTTTTGTTAGACTGTTTATTTTCTGAGACTGACCAAGCTATGTAGCATTTGAGAGTTAGTAGGGAATTTAACCTGTTGGTTGTATTTGCTGGTGATTCAGATGTTTCTATTCTTCATACAACATTAAGGATGCTTTTTGCTAAATTGCCTCTCCAAACTGAATAATGCTAGAGAAATGAGCGACTCTCTTCTCCTGTTTTGGTGGTAGCATAGTCAAATACATTAGTCCCCAAATCAGTTGTTCAGACATTTGAGAAGACAGCTTCATTAGCAGTACAAGGGTTATATAAATAATCATGGAGAAAGGATTTGCTTGCTGTACTTCCTAAGGAGTTTCTGTGTATCTCTCTGGCTTCATGATGTAGAATTGCAGTATCGTTTAGGTGAGAAGAGATCTCAGGAGGTCCGTAGTCCAAGGTCCTTCTCAAAGCAGAGTCAGTATTAAATTCAGACTATGTTGTCCAGGGCTCTAAAGTCTCTGAGGACCCACTTCCCTGAGTTCTGGTGCTTCGTTGTCCTCATGGCAAAACCTTTTTTATCCCTCCATTATCCAGTTGGAACCACCTGTTTACAGCTGTTGTCTCTCAACCTTCCACTGTGCACCACCATGAATAACCTGGCTCTGTTTTCTTAGTAGCCTCCTTGTAGGTACTGGAGGTCTGCTGTTAAGGCCCCTGGAGCCTTTTCTGTTCAAGGCTGGACAAATCCTGTTTTCACCAGCCCCTGACCATCTTGGTGGCCTACAGTGGATTTGCTCAAGTTTACCATAATCTTTCTTGTTATAGCCAAGTAGGCCGTCAGCCTTCATTTGTTCCAGAGTCCACTGCTGACTCATCTTTAACCAAACATCCACAAGGACCACTAGATCCTTCTCAGCAAAGCTCCTAACTGGGCACATAGGCCCAGCAGTACCAGTGGAAAGGGTCAATCCACCCCAGGTGCAGGACTTTGTTTTGCCCTTGTTGAATTCCGTGAGATTTGTCATGCAATATTTATTTTTATAGTCATAGTGTATTGTTAATTAATTTGTACTTTATTGTTCAGTGCATCTTATCTTAAAGCATAGAAAGATAGATTAGGAAAAGTCTCAGGAAGTTACCCAATTCTTTCTATCTGCTTGGAGCAGGATTATGATGCTATTGTGTGATGATGCTGAGACATACCATTAATCTATTTTTTTAAAATTCATATAGTAGTATGCATTAACTGTAAAAGCATTTATATTTTTACAATACTGCCTATTAAGTATTATAACTTTAAGGGGGGAGAAATAGTGTCTTATCTACTAAGACATTCACTTGCAAATTAAGAGACTTGTACCTTGTCATGGGTCTATTGTCTACCTTGAACAAAGATTCTGGTTGTATTTCTCACTTTTTTTTTTTGCCCATCAAGTTGTTGGGGCATGATGTTCTTCCTGCCATTTCTAGTGAACTAGTAGTAGAAATATGGCATCTTCTTGCTTTAAAACTTAGTAGAGTATTGAACCTTTGTTCTAAATGTAATGTTTATGTCCTTCAATGGCTTACAATTTGGGGTATAGGGTAACACAGAAAAATTAATAATGATTTTAATTGAGATGAAAGAACATACCTTTATACAGGTCATGGTTATATTGAAATTTAGAAAACCACCAGGAAAAAAAGCAGCAATTTCTTTTTTTAGTTGGCACTGTGGGATACTCTCATAGGCAACATTTGGAAATGGCAGTTGCCACTCTGCGTAAAAGAACTTAATTTCTTGTAGAGCCTGTGCTTTTAGGTCATTCATACTAAGTACCATTTTTAAACAGGATCTACAAATGACACAGTTTTTCTGAAATTTCCACTTGTCATTAGCATAACCAATTGTTTATAATTTTCCTTTGACTTTTTTCTATTTCGAAGAATGTCAGAGGTGCTAGATCATCCCTATAGTGATTAATATCCCTTTAAGTGCTAGATTTTTTTACAGAAATATGTGTCTGCGTTTCCTCGTACGCTTGGAAATCTTAGTACTGCTGCATGTAACTACTCATGTTTGTTTGCCTTCTGTCTATTTTTGGAGCCTGTAAAGACATGGTACAATGTACTTGTGACAGATTCTGTCCTATTGTAAGTCTTACAGTAACTGATCTGCCTTGCAAAACATGGTGAGCCAGTCTTAGTTGAGTCACCTTTTAGTTTATAGCAGTGGCAAAGGTTACAAAAATACCCCTTCAGAAACAGGATAGTTCATGCAGAACTTAGTCTGAGCGTTGGCCTTGCTTTAACTCCAGGTATGACCTATTCAACTGGGAGTTCCCCTGATGGAGAGGAGGAGGATATTTTGAAAGGAAGATGTTCAACTGTATATGTTTACTGTCATTGAAAGGGGGGGGAGGTGTGTGTGTGTGATTAAAAAAAAAAAAAAAAAAAGAAAAGAGAGGGGGAGTAACAGAGGAAAACTGAACTGAATGGATGTTTGGTAGACAGAAGGATCTAAGTCTTCCACAGAACTGGCCATGTCATCCTGGAGGCACCAATGTTCACAGAACTACTCACTGCTAACATATAAGACTCCCTGAAGGTGGAACACACTCACTCACTTGGAAAATGAGTGCTACTGGTTTTGAAAGAGAAAATCTTACCTGTAATGGCTGTCGTGCTTGATTTTCTTACTGTATCCTGATTTCTGATTATTTGTTCCTACTTGATCTCAAGTTGTTTCTTTTTTTATCATATGGCACTTTGAAACCCACTCAGGAGGAGGGGAGGTGCTTTCAAATGGACTCATAAAGGATTATGGTTTGAATCAATTTTGAGGTCAGGAGTTAATTTGGGAGCCTTAGAGCTCACAATAGCCAACACCTGTAAGCCAGTATGTCTAAATTGACTTTCTGTGGTTTACAGGGCAGTCTTTTTCTGAGAGCTTTAAAAAGTTGAGTGAGTGAGGAGGATGTGTTATTCACTCTACCAACACTGTATTGACTCAGCAGTATCGCCCTGTTTACACAGTGGGCAATTTCACTTCATTATCCATAACAAGTTTGTGTTTACACTCTTCTTCCTAGTTAGATATTTTTTACATATTGGCATTTACAAATTAAAAGGCCTATTTTTGACAGATTGGGAAATGTGTGTAATTTCTTAGCACTTCTGTCCCCCCCCCACTCCTTCTCTGACTCTCAAGGTATTTATTTCTTTTAAAAGCAAGTGGTCCTCTTTGTTGCGTGAAAAGGGAAACAAATAGCAATATACATTACAGCAATTGATCACTAAAACAAAATATAAATTATTCCAGTATGTGGGAGCTTGGGAAGGGAGAAATGCTGTGTCTCTATTCCATTCTGGCAGGTGGGAATTCCATTTCTGGGAGTGTAAAGCTAAAAATACCAATCCTGGATACACTTTTCTCCATATTCCACAATTTCCATCCACCCCCCATTCTCTCACCCGGGATTGTCATGGTTATAGGACACTTAAATGATTGTTTATATCCCTGTATACATGTTGTATTTAATTAACCTTGTGCTTTGAACTAGTTTCTGGCTTGTAGAAGAATTGGCTGCTTTCTGAGATGAAATGGTCAGTGTCACTATTGACAGTAAAAAAGGCCAAGAGCAGCCAAATGGCTCAAAGCCAGGCTTGCCTTTTAAAGTCCAAGAAAGTACTTTGTGTCAAAGGTAAAACCAGCTGATGCGCTCTCTTCTGTTAGCACTCACTGTGTCTCTTTAGATGGAAATAGGAGCAATTTATTAACATAATATATTTCCATATTGAGGCATCTTAGTTCTGTGGACCTAGAGACCTTAAAATGGTGGCGTTTAGTACTCTTTTGATGCATGTGAAAAAATGGGGGAATTTTACAAAGTATCCTAAGAAAACAAAACATGCGCAAAACTCTGCAAATCCTGGAGGCTTTGATTTTTAAAATTACTCTTCTAAAGCCTGGTCCAGAAATGTGAAGATACAAGGTTGTAAAGAATGGCATCTGAAGTCCCTAAAATTTTTGTTAGTGACTTCAAAAGTATCACACAGAGAGTCAAAGAATGGTTTGGGTTATAAGGTGCTTTGTCACCTAGTCCAACCCCCTGGTCAAAGCATGGTCAGCTAGAGCTGGTTGCTCAGGACCTTGTCCAGTTGGGTTTTGAGTATCACCAAGGATGGAGACTCCACTACCTCTCTGGGCAACCTATGCCCTGGGTTTCAACCAACCTCATGGTAAGTGTTTTCTTATGTTTAAATGAGGTTTCCTGTTTTTCAATTTGTCCACATTGCCTTTGGTTTTTTCTCTGGCTCCATCCTATTACCGCCCAACATCAGGTATTTATACACACCCAGAAGATTTCCCTGAGCCTTCTCTTGAGATGCTTTGCTGGACTCTCTTCAGTGTGCCCATGTCTGTGTTGTGCTGGGGAGCGCAGAACTGGACTGAGCACTCGAGGTGTGGCTNAAAAAAAAAGAAAAGAGAGGGGGAGTAACAGAGGAAAACTGAACTGAATGGATGTTTGGTAGACAGAAGGATCTAAGTCTTCCACAGAACTGGCCATGTCATCCTGGAGGCACCAATGTTCACAGAACTACTCACTGCTAACATATAAGACTCCCTGAAGGTGGAACACACTCACTCACTTGGAAAATGAGTGCTACTGGTTTTGAAAGAGAAAATCTTACCTGTAATGGCTGTCGTGCTTGATTTTCTTACTGTATCCTGATTTCTGATTATTTGTTCCTACTTGATCTCAAGTTGTTTCTTTTTTTATCATATGGCACTTTGAAACCCACTCAGGAGGAGGGGAGGTGCTTTCAAATGGACTCATAAAGGATTATGGTTTGAATCAATTTTGAGGTCAGGAGTTAATTTGGGAGCCTTAGAGCTCACAATAGCCAACACCTGTAAGCCAGTATGTCTAAATTGACTTTCTGTGGTTTACAGGGCAGTCTTTTTCTGAGAGCTTTAAAAAGTTGAGTGAGTGAGGAGGATGTGTTATTCACTCTACCAACACTGTATTGACTCAGCAGTATCGCCCTGTTTACACAGTGGGCAATTTCACTTCATTATCCATAACAAGTTTGTGTTTACACTCTTCTTCCTAGTTAGATATTTTTTACATATTGGCATTTACAAATTAAAAGGCCTATTTTTGACAGATTGGGAAATGTGTGTAATTTCTTAGCACTTCTGTCCCCCCCCCACTCCTTCTCTGACTCTCAAGGTATTTATTTCTTTTAAAAGCAAGTGGTCCTCTTTGTTGCGTGAAAAGGGAAACAAATAGCAATATACATTACAGCAATTGATCACTAAAACAAAATATAAATTATTCCAGTATGTGGGAGCTTGGGAAGGGAGAAATGCTGTGTCTCTATTCCATTCTGGCAGGTGGGAATTCCATTTCTGGGAGTGTAAAGCTAAAAATACCAATCCTGGATACACTTTTCTCCATATTCCACAATTTCCATCCACCCCCCATTCTCTCACCCGGGATTGTCATGGTTATAGGACACTTAAATGATTGTTTATATCCCTGTATACATGTTGTATTTAATTAACCTTGTGCTTTGAACTAGTTTCTGGCTTGTAGAAGAATTGGCTGCTTTCTGAGATGAAATGGTCAGTGTCACTATTGACAGTAAAAAAGGCCAAGAGCAGCCAAATGGCTCAAAGCCAGGCTTGCCTTTTAAAGTCCAAGAAAGTACTTTGTGTCAAAGGTAAAACCAGCTGATGCGCTCTCTTCTGTTAGCACTCACTGTGTCTCTTTAGATGGAAATAGGAGCAATTTATTAACATAATATATTTCCATATTGAGGCATCTTAGTTCTGTGGACCTAGAGACCTTAAAATGGTGGCGTTTAGTACTCTTTTGATGCATGTGAAAAAATGGGGGAATTTTACAAAGTATCCTAAGAAAACAAAACATGCGCAAAACTCTGCAAATCCTGGAGGCTTTGATTTTTAAAATTACTCTTCTAAAGCCTGGTCCAGAAATGTGAAGATACAAGGTTGTAAAGAATGGCATCTGAAGTCCCTAAAATTTTTGTTAGTGACTTCAAAAGTATCACACAGAGAGTCAAAGAATGGTTTGGGTTATAAGGTGCTTTGTCACCTAGTCCAACCCCCTGGTCAAAGCATGGTCAGCTAGAGCTGGTTGCTCAGGACCTTGTCCAGTTGGGTTTTGAGTATCACCAAGGATGGAGACTCCACTACCTCTCTGGGCAACCTATGCCCTGGGTTTCAACCAACCTCATGGTAAGTGTTTTCTTATGTTTAAATGAGGTTTCCTGTTTTTCAATTTGTCCACATTGCCTTTGGTTTTTTCTCTGGCTCCATCCTATTACCGCCCAACATCAGGTATTTATACACACCCAGAAGATTTCCCTGAGCCTTCTCTTGAGATGCTTTGCTGGACTCTCTTCAGTGTGCCCATGTCTGTGTTGTGCTGGGGAGCGCAGAACTGGACTGAGCACTCGAGGTGTGGCTTCACTAGTGCTGAGCAGAGGGGAAGGCTCTTACCTCTCTTGACCTGCTGGAAATGTCCTACCTAGAGCAGCCCAGGACTCTTTGCTGCAAGGGCACATTGCTGGCTTGTGTTCATCTTATTGTCCACCAGGACTCCCAAGTCTTTCTCCTTCAATTCTTACACATTTCATATGCTGTTCTTGTACACTGGTCTTGCACAGTCATATATTTCTGAATTGGGCAGAAAGCAGCATTGAGGTTAAGAGGCCCAAATCCAAACAGGAACTGGGGGTGCTCAGCCCTGCAGGATGTACTTGACAATTAGCATGATTACGTCCTTAGAAAAGGACTGGCACACCAAACAAAAATGCCTCAATAAGCTACTGCTAGCAATTGCTGCCTGATCTTTTTATGCTGTGCTCGGGATTCTTCGTTGAGAAAATTTCTGCGTATTTATATTTACGGTATGCTAGAGGTTCTCCATATGGCAGTAGAGAGGTTAAGGGCAGACTGGTGATTTTACTTTTTTTTTTTAAGTAGACTTCAACAGAGAGTTGAGATAGGAAAGAAACTTCAATTTTTTTTTAGCAGTGATGGCTTAATTGGTTGTTTCAGGAACTGTCTAGCTGTTCAAGGTGTCCTTTTTACTTAATTCTCCCAAAGCATGAAACTACTTCGTGATTCTTTTTGAACTGGAAGATGATCAGGTTTAGGTTAATTGAATCTTTTAAAAATCTTCAAAACGTAGTCCTGTCAAATATGCATATGTAGTTCACAGAGCATTGTACTTGTATTTGACATGTACTTCCACTTTGTCATGGTTCTAAATTGTCTGCTGTTATTATAAATAATGAGCTTGAGAAAAGCTAATATAGAGGTTTGCCCAATTTACAACTATTTTATGCTAATGTGAAAAACTCAAATTTTATTTACATAGATCTTGACTTATAGATCTACTTGCAGTTTGCTACACAAAGTGAGAAATTTTGTTGTTTGACATGAATTGTGAATTGAGAGAGTTTGTGAAGGAAGATTCTGTGAGAAACCAAAATACTCTAGGACAAGAATATCAATAACATTGGAATGAAGAAATAATTATAGAACTTCCTGTCATAAAAGTCACAATATTTTTCACTGCTCTTTATTTTACCATGGAAGTATCTCTTTTTGCTTGAGTATATATAATGTAGACTCTTTCCCCTACAGAAAAACTTATTGTTTCTTCACTTAGAAGGAAACTATAAGAAGAAAAATGTGGCATTTTGTTTGTTTGTTTTGGTTTACTGTTGGAACATAGTTACAACACTGGAGAACATTGTCTTCCATTTCTCCCCTGATTTTATTTGATTAATTTAATTTTTATAAAAAGTTTTAATTTGATTTTTAGAACTATTTTATTATTTTATCACACAATCCCTGTTTCAATACCGCATTTAACTTCAATAAATGTTTCTCAATTCTAACCACAAAATGTCTATAAATTTCATACTAACAATAGGTCCTGTATATACTAACCTGAAGATTTTACAGGAAATGCAATAGAACGGTAAACCTTTCAGGCACCAGTAAGAGTTTGAGGTGGTTGCTGTTTTGCAGAACGCAGTTCTTCTTACAATTAGATCTTTGAAAGAATAATTTGCCTAAATTATTTTTTCTGCACTTTCCGCCTTTTCTCAAACTATCTTATGGAGATGTTGGCCAAGTTAAAACTGAGACTTAGATATGCTTAATGTAATAGGAAGTTACAGTATTTTTTACTCAAGCATAGTAAGTTCTTTTTAAGTCAAGTTGGATTTTGCTCTGGGTTACTCAAGCACTTCACGTCACAAGGTATCAGGGAGTATGACATTGTTGCAATCATGCAAGCTGTGCAATTGTACCCACTCTTCCCTGGTGCAGAGACTGTGTCTGGCTCTGTGAGGAAGACTAAGATGTCACTGTTTCCTCAAAGTGTAATACTTTCTGTATTTCATTTAGAAGTTTGCTTGGGCTGTAGTTCTGAAATCCTGGGGATAACACATTCAGTGCCCAAGTCCAGTAAAAAAAGGAAGTAAGTCACCTTTTCTGTCTTACTATAAATAAACCTTCCTTCATCTTTTACTAGCTTAGTGTTATTTACATGTGAGAGAATAACTTTGGCATTTTCTATGGAGTTCAGTCATCTGACCTCCATGTTTTTAGGACAGCATATTTATATTGAGACACAGGGGCTGTAACTTCTGGAAGTTGAAAATTATTGGAAATTGGATGATCAAATTGAATATTGTGAAACTGAAATTTGGATGAAGCGTCACACACTGTGCAGCCTTGCATTCTTTTGTGTTTTTGTAGCTGGCAAGAGGAAAGAAAGCAAAATAAGTATGTTCTCATTCACATGGCATTAATTGAAATTCAAGCATATGATGTCAAAAAGGTAACATCTTGCTGAAGGTTCAGGTTTACTTACAAATGTAAATGAAAATACTGGTGTTAAAAGTGGCTGTAAAACTAGAACTTTATAAATTATCTCATTATACATAGTGTATCCAAAGATATGGCACAGACGAAAGGTTGCTTCTGATAACATATTTTACAAGACTGCATTCTGAAGCTGGATGGTATATAAATTGTTTTGGTAAATTACACTTCCGTTAGTGTAGTACTGAAAGCACATCTCACTATCTTGATCATAAATCAAGAAAAACAGTATTATTAAATGCAAGGGCTTAAAAATGGCAATGAAACTATTTACTTCCTGAATGTTTTATAGTTCATATTTAGCTATTAGATTATTTTACAGCAATTGTAAATATAAAGTGGAGGATATCTTCTGTTTGCATAAATGTAGAGCTTCCATTAAAGGAAGAGAATTGTGTTTTTAATACAGGGCTACTTGCTTTCTAGGGTTAGCCATATTTTTTTTTTAAAAAAAAATCTGTGATTCTTTGTGTATTTCTGCTTAAATTTATTAGCTGTATGGCTATGATTGGATACCTTGCACACTGAGATTGTGCAACTTGATGAATTTTTCCATTTCCCATCTTATTCCATGTTTATGTTCCCCTTCTCAACCTCCATTATGCTGGTTTGACAAACCACTCTTCTTCCTAAACAGACAGTACGTAGCTTTAACTTGGGCCATAAATATATACAGAGCTGTGCAGATTTTAGTCTAAGCCTTCATAAAGCATGATCACCGCTGCAGGAGGTGAGAGTGCAAATGTATAGATGGCGGGGGGGAATGAAAAAGATATAGGTGAGGTTGGAAAGAGGAACTGATGGGTCGATAGTGGAGTATTCTGTGATTTAGCTGCTAATCTCTTTTCTTCCTTTAATTGATATCTTGGAGGCATACTGAATATATAGCAAATCAATGCTTTTGTGTAGGCTCCAGGTTTTCTACTTACATGTAATTTTATGACTTTTGTATAGCCTGTGGATTTAACAGACTGTTAAGTCTGTGCATAAGGAAGACACTGTAGGTAAATGAGACACAGGTACAAAATGTGGGCTGTCACAACAACTGTGCAGGTGATCATAGTTGTGAAAATAAAGGGAAGTGACCGTGACTGAAAGAGTTAAATGACAAACATTAAACCACATAATTTTCAATATCACCTGTTCATATTTTGCTTGTATACATCATTATGCATTTCATTTTGCTGTATTTGCTACAGGATATTCTTCAAAGAACTCTTTGTACAGGTCATGACAGACTGAAAGAGGTGAATGAGACAGATGGAGAATGAAATGTTGAGATGACAATAAAGCCATAAACGTAGATCTCAGCTCAGCATCATGTTGATGCAGATTCTTATTTAGAAAGCAAATAAGAGTTTAAAATAATTGCAGGTGATTCATTTTTGTAATATATGCTACTTGTCAAATGGTCTTTGAGCTATTTCAATAGTTGTTGGGTTTTTTTCCCCCGTAACTCCATAAAGCATTTTAATCCTGACTGCCAAAATAGAAAAGCAACCTATAATAGTTTCAAGAGAATCTTTTCCATATTTGCTTAAATTTATCTCATCTAATAATGTGAACAATAGAATTTATGAAGCATCAGTCATGCCTATATTATTATAGCATACCTGAATGTGTAAAGTTCTGGGTACGCAGTTGTAGCAGATTGTTTGAATGTATCATTAGATAGTAATAAAATCTGCAGCTTCCAAAGTGCAACTGATATGTTCTTTCTGACTAACAGGCTAACAAACGGAGCGTGGAATGATTTATATAGGAAAGGATAAACCTACATTTTAATATGCAAAAAATTCTAATTTAGAAGAGCTTGCACAAGTTGTCAGAAGCCCCACAATGAAGAGTTAGCAGTTCCTACTCATCTGCAATGAAGTCTATTCTAAAGACTTCATTAAAGAAGGAAACTACAGATGGCAAATTATGGTAACTGTGAAATAAGTTTCCTCAGGAGCACTTGGAGAACTTGTAGTTTTCATTTTTTATCAGGGAAAGTGATGGTCAGTGTCAACAAAATGCAATTTGGTATTTTTTGCCTTGCTCTACAGTTTTCTAGGCTTGGTTGTGGGATTTTTTGGGGGGTGGGTTGCTTTTGTTTGTTGTTTTGGTGTGTGGTTTTTTTTTTTTAACTGGTGTGTCACATAAAATTGGATCCCTTCCCCAATAAAATTACTGTCATTTTACAGCTATTGATATTTCAAAGGAAAATTAGTTTCCAGATGGTTTACTAAAGCTTATCAGGAAAGGAAAAAAGGGATTGAGAGTGAAAGAAAAGAAAAAAGGTCATGTACCAAAGCATTACATTTTTATTAGATGAGAAGGCAGAGTTTTGTTATTTATTCCTTCTGGAATCTGAGTAGTTTATTTCCCAATAATTCCTTATATTAATCTGGAATTTTACCTGTACAGAGATTGCGGTATGTCAAATTAGAAGTATTATGTCCTAGTGTAGTATCTAGTCAACAAGATTGTGTATAGGAATAGGGTGTTCAAAGATTTTATTGAGACCTTAATACATGAATCACACTGGCTCTGTATATAATGCCATAAGGCTTTTAGGATGGGTCATTACCAGTTTAACATGAAAGGGGTTACTGGCTTGCAGACCTGCTACTCTGGAACAGGTTTTTCTGCTGATGTGGAGTGGTCATCAGGGTGTGCACAGGCAGCTGTAGAAACTCATGGGATTTGTGTAGGGCTTCTGATTGGGGATGCCAGTGGCCCTAGGTGCAGCTCTCCATATTCAGAGTTTAAAATATTGGACTGATTTGCTGTTTTCAGTGCTTTAATCTACCCAGTTCTCTCCACTCTGAGACCTTTTGAGGGCATTATGCTACATACCGAAAGAATTGGAGAAGGGAGGAAGAGAGATCTGACTGGTCCTTCTGTGCTTGATGAAGAATCGTACCTTTTCTCCTGTTGCAGGGCCTGAAGATGACAGGACAATCTTGTAGTATTCATGCTAAATATTTCTCAAGGATGGGATGGAGAGAATTTTGAAAGGAAATAATATTTTAATCAAGGCTGACTTTATTTCTTTTTAATTACCATTTGCTGCTGAAGGAATTCCTAATATAGATTAAAAAAAGGAAACTTGCCATCCTGTGCGACCTGCTCTAGGTGAACCTGCTCTGGTAGGAGGGTTGGACTAGAGGGTACCCAGAGGTCCTTTCCAACCCTGGTGATTCTGTGACTGTATTTGAAACTTGAATGTAGCAGGAAATATAGTGCAAGAGGAAAGCAAAGGTTGAGAATACCAATGCACAGAGAGGAGCTCTTGTATCTTGGGGGTGTGATGTGACATGCGGTGACTAACATAGATAGCCCAAAGTCAATAAACACCACGCTTAAATGAAGTCTTTTAACTAATAAAAGGCTGAATTCAATATTGTATCAGCAGTGAAGAGATGCTTTAAATCTTTTCATCTTCTGTGTTAAAGATGTGAAGCATTTACCCTGTTACTAATGCAGACATGAAACTTGTAAATACGTGAACAATAATAATAACTTCAGAAAAAGAGAAAAAATACATTTCGATTATACTTGTATAGACCATTTTGTAATGGAGAAGAAATAAAATAAACGGAAGGAGTGAAATAAAATAGTACAAGTCCACATAAGTGAAACTGACAATTTAGAAAATTGTCTTCAGTACTCATTTGTCCTTAATTTAATACTTATTCACAAGTATGTTGCCATGATATTTTTTGTCACAGCTTACAACTGAAACAAGCAAAATTTTGGAGAGACTAGAAGCTATCACACACTAAAATTTTTTATGGAGTACTGTAATATTAGTTGTAATTGAAATCATAACTGGGAGATTGCTGTAAGTTGTTTGGATCTACAATCTGTTATTGTCTTCGAAAGTCTTAAATTGTGGAAAGTATCTATAAATTCCAGTTATGATTCATTAATTAGTAACCATCTTATTTCAGGTTTTTCCCTGAGAATAGTTTTAACTATTTACAACTTTTTCTTAAATCACTTTGTGGTCATGACATCGCTTTAAAATGCCCACAGTTTTTGGGCAGTGAGAAATTTGAAGTCACCTGGCAAATTACTGACAGAAGGATTCTTACAGTTTTTTCTAGATGGGCTGTCAAAAGAAAGGGCCAAATGTTGTGTGGCACTGGCTCCTCCTGCAGTTGCCAGAACAGCCACGGAGCTTAAATTTAAAATCTGAGAACCTTGTCCCCCCTTGAGTTCTGTGAGGCATTTTCCATGGGTCAAACTAGGTTTACGATTTCTGTTTAGTTCACTAATACTAGTTAATGTTTGCATATTTAACAGTGTAGTATAAAATTAGAGAAAAGCAAGTCCAGTCAGAATGAGACTGAAGTCTGAGTTGAGGCAACACTTCTCTAAGAGTTGCTTTAGATTGACATCTCTGGTACACTTCAGTTTTTCAGAGGTAAGCACTACAAACATCGCCAAGAGTGAAAATTACTTTTATTTGCATGTGCAAGGTACATTACGTGATTTTGGTATTTTCTAACCTCTTTACTTTTGAAACAAAGCACATTAACACTACCTATTCATGTAGAAAGCCTTCCATGTTTTATTTATGTGTTAATACAAATTTCATATTTTTAAAAAAAGTAAGTATATAGATATGTGTGCAAGCGCATGCAGTACATACATGTATGTTAAAATACAAAGGAGTGCATAATGGTGGCACATGGTACAAAGTTACATTAACAAAACTCATATCTGTTCATTCTTATTGTCACTTTGAAGATTTCTATTTGACAGCAAGTAAGCAATTGTAGTAGTTCAGTCATGGAAATTATATAGGAGTCGTTCGGGAGTTTAATGATTCAGGCCTTGCTTCTTTACATTGTTGTGTTTTTAATATAAGTGTTACTGGCACAATAACAGTAGTGATGGATATTCTTTCCTAAGAGAGAGAATCTTTTAGCAGTGAGTATCCCTGAAGTCATTCTTAGAACTTCTTCAGCTACCTGTCTTTGGAGCTTAGCAAACAGCTTGAGATGCTGTTGTTCGCCCTGTGGTGGGAATTTGTCAGTGTTCACAGTTTTTTTGGGATTTTTTTGGGGTGTGTGTATTTTTTGTTTTGTTTGGATTTTATTTAATAATAACTTTTTTCTTTTAGAAGTGCAGTGATTGGGAATGAACAATGTTCTATGACATGGTTATTGTTGCGTGACTGCTTTTTCTATTCTGTCAGTAGAAAATCAAGCTGATGGATCCATGGCTTGGCTTAGATTAGCTATACAGTTACTTCATAGAGCAAAGTTACTTCACTTAAGCTTCCCTTCAAGAGAAACAGCACTGAATAGAGACCTGACCCCTTGTGAATGTTTTCAGTATATCAGAATATTTTGCTTCTTTTTAAGCTAATATCTCTAATCCATCTTTTTGCTTTGGTGGATCACCTTTGGAAAGGACCATTGGAAATTTTTCTGGGGATGACTCATCCCGAAATCCCATTTTAAAACCTCCGAGGAATCTTGCATTCTTTTGCTCGTAGGATATTTGAACTTTTGCAGCTCTGAAAAATAATAAAACTAACCTATAAAGGAAGCTGATTGAATGAACCAGAAGGGAACAATACAGGTCTCCTGCCACCTATTCTGTGTGTAGGCTGAGACTGGAGTTAAACATACAGTCCAATTTACCAGTCTTTTCTGCTCCTTCTGTTCTGCCACCTCATTATTTTGTGGTTGGGAGTTACAAATTAGGACATCCTGTATGGAGGCAAAGATGTTCTCTCCCAGTAACGCAAAAAGCTATTATATTGTTGAGACATAAATTTATGATCACAGCTTAAATACATGTCCTTCTTTCACTTTAAAAGTCCAGCTTGCAAGGCCATTAGCATGATATTTGCTTCCCTGTGTCAGAAAATAAAAAGCTGTGTAGCGATGTGTAGACTTTTTAATAAAACGCTTTAAATCTTTACTTAAAAAACTTAAATGCATCATATGTTAAATAAAGACCTTAAGCTTCTGTTGTTTTTATCTGAAGAATCAGCATTCAATAGATTTTTCCAAGTAATTTAAGGAAGTTTGAGATACCTACAATGTAGGTTTTTCAGGCCTGTGTTTACTGCCCTTTTTTTTGGTGTTCTTTCTCCCCTCCAGTTAGTTTTGATCTGAACCTGTGCACTCTCCGTCTGCTAGATTGCCTTTTCCATCCAGTGAAGGCCATTATTATGTGTGGAAGTCTACAGAGTGATGCTGCCGTTCTAATCTTTGCCAGTGGGTGGGTGTAGCAACAGTGGGGTAAAAGTTCCCATGTTGTTTTCATAGCAGGCACCTGACACCTAAACTGATTCAGACTTTCAAACAGAATAGCTTATTTTTAGAGATACTTCATCTAAAAAATCGCATGATTTGTGTGAATGTAACTTTGACAATTTTCAATAGCAAAAAAAAGAAATCCAAATGAGTTGAGAAGTGTATTTAGAGAAAAAGGCTAGTTTCCTTTCATAAAACATCTCATATTTTAAGGCCAGTAAATGTAGAATAACCACATTGAAATGAAACAAAAATGTTATAGTAAAGATGTTAGAGTTAAATGAATTGTTAATATACAGAAGGGACGGCAGTTTTACTTACTGAAAAATAACCTTTTTGTCTGAATTGAATGATTCAACAATACTAACTTTACATTCACGTTTCAGTAGCAAAAAAATACAAATATTTTCAAAAGAGAAATTAATGGGATTTTTTACTTTTGTTGGAGTCAAAACAAAGAAAAAGCTGAAATGTTGGGATATTCTATGAAAGGAAGTTTTCTAACAAAGATGCTGTCAGATTCTTGCTTTAGTCTTTCCGCTGATAGGTGGGAATAGGAGTTCAGCCTAAAATAAGTAGAAGGGACCAGTCTGCCACTGTGATAATTAGCCTATCCCAATTTTAAAGATATTGCAAATGATTTTATGGTAACACCTGTGATTTTTCTGGATGCATGTATGGCTGCAAAACTAACACACACTACCTTTCCAAATATGCAGTCTGAATAATTGCTTTTTTAATTATTTTTTTTCAATTCATTAGGATGATCTCTCAGTTCATGTTTCTCTCAAATGTAAATTGGTGTGTGAATGAGAAGCTCAGCTTCCATTAACCTCCATCTTTTCCAAAAAAGAAATCGTACACAAAGCACCCAACTCTGGGGCTTAAAGAAATGAAACACGATAGAATTATCTGCTCTTGGCAAACTGAAAATACAGCAGCAGCATCCAACTTCTAGTAGGCAGACATCTGCTTGCAAGAGGGAAGACCTGTTCAGTCACACATATACTATCACAGCTCTTGAAGAGTGCTGGTGCTCTTAGCAAATCTAGATAAGCAGTCTGTTCCTTTTTTGAAACAGCCTTAGATTGGTAGTTATATACCATTCAAGATACCTTTTTGATGAGTTTTTAATGGCATGACCCATTTACCCATTCCCCCTTTGCATCCAGTGAAAATGGGATGATTCATTCCTTTTTTAAATGACAAAGAAAATGAAAAATGCATTTACTTTCATTCTCTGCAGAGCATCAACACTATAAAACTATGTCAAGTTTATGTAAGGAAAATATATCAAGGAAATTCCTATTACAGTACATGGAACTTCTTATTATTTTGCATTAGCAGAATACTTTTTAGTCCAATGCCAAATCAGATTTTAAGTAACCTCTCAAGGGTAAAGCTTCTTTAAAATAGAAGGATTAAACCATCAAAAGTTCTTCCAAATTGTGTACATTTCTATGACACTTCAGTTAAGTGGAGGAAATTCACGTCAGAGGCTAGTTTTCTGTCCTTCATTCTTTATATATATATTATCATCACAGAGCCATGTTACAGAAACGGTAGGCTTGTGTCTCATTCCTAAATAACAGAAAGGATGAACACAGTATGAAAACCAATTCTTTTTTGGCTATAACCTTCATTTAGTCAAGGCTTTGAAGTCATGTTTAGACTGCAGATTGAAGCAGGGTATCAGAAGAGAGTCAAGATTGTTATGAATGTATTTATTTTTTTTTAATGAAAAATCCAGACCTTCAAGTTTGAGGTTGTGGGGCTTTTTGTTATTTTTGTTTGTCTGGTTGGGTCTGGTTGTTATTTTTTGGGTTTTTTAATTAAAAAAAGAAAAAAAGCTTTAGTAAAGTTTGATTGTTACTTATTGGTCAGTATTCTGTGGTTACATTGAGACATCTAGCATTCTGGTGTGATGAGTTTGTTGTGAAACTTTGTTAAACTAAATGGTGTATAAAGCTGGTATAACACTGCAGTGTTTAATTACAAAATCATGGGGGTGGATCTCTCTTAATGATGGACTTCTCAGTCTCACTGGGGGAAGTATAGACTCGTGTTTTGTTTCTTGTGAAAATTATTGCAATGCTATACATACATGATAATGAATTACTGGGTTGTTTTTGAAATATAGCTCTGAATGTAAGAATACTAAGATGTAGAAGTCCCTCTGCTTCTTCCTTTTTGATAGTAAAATCCTTGATTTATTTTTTACAAAAGTGGTTGATTTGCACTCTTTCACATCACAGTTTTATAACTAGTTAAAGGAAATAAAATACTTTATCACATAATATATTTTTTTGGTGAAAACTTGAGTTATCTAAAATTAATGTTATGTGAATGTGGAGGAAGTTGATGACCCCAAGGTGTGGTCTGTCCAACCACTTTTGAAGGTACAGCTAAAAAAACCAAACAAACCTTGAAAAAGCAGCTAGTGAAATACTGCATGAGAATTTAGAGTGCTTGAGTCTTGGCTTTGAGCACCGATGTTTACTTTGTCACAGAATACGGTAACATTAAGGGCTGTGCTGTGAACCAGTGGGCAGCATTAAGTGCTGTGCAGATCCTGGTGGTCTGCCTGCTTTTTTCTGCATCATTTTTGCCAAAAGAAGTGTAATACCACATTCTCCCTCATTGAAATGGAGCTTCTTACTCTGCTTCACTACCAATGTAATCAGTGGAAGCTGCAGAACAGACTTTTCCAATCATAGGTTTCTGGTACCGAGATAACTAGGAATGCATGTGGTAGCGCACGTATTATTAAAATATTTTAGCAATTCTGTAACTGTTTTTTTTTCCAGCTGTGATTCCAGAGATACTGGCGTGAATGTGTGTGTACTGCCTTTCATCTGAAGATAGCAGTGATGTTTATCATTATCCTTTCAGCATCAATAAGAGCCAGTTTAAGTGTTGCATATTATCTACATTTAAAAATGGCTGAGTACCTAAAAGTGATATGATTCTCATCATTGCTGAAGATACATTCCAGGAAATATATATATAGTAAGGTTCACTGACAAGTGCTAGTCCTTTTTCTCAGTAGAAATAACAGTTTGGAAGACAACAGTAGCAGCGTGATGGAAATCTGGTGGTTTGTCAAAATGCCAGTCCAGGATGGAACAAGTGGTTTGGAACTTGCATTCCACAGAGATATCTGTGACATATATATATCTATAGGGATGTAAATGGATTGTGGATGACTAGGAATCAGAACTTGGCAATATTGAGAAAGAAAAAGAAAGGTTGACTTGTTCTGGATTGTCTCTTATATTATCTAATATATCTGTCCAGGTTTGCAGCCTTTTGGGGTTTATAAGACCTCAATAGAATTGAAAAAAAAAGTGTGTGGGGGAAGGAGAGATAACATATTTTTTGTGGGATTTATTCTGTATCTAAAAGACCTGGTATTTATGATCCTGTTTGTATTAATAAATGGACCATAATAAAATGCTGTTTTAAAAAGACTAATCGTATAAAAAGCTCTCTATTGCATGTTTAAGCTGTTGCCTGCTTCATTTATATGTGGAGAGAGTTCTTCTTACTTTAGCTGCAAGTAACAATGCCCAAGACCCTTCCCCCCCTGTCTTCCATCTTTCAAAGATTGTGGGATTTTTTGGTTTAAAGTTTTTTGCTTAGGTCAGTAAAACCTGCATAAATACATTACTGGGAATGGATTCTGAAATTATCTTTGTTTAACCTTGCAGGACAGCAGTTTGCTTTTGCATGCAAACCATATTCCTCTTCTCCTGTCTGCAATTCTTGCCTCCTTCATGACCCAAAATGAATACCGATGGAACTGTGGTGACTGACAACAGTTCTTCAGTGGAGGATGCAGTGGTTTTTTGCTTTCAAATAGGAATTTAAATATAAACTTTTTAAGACTCCTGGACTTCTTTCTGTTATTCCTGTCATTTTAAAAAGTATCTCAAATTATAAATGTAACCACTGAAATAATGAACTGTAATCCATGTGAAATTAAAATACATTGTTGTTGTTGAATTAACTTAGCTGCACAGCAAAAAAAGTAGGGTTCTGTGAGAAAAGTGGTGTGGCAAGGGATCTTTTCATGCTGGAAAGACGAACAATGTGTTAAAGAGCCAGGTAGAGGATAAAAAAGATGCCAAGATCTGAAATAAAAAGGTGATACTTCTAATGGAGCTTGTCAGAACTCGAAATTTGAAAAACATGCTAATAATTTGCATTTGTGCAGAGATTATGGTGACTTAAAAAGTAAGATAAGCTAAAATAAAATCAAGAGAAAAATCCTTGCAGAATACAAAGTGACTTACTATGTTCTAATGATTATGATATGACCATTGTTGTCTCTGTAAATGGAAAAAATTCAGCCCAATACGAAGTGTCATTTCAGAAAGAAACATTTATCTGTATTACATTAAAGGTGTATCATGGAAGTCATGGCTCTACTATGTTAAGGGGAAAGCACGTGCATCAAGACATTTTTGTTTCCTAAAGTGACAAGGTCTCGGTCTATCACAGGTCTTCTTTTCCTCAAGGAAATAGTGCTAGGGCTACTTAAAGTAAAATATGTAAGTTAAATATTGAAGAGAAAAACACAAGCAAGATAGGTGTAAAGGTGTAAAACATCAGGGTTTTGATAATTATTTTTTAAGATCTATAGTAAAACAAGGTTGCTTTTCACTAGACTTGAAACCAGTAGAGAGAGGAAACTTTTGAGGCAATATTAAGTCTTATGGGTTTTTTTGGGAGTTTGAAGTTTGGGTAAATCCCATAAATGAAAAACCTGATGTTAAGAAGCCTATGAAATGTTTGTATGTAGAGGTGAGCAAACATTTCCTCATTTCCTCCCCACCTTCAAATGTGCNAGATACTTAGAGCCTAACTCACCTAGGTGGAATTCACACAGGGATACTACAAGTGCTCATTCACACACGCATCTGCGTGTACTCTGTGCCTGGTGGAGCATTGGCTGTAAATACATGGGCACGTGTGTGGATTTTTTTTTTCTTCTTTGTTTTAAGCACAGTCTATTTTAGGAAGATTTAACATCTTCATTTGAAATATTAAAACTTCAGTGGAAACTGCAGCCACTTACTTCTAAAACCCGTCCTTACGGCTCTGTTGGACCAGAGAAGGTGATGGGCCAAATGTATTTGGTCACCTCTGCCCAAATCTCTGCTTTCCATTTTAGAGTCAGTTGTTGAAGTCTGGCCTCTGACAACTATGTTTATGATGTCCATTGTCTTGTTTACTAAAACTAAATGGATCCTTGATCATGCATGAGTACACAGTCATTGTGTCTTAGGTTTGCATCAGTATTGATAGCAATCCTCAGACTGCAACTATGAAAGTGGATTTAGCTGACAAGCTGATGGGGTAGTTCCTACCAGCTGAGTTTCCTGAGGTAACATTAAGCTGGTTCATTGATAAAAGCTATCCAGCAAAAATCATTTCATGTATGTGGTATATTTTTTTTACATTACACAGTAAATCCTAAAATGCCTTGTCATGCCATCTGTCAGAATCTCTTCATAATATTGGGCTGAAAGAATAAGCTTTTTCAGTAGATAACCGAAATTCAATTCTTTTAGAACTGGAAATATAACCAAACATAACTTGAAAAATAGCTGGAAAATTCTGCTTCCAGTACCAGACAATCACGGCTATACAAATTGAAGCTTTCATTATTTCACTGTGTTATGGTCTGAGAGAAGGCAACTGAACTTCTGGGGTGTCTGAAACAGTCTTAGAGCATGAAGATGTCCTTTTATTACAAAGGACACCTTTAAGATGCTATTTTTTAACATGGATAAAAACACCCCATCCTAGAATGTACAAATTTTCCTGTCTCCTCTGATTTCTTATTTCTAGTAGCAAAGCAAGCATGAAGGGCCTCAGCATCAGTGCAGCCTAACAAAGGCAGACTGTGTCCCCTTCACGATTGTTATCTACGTCTAGTAAAAAAAAAAGAAAGCCTGGTCACATCATCTATGGATTGTTTCAGTGAGGAGAAATTGTTGATGAAAGCAGATATCTTTGATGCAACCCTAGTTAAGTACAAAGGATGTATTGTCCAATTTCTCCATGCATTAGTGAAATCAAATAAGAGGGAGCTTCCTCACTGACATCAGCCAGCGTTTTTCAGGAAGCATTTGTCTTAAAATACACCAACAGTCTCTTCCTAGACTTTTTCCTGTTTTTTCTGTTGCTTCTTAATTTTGTTTTCCTTCTCTTCTGAGATTACTTTCTCTGTCACTCACTTTTACATGCTCTGGGCAGGTTCACGTTTACCTTAATTTGTGGTACCAATAGCTCTCTATTGTCTTAGGGCTTTTAGAGTCTTGGTAGTTGTTAGAGCTCTTGCATAGTCTCAGGTATCTCCTTCCATACTGGGTCTTACTGCTATTTTAAATTAGGTTGAAAATTGTCCTCTTTTATGGTATGCAATATTAGGCTTTTTGGTTCTTTGAGCTTTTTTCCGTCCTTTGTTTGTGCTGGTACACAGGTCCTTCCTGGTACACCACTTGGGTTATGGCACAGTGCAAGTGTAGCTTTATAATTTCAAGTAAGGAATCAGAAATAGTTAAGATAATAGGGAACAGTATCTCCTCTGTATGTTCTTTTTTTCTCCCTTTTTTTCATTTCTTTTAGCCCTCTGGGTTTTATCCTGTTTATCCCGTGGTTTCAGGGTTGTTCAACTTGTTCTGTCTACAGTTCTGCTATGGGCTTTATGTTTAACCATAAAGAATATATACACATAATCTACCCAGGTCCCCTTGTATAAATAGGATCAGTCCTAATCATCTCATACAAGAAGGTTGCTTTGGACAGAAACAAACCGCAAAATAAAAATATAGCATTTGATTCTAGCTAGTGTCTGACACCTAGGTAATGATCTCGGAGAAATCTATTGAACTGCTAATATAGTAGTGCTACTCGGAAGTAAAATGTGACAAATGTAGTGTCTTATAGAAATAAACTCTTTAAACAAAAGACTATTTTTTAGTTTTACAGAGACATCACTATTGATTTCTAGTTTTCAGCACTGCCTGAATTCAAATTTGCTCACACAAAAGACAGCAGTCTATAGCAGGAAGAATTCAAATCTTAAAGGAAGGGAACCCAAAAAGCCCAAAACAAGCAGAGAGCAGTTGTGCTGTAAAGATATCAGCTGACAGGCTGATAGTGAGGCCTGGTAAGAATATAAAGTTTTTACTCTCACATGCTCCACAATGCTACCCTTCGCATTATTAGTTTACCTGGGGTTTGTGGTTGGGTTTTTTTTGGAGGTAGACTGGTATTGTGATAAAGTTAAGTGTTGTTAATGGGAGTCCTTCCTGTGAAGGACAGGGAATCATTGTAACCTAGCCACATTAATAGTCTTCCTCCTTTACCAGTTACCTTTATTGCTTATGATTCACCGATTTAAATTCTAATCTAGTTGAAAAGGATGCATGATATTAACACACAGAGCTTGAACATCAGTGGATTACTCCATCTGCACAATGTGCGCTGAAGTATGAATAGAAATGAGTCACTCATACAAATATGTAATTGTCCCAATTAGGTGGCTGTGTATGGTTATGCCTGCCTGCTTGCCTCCACTTAAATGATGGATTTCCTGAACAAAAAGGCATTTTGTTAATTTCGTACCTATACTTACAAATCAACTGTTGTCAGGTTTTTATTGAGCTGTTTTCAGTGAAGGATAAGGTATTGTGCTTAGTGGTTTGTCAAGTACTTAGAATGATGGCTGCATGCAGTGAGATAGGTAAAGGATCCATGTTAGCAGCAAAACAGAGTGTGAAGAGTTTCATGTTTGTTCTTTCTGCATAACATTAATTCTGGAAGTGAGCATCTACTCAGAATTCCCTGCAGCTGCAGTGCTCTGTCAGGAATAAATAAAAGCAGTATGTGAATAATTTTGTTTTTCTCCTCCCCACCTGGTTGTTCCTATTCTGTGTGTTGGTTTTGCTGCAGAAACAATGACTGCCTACAACTTTCATTTTTTTATTTTTCAGAAGAGCCTAGCAGAGACTGAAATGGATTGAGACTGTAGAGTTCTCAACTTTCTTGAAGTTTGATTATGGTTTACTTATCCTGTTTTTTGACCCTAGTCTGTGGCAGGAACAATTAGTGCTTACGTTAGTAGCTTAGCCCTGATACTAGCTTGGTCTAAATGACACTAGAAAATAAATGTAAAGTCAAAATTCTCATTATTTTTTTTATTCCCCCTGTTACTAGCCATTTCTCTTGCAAAAAGTAAATTGTGGCCTGTGTCTGGTTTTGGTTTTGTTTCTTTTTTTTTTTTTTTTTTAAATATACTTGTCTTCTGGCACATTATCAGTTTATCCATTTAAGAATCCATACTTACCAATATTCTTGTATGAAGATAGCCACAGAACAATCCCGATTTGCTGAAGTGTCCTGAAAAAATACACAACAGGACACACAGAGAATAGAATCTGAGAACGTATGATGATACATCTTTTAAGATGTAACTCTGAAAATAGTAGTTATGATGTTGAAGCCTGTTTGATTCATCTTCATTTACAACTGCTCTGTGCCATGGAAGTAAAAAGAAAAAAGAGTGAGTGTAAGAGTGAGCTGCAACCAGCTAAAGAAGTACCTCTAAAAAGATGTATCTGTTATTAGAGGGGCTGCATCCCTTGCATTCCTCTTCCATTTGTTTCCTGTTCACCTTGTCATGGTGTGGACCCTGTGCAGTCAATTCTCTATTAGATGACCCTCCCCAAAATAAGTATTTCTTGGAGCACTTCATGTGATGCTGTGTTTTGTCAGGTACTACAGGTATGGTTGTAAGCTTTGTAAAAATGACCGATAATAATAATTCTAAATATTTTCCACTGGAGAAGAAAAAATAGTCAAGAATAAATGAGAGTATTTTTGTTCTCTGACAGGAAATCAGCTCTTTTTCCATCCCATTTCTGAGGCCTTTGGAGATCCTGCTGCATGAAGTTTCTGAATCTTTTTTTAAATATTACTTTCTATATGCTGTAGGCTGCCTAAAATCACTTTGCTTTGATAAAGAAAATTAATTCTAATAATGAATTCATCTGTCTCTCTGCTCCTGAATTTGATCTTGGTGTACTATTTTGTAGAACACCTTCAGAAGGAGTTAAATTATTCTAAAAGGTTTTTACCATGCAGATTGATCCAGACACGTTTATTGCCATGGTAAAAATACTAAACCCAATTTTTTAATCTGTGCCTTATGTAATTACTGGCTCCTCTTGGATATCTCTCATCAAAGCAGAAAGGTCTTAAAGCAGTTCTAAAGTCAATGCAATTCCTCCAACACTCTCAACTTTGTCACTGTTATCAACTGGCACGGCTCGTGGCCAAACTGGGAAAAGAACTTGCTAACACCCTGTCCCCTGGCAATTATTATAATATAAACAGACAGGAAGGCAAGTTTACTATAATTTTTTATGCTGCTGGGCTCTTTAGGAATAGTAGCTGTGTACCATAAATGACACATGGGAGTACTGGTAAGAAGTGTAATTTTTGTTCTTGGCTTCATAGTTAAAACAAGGGTAAAGAACTGAAAGGATAAGTCCCTACCATTATACATTAATGTTTCTCTCCTTTGATGGAGATGTTCTTGGCGGGATTATTTCGGTATTATTTGTTGGTAGTGGTATGCTTAATTACTTACGGATGCTGGGCAGGGCCAGTAGAAATGTGTTGCTATGAAAGCTGAAATCTAGAGAAAGGAAGTATTTCTCTAGTATACTGAAGCCCTTTGTAGGGAAAAACCTAGGAGCAGGTTGGTCTTGGAGACATGGCTAAGGAAGCAGTAGTGGTTTGGAAAGGACTTGGGGGCTGGTTTCTTACCAGGGCATATGTATGCCAAGGGACTGCAGATCATTCCACATGGGGATAGAAAGCTAGATTCTATAATTCAGCTCTCCTTGGAGTTATCTGGAATCTCAGAAAGGTATTGGTATGCCTTTTGGTGTAAAACTGACTGTATAATGATTATGTTTTGTAATGGCAATCCCAAGTAGGGAGCTCTGATTGGATTTGCTTTGCATATCACCCACCTGGGAGAGGAACATTCATTATAAATTATACACATTATAAATGTGGTTGAGCAGGAGAGTTCTGACAGCCAGCTGAAAGAGCAACTTCTGTGTGTTTAAGCCTAAGGGAACTTAAATCTCAGTCTTTATAGATGATCTAGAAGAGCAACAGCAGCAAAATAGCAGTGCCATCATCCCAATGAGAGAACTTGACACATGAGTTGAAAAGCTCCTACTGTAGGAAGAACAGTTTAAAGGTTCTTAGACATCAATACTGTACTTGAGTCAATGCTTTTGGGGTTTTTTAGTGGTAATTGGTTGTGTCATTTTTGTGTAAAGGATTCCTAGTGTGGGAGTCATTAGTTCTCTCAGTGCTTAGAACCAGAGGGAAGAGGAAACTGTTTTTCCTTAAAGCTTAGTACAGATTATTTACCATCAGTGTATCCAAAGGTATGGTTTTAGTCACTCATTTATTGAAGCCATGTCATAGAAGATTCTTTTAAGCTAGCTGTAAGTGGCCTGTTGTGTCCCAGGCCTTCTACTGGAAGTGAAGGAAAATGTTGTAACTGCTTTCAGTCCTCAGGCCAGGCTCCACAGTCATGGTGGGATTTCAAATGGAAGTTCTGTGTCTAAGTGTGCAGATATGCTGCCACTGGCTCTCATGTGTGTGTTTGTCCATTCAGGTTTCTGAGGTGGAAGAACAATTGACATATGTATTTCTAACAAGTGTCTTCCAAACCTGGCATGTATTTGAACAGTGTTGCCTCTCTGACATCAAAGTAGCTGGAAGAGGCAAGAAAGGAAGTAAAATGAAGTGAGTTGAAGACTGGCTGCCCAAGCACTTTTTAGTAAGAAGAAAGTGCAGCTTTCTGCCACAGTTGGGCAAGCATCAATAAGGAAGAACTGCTAAATCTTACCAAGCGTTTTAATGGTCTCCAGACCTCTCAAAGCTGTGAAAGCAATCTGGGAAGGTAATGAAGAATCCTTTTTGTTAGATATCCAGTACAATTTTCTTCTTATCGGTCTTCCACTGTGGGAAACTTCAGCCTTTCTTAGCGTTGCGT
Organism: Chionis minor; assembly: GCA_013398295.1. NCBI lineage: Eukaryota > Metazoa > Chordata > Aves > Charadriiformes > Chionidae > Chionis > Chionis minor. Next base: position 383,136 of record VZSF01007653.1, on the reverse strand, counting down.
CGTTGAGAATACAGTCACAGAACTGTAAAAGTGAAGGTGATTGGTTCATATTTTTATTATCCTGTTTTGACTATAGAACCCCAAGATTGACTTAAGCTTAGGTATCCGGTATAATAATGGATACAGAAAGTTTCTCTTTACCTTAATCTCAGCTCAGAAAGAAACACTAAGCCATGTCATGCTTGGCAGTTTATTGGAGGTCCTGCCAGTTTGAGACAATCCTAAGTAGATGAGTTAAAGGCACTTGCCCGCCTATAGAAATTGGAATGAAGCAACCAAGTAGTTGATGTGCGTTAAATGGATATGTGCCAGTTCTACAAAGGGGATGTAGAGATGGCTCTGCCTCATTGCACACACCTAGCTTTTCTTTCATAGCTGGCTTTTAGTTTACTTGCTAACCTAACTCTCTAATTCTAAAAATAAAAAATAAAAAACAAAAATAAGGAAAAACCCCTCACAATTTTCAAAGTGAATGTTTTGGTGCAGCGCTTGTGCCTGTCACCAAACTAGACACATATTTTATTTTTTTTTGTTATTGCTGTGGGTTTTTCTTTTCCCATTAGATGAAACATAAGTGTTACACCTTGCTTAGATCCTCATTAGTTTTCAGTGGCGATGTTCAAGATCATTGCCAAGAACAGCTTATTTCCTTAACCTATTATTTCCTTCTTATTTTTTAAAAAAGGAAAGTTAAATGGTAAATTGGTGGTGAATATTCCCTGAATGAGCACTGAAGACCTGTCAACATATCAGATATAATTGAGTCTAATACAGATACAACATAGCTACACTTCATAGCCTGTTTGTAGCAGTGTAGTGACAACTAAAAAACAGAGACAATATTCCGGAATATATATATTGCACTTGTTGTAATGTAGACTTGCAGTTCATTAACACATACCGCAGACTCGTAGTTTCGGTGATCTCAGAGCTGATTCTAGACATCTACCTGAATCTAATTGTTAGGTTTTTTTCCCCTTGATGTGTCTGCTCTTAGGGCGATTTTTCTTTAATGTGAAAAAGCCTTCTGTATTCTCTGGTAGGAACACATTAGTTTAAGCAGTAATGGAAATGGTGTGACTTTTTTCCTAAGAATTAATTAAAAACCCCTAAGAACAAGACAAAGAGAGGACTTAATAAAATTGCATTTTAATTGTAGTTTTTGCTTTACTTTCTGAGCACATACTGCTTTTTGTGGCAAAAGGAATATGTGCGTGTGAGCATGTGTGCACTTCTCTGTGTGTGTGTATATATGTGTCTATATAAATCAAATATCAATTTATATAAAGCAAAATCTTTCTATTGATTGAAATATACCTTCAGCCAAATCACGCTGGCTAAGGGATAGATAAAAATATAATCTGAATAGATGACGTGTGCAGCTCACAAGAGCTCAGAAGGGCTAAGTGTATTTGCTGCGTAGGACACCTGTTTAGGAAATAATTAGTCCCTTTATCAGCTTATATATTATATTCTTATCTCTCACTTAAGCAAAGTAGCATAAAATTGTACTTCACCTCTCTTAATGCATTCTGGCATCCAGCCCCCAAATTCCAGGGGAAACTAGTGAGCCCCAGGAATATGTCTCCAATACAGCTGTAGTTAATTGTTTAATTCAATTGATTGGAAAAAGGGTTAAAAGGTATTATTTCCCCATTATTATTATTATTATTATTAAGAAAATAGTAGGCAATGTAGGTAATGTCAAAGATTTAGGGTCTTTTGAGCTATGTACACCAGAGACACTTCTGAACAGTCTTATAAAACACAATGTCATTGCTATTCCTCTCACAATATTTGGATTCTCCGTTCAGTGTGCAGATCATTAGGAAACTGTGAAGCAATCAAGTAATGTAAGCCCAGTGAAATGACCCAGTCCGTTCCTGGGCTTATAGGCGACAGCGTGTGTGTGAGAGTGTAGCTGCTAAGTAGAGCCTGCACTGCATAGCGAGTAGTCTTCATGTGAAGACTACAAGGTACTGAAAACTAGAGATGTGTCAGCTGACCGTAGAAAAACAAGTGCACCTTCATTTAGCTTTGCCTTTTTTCATGCAAATGTAATAACAAAACAATCTCTAACTTTAGGACTAGATGCCACTGTGTGGAAAGAGACCAAAAGAGCAAAGAAATTTAGAAATATAGTCATCTATAGTTAATAAGCCTGCCCTCTGCCTTCTACCTTTTTTATCAGAGCTGTGTCTACTCTTTCCTGCTCTACCATGTAGACCTTTCCAGTCTGCACCTGAATACTTAATTCAGTATTAATCTGTGTGCATTGAGAATGCTCTTCTCCATGCTAAAAAGGAGAAAGGGATGCTGAAAGTGACTACTCAGATCTTCAGGTGAAAAAAATTATTTTTGCACTGTAAACAGGGAGCAATGTTTCCAAGAATGACAGGGTTATGTTGGAGATGGATTGCTGTAGTTCAGGGGAGCAGAAGTGTTATACAGTTAGCCTTCCCAAGACCAAGAGCTGATTTGAGCATAAGAGAAGGAAATACATCTTTCTGATGTCTGTGTTGGTGAAAATGGGACAGCAGAGCTAAAAATTAAGTAGCCAGCATTAAAGACTTGACTAAAAAGGTGAATTCTGGAGGCTTGGCATTGTCCAAGAGAAGGCAGCAGTTTTACTGTCTTATCCATGATCAACTCACTGTGGAAGAGTTACAATGAAATAGATCATCTTTGAAAACAAATTTCTCCAGAACAGTTTTTCTGGCATAATAGAATTCCCAACAATTCTTTGAAACCTTTTAATTTTTTATTCCAAAGAAGGGGTCACAACAGTGGCAGTCATGAGCTTATTTTCTTTGATTGCATTTAATTTTGTATTTCACTCTAAATTATTAAAAAAAAAAAAAAAATCTGTGGAACATCAACAACTCCACCTAATTTTCCAAACAACCAGCCTAACCTCCCTTGCAACTTCAGTTATTAAAACACAAGTTATATGAAGGAGTTATAAAGCTATAAGGCAAAAGATGACCTTAGCATATATTTGGTTTAGCAGAAGGAGGTTAAGGTTATCAGAGGTGAGACACATGCCAGACAGTTTTAGCAACTTCTTAATAGTTTCTTGTAACACTGGACACACTTACAGCACCAGACCACTTTTTGTTAAGGTAATTTTTGACTTACATTTACTGGTGTACTGAAGAGCTTTAGAAAGTTGTCACTGGAGCAGTGTTTCATGCCGGTGCCTGTCCTTTTTTTCTTGTTCAGAGCATATTCTTTTTATTCTCTTGAGGATAGCACTATAAAACAAAAGTCATGGCATGATACTGAATTGCTAACAAGAAAATTTTTAATTCATGCACAAGTGCTGAGTACTCTGAAATGAACAAGTCTCAAGGTATGCATGAAAAACAATAGCAGGGGAGAATTATTGCTACACTTAACACAGAAAATCATTGATATGAAGTTGGTTCCTAGGTATGCGGTGGTGCTTGGATGGATGTCCTATGTATTTTAGACAGGTAGTGAGAGGCATCTGAGTGGAAGTGGCTAATCAAACAAATGTGTCTGCAGAACAAGCATGGAAACTGTGTAACTGTGTCTTAGCATTTCTTGCAGAGGAGCTGATGTGGTCAGATTTTTCCTGAAATGTTTTTTAAATTGTTAATTATTTATTTAATTATTTAAAATTGAAATAACACAATATTAAACCAAGTACTGTAACGAGTTTTTAAAGAAACAAACAACCTCTACTACAATCTCCTATGCAGAATCACTGTTCAGATTTTTAAAATATTTCTCTAGAGTGTTTGAGATCTGGATGATACAGTAGTGTCTAGTTGCTTTAGAACCCGATGGATAAATTGATCAATCTATTTCATGAACTTAAAAAAAAAAAAAAAAAGGCAAAGTAGAATATGGAAAATCTGATTAATCTGATACTCTCTTTTGTAAGCATTTTATAAATTCTTATTAATCTACCTATTGAATTATCTCTAGCCAAAATGGAGGATGCTGGGGGGTGGTTTTGTAGATTCATGTAGAAATATGTGGGCTTTAGACTGGGGTCAAATCCAGGTTTGTAACTTGCTATGGTATTTTGTGCGTGGGTTAGTCATCCTCCATACTTTCTCCTTACAAATTTCTTCATTTGCAGCATATATTTTTTTAAATAAAATCTCACTTTCGCACAGGTGGATAGAACTAGCCTTTTATATGGGGAAAGCCAATTTCTGGGGAATGGGCAAAGGCAGGGCTCAGAGCAAAAAAGCTCAATGGGTGGGTAAAATGTGATGTGTAGGTATCACTGAAATGTCAGCGGAGAGATTAAGGCACCCAGTTACCGAAAGGGGCAGCGGGGTGATTCAGGCTTTTCTCTAGTTTTGAAGACAGAAGAAGAAATTATAGAAGAGCCTACTTTGCAAAAGAGATTGTAGCGATTGCTTTGATTAAAAGAGGAGCTGGAGAATACTCCATGCACAACTTTCATATAGTTAAATAGAATTTATATTATTCATCAATGATGGTGTTACAGTTAAACCACAAGGGTATTTTCTGTAGTTCTTTTCTCATCATTAGTAATTAGAATGATATTTGCCTGTCAATATAAGTCATCTCCTCACTAATTAGCACGCTACTCCGGTGTGGTTTGTTCACCAAAGTTAAAGAAGTAGAACTGCTTCTGTGACTCATTCAAAAATGCAACTCAGCTCCGAAAGCAGGAGGTCTACAGGATAGTTTAATCTGTTAGCAGAAGAAACAGGTTAGTTAGAAAGAAAAAGGTTTTAGTGACTAAGGCTCCAGTAGTTCGGTATAGCCTAATGGAAATCAGAGGCAATCAGTGTCATTGGGTAACCTTTGAAAATCAGTTGAGTGGTTAGAAGTCTTAATTTCTGGCATTAGGATTTTTTTTTTTTTTAACCAATAATTGATTATAGTACTGACTTCCCAGTAGGATTATTTATTTTAAGTGTGCATTATGTTAATATGCATATTCATATTCATGGGATATCATAGGCAGCAGAAAGGGTAGTCTGTTTGCTCTTCTGGTTTGAAACTTCCTTGAGATACAGAAATTTCATTGTTGTACATTTTCAATTCAGTTTTATGACGAGCTTATACTGCTTTCTCTAGCAAAAACCATTTGCAGCCCAATTCTTTCTATGCTTTGAATTTCCTTCAGCATAAACAGCCATTTTCAGAGTGAGGTGGAGTGAACTGTTTATAAGAAATTAGGTTTTGTTCTGTCCTTACGGCTTTTTCTTTGTATTTTAACTTTTCTTTTCCCTGGAAAGCTGCTTCTCTGAGAGGTGCAAGATGCACATTATTTGTTAGGTTGGTGCATATGCGACCACATTATGTGTTGCTGCGTTCTTTGGTGAAAGGGCTGAGAGCACAGACTGGGTAACGAACCCTGAAGACGGTGGGTGCAACAACACTGGAGATAAACAAATGCCAGAAGTTGTACTTAAACTATAAATTTTTTAGCTTCTTAATTGTTGAGATCTTAGTCTCTTAGCCTTTGGGAGCAAGTGCTTTCACTTGTTATCCAATTGTCACAAAATCTTGTGGCTACTGATGTCGTGTCTGACTGTGCAGCAAAAGCCTGGGAGACTCAGGTGCCAGACTAAAAGAAAAAGCGAGGGAGGGAGCCAAGTCTTTCTGATTGTCTGGTTGTGGGGTCTCAAATTTGTATCTCACACTATGATCTGTGCCTGTGATACTCTGTTCCTGCTTCTGCAGAAGACAACTCTGACTTAAACATTCAGAATGAATAAGTATTTCAAAACTAAAAAGCTTCTTGGAAGCAACAATTAGCCTTTTTCTGTGAAAAATCTGAGGGAATGGAGGGTGAGAGGAATCAGTGATGCCCATGTGTCTGTACCCGTTTTGTAGGTGTGTTAACTTCAGTTTCTGTGCCAACTGGTGGGGTTTTTTTTCCTGTGTGGGTGTTTTGTTTTTGTTTTGGTGTTTGTTTTTTGGTGTGTGGTGGTTTTTTTAGGTTTTTTTATTTTTTATTTTTTTAATATCGAAATAACTGAAGTCACAAGTTCTGCATAATTAAAAAAGTTCTGTGTTGGCTGTTGGGTCAGAAGGCTACTGACCAGAAAGGAGATGAGTAATTGATGTTATCTATGGCATTAAGCAGAGCTTTGAAAAAATGAGGTCTAATGGGATGTTGACTTGAACATAGCAGGAGTGATGAATTTCACCAGTCCTGTCGGAATCTCTAACCCTGTTTCTGTACTTCCAATTAAAGCAAGAAGGGAGGAATTTTTGCATTGCAAATAGAAGAGGTAGTGCAGCATTTTAGCCAAAAAGGAGCATTTTCATTAAACTGTGGCCAAAGTGTTCAGAGTATACTAATGAACTGGGCAGAAAGTTTGTACAAAATTACTTGTGCTGCAAATATGCAGATTTTTAAAAAAAAAAAAACCAGAAAATTAATTCCTATTAAATGAATTCAGTAAACTGATTATCCCAAAACCCTTTATAACATTTTGTATTATTTGTTTATGACATAGAGCTACACGATTTCCAAATTCTATTATCTTACTTAACAAACGTTTTTACAATTCCTGAAAGCAAAACAGACCAGATTATTACAAAACATTTGTTTTTGAGCTGTCAAAATCATCATCTTTAGCCCAATGCTAAATGATTTCTATTTAATCAACTTTTCAAAATTGTTAATGAAGTCCAAAATTATGAAGCATACACTCTTAACAGACCAATTGTGTTTGAAACCTGAAATTTCAAGATAAGGAAAGTAAGAGGTGTTGAAGTTGATTAGTGACAAGGTTGCTTATGATGTCTTTAGGAATTAAGTACTGTTTACTTGTCTTTGGGATTATTGTGTTGAACTCTTTCTCATGAAAATATTTGGGGGCAGAAGAAAGAAATATATTCCAAGGATGGAGTAGGAAATTGATTAGATAAAAATATAGCTCTGCAGGTGTTTCTTTGCTTTCTTAATTTTCCTCTTGAAGATAGAAAGGATAGTAAAGATTATAATACAAAAGTTAATAGTCATAGAAAGATGTCTAAAGCTAAAACAGAGCTATTTTATACAGTGTGTGAAACAACGTATCAGTTGCCAGCAGCAACTGCTGTGAAAGACTTTCCCTTATAACTCCCACTTTTCACACATCTATAGTTTTCCTTAACATTCCCTCTCTAAAATAAAATTTTCCAAGAATTTTCTTTTCAGTCATTACCCAATCAAAAGAAAATGCGAGAAAGGTTGTCTAGATTATGTTTTCTACCATTTTCTTAATAAAGATGTGAGAAAACTATTTATTATTTGAACTAGATGTATTATTAATTGACTATTGTCACATGACTATTGTGAAAGGTTTTTCATCTTTAATCAGATCAAGTGTTAGTCTTAGATGTTTTAAGGGATCTCTAAAGCTTTTCTAAGTATGCTGTCAGTTTTTGGATTGTGCAAATAAATTAATCTCTGATGGTTTTTCTCTGAGGCTGATTTTAGGGCAAGGGAGGCAGGCTATAAGGCATTCTGTTTCTGGACTACAATGTGGTTATTGTCAGTCTTAGGTTCCTGGGCTATTCTGCCAGTGCCCAGCAAATGACAGTTTCATAATCACTCTGTATCCTTACCCCAAAGCAGATTTTATTTTGTAAAATGATAATTAATAGGATTGGAAAGAATTGGAAGAGGTCAGGCACTCATCTCATTGGTCCTCAATCCAAACACAGAAGTTGTTACATTCTTATATTAGGTAGATGAAGCAAGTTGAAAATAAATAAATAAAAGTAAAAAATGGAGTGAGGGGAATTCCATATGAATTTTCTTGAAACCCAATGAAACCCCTTTACTGTTCTGCCTTCAGAAGTCAGGGAAGCCAGAATTGTTTTCCTTCACACATAATGGCTATTTCTCCTTATCCAGGATTAATACTGTGGTCGGAGAATCTGGGTACTTCAAGTATGTAACAACACAATTACAAATTAGGACAGGTCAGACAGAAGCTTTATTAATTATGGTCATAGTGAAGACAATGTGGGGACAGTGTCTCTCTGTGCCCCTGTCCTCTGCCAAGTGGTTGCAGGGACCCAACCTATGGAATGTTTCAGAAAACAAGAAAGAGGTGAGGAAAACCAAATAATTTCAATCTTAACAAAGCCAGGTATCCATCCCTCGGAGGGACAGACTCAAGTAGCTTGCTAACTGCCACAGTTCAAAGAAAGAATCAAACAGTAAATAAGAGACAATATGGAGAGATGGCTCTTCCTGGACCCCATAGCAGTGGCACACCAGGTATTACCTTAGCTCAGAAGTGGGGAGTCGGAAACAATCACAGGCTCTTAGCTTTCAGTCAAAAGGAATGTTATTTTAGATAAAGTAAGTTCTTAGCTATCAGTTTCAAATATTAAATATAATAATTTTACTACCCCATTGTCTTTCCTTCAATCTCTATTTGTACATCTCAGTGTGATGTTTATCTTTCCCTGTAAAAACATAACAGTGTTTACTTATGTTGAGTTTGTGATCCATTATAATATGTAAATTGTGTTCTGCAAAAATATTACCTAACTTGTCATTTTTCATCTTCTATTATAAAAAATATGCTGCACCCAATGGGGCAATAGTCTTTTAGGAATTCATATGTTTATAATTATGCTAAACAATTAAGAGCTCCTATGACACTTCTGCTTTCAAGATTAGAGGCTCACTTTCTGTGTGTTTCCCCCTTCTTTTATCATAGGAAGCTATGTTGTGTGTCTGTCGTGGCTCCCATCCCAGATCTCAACACATTTTACAAGCATTAACCAGGAAACTTCAGCACTGAATTTTTTTCATAGAGATTCTAGGTCCTTTAGGGGAAATGTTTATTATGAATGCAAACAGGTCAAACAATTTCCTGTATGTTGCCTAGTGTTAGTCTGTAATCTTTAGAGTCACTTTCATTCCCAGTGAAGCCAACAAGATTAGTTGTAGAAAATAATCTTTCTTAGCTGAAAGTATCATACCTCTGTAAGGGCTTTTCTAGCAGTTGAAATCCAACTACAGAGGCTTGTGTGATTATTACCCTGTTACTGTTAATCACATCAATCATTAGTAATGTCTGGTTTTCAGAATCTACCTTCTAAACGTGTTGGATTAGCAAAGAAAACATGGGATTAAGACATAAAAAACCCAACTCTCTCAAAAACTGTCTTGAGGGGTGGCTTGTGGCTTTTTTTTTAAATTTTGGTTTTGGATTTGTTTGGGTTTTTTGTTGTTGGTTTGTTTTTTTCCTAAAGGTTTTTTTAGTTTCAAGGCATCAAGGGCCACCATAATGTCACAGCTCATGTGCCAAATAATTTACATGGACTGGGCTTCATCTAGGAAAACTAAAATGTTGTTATTCTGTCAGAGATATAAAATTTCCTGTAATCTTTTTACGTCCTTACTTACTATAATCTCTCCCTCTACCCCAAAAATGTTCTGCAATTTATAGTGGGTCTGTTATGTCCTTATGTGGAATTTGTGTCATCAGACTTTCTTCACCAATGACAGAAGTTGCAACTGCTCAAGTAGTGCAAAAGGCAATAAATACTCAACATGCATTGAGTTTTACTTTTTTTGTTGACATTGTGCATTACTTCTGGCCAAAGAACATATAAAAGACTTGACATGTTGTATAGCTCTAGCTGTGGGCTCTTCTGTAGTCAGTTGAGAACAGCCTATTTGATACCGAGAGTGAAATCTTCTAGATGTAATCTTAGGAGTCATCATTGCATTTCTTCAAATGCATTTTGTTATCAACATAGCAGGACTTCATGCAATGAAAGGAACGTTGAACTGAAACAACAGATAACATTTTAATAATACTTGACCCAGAATGCACCAGAGAGATGTTTCTTGCTCAGTGAAGTATGGCACTTCAATCCCTGTCTTTTCTCTAATTTAGAAAGCTGTGGTGCCTACATGGCAGGACTGTAATTTAAACACTTGGAATGCAAGTTCTGCTGATATAAATCCAGCAAAATATAAGTGGTAGCAAGAGCATGCCTTTTCAGACTGCATCTGCTTGCCTGCCATCAAGTTTTTCTATGAGGTGTATTTTAACTTTCTTATTTTTCTTTAAGTAATGTTTAATTCAGCCTTAATCTTTGTTAATGTTGAATATTAATTTTTACTTTTGTTATTTCATGGCATAAATCTTGCATGTAGACTGTATTTTTGTTACAGTAGACCCTGTTCAAGTAGCTAGGGAGGGTGCTGCCCTGCGCTATTCACAGACATTCAAGACTTGGCTGGAATGAATACATTGTTCACTGCTGCCTCAGTCCACAAGTACAGCAAAATATTTCTCATAGGTGTTCATTATTACCCATTTGAACTTCGACAATACAGATTTACTTGCAGCTGATAATGCACAGATTAATTCTGAAAGATACCACTCTGTCTACAGTGTAATAGGAAAAAAAAATTGTTTCTAGATAGTTGCCTTTTTTATATACTACATGCTGTGACAAAATCACTCAAACAAGAAGTCATTGTTAAATCCTGAATATCAACTATCGTAAATTTTCTTTCCTTGGGAATTCTTTAGAAAGTTGCCAAAAGAGTTTCCAAATTTCAGGAGGTGCTTCATTTTATTGGCCTTCAGTGTAAGGCGGTATTGAAGCAGGGTATAGCAAGGTGGGTTGCCTTTGTGCAGTTGAGGCCTTACAGCATTTTTTCAGCTAATATCAAAAAAACCCCCAAGAGCAGTAATGCCAGTTTTGTATGTTAGCTGAAGAGTTCCCATTTCCTCTTTAGGGATGATGCAAATTGGAATTAATTCCCTCCTTCCTCTGAAGAATTTGTTGAGCTGATGTATTCATAGAACTTGCCACAATATTGTGTGCTGGGAGGTTTCATACAGTCTTTAGTAGGAAGTTGTGTAGTTTTCCCTCATTCCTGGTTGAACACTGTTTATTTTCCAGTATTCTGAAAGACTTTTTTAATGCTATACGTCTTAAAAATACAACCATTTTCTCTAATATATACAGAAAATTGTAATTTTAAAAAAGCAGTGAAAGGAAAGTTAGATCAAAGATGTCATTGCAGATTCTTTGATCATCTTTAACTGTTATCCACATGTGTATCATTCCAAGTTAAAAAAAGCCCAAATCCACAAAAAACAACTGAGAGACTTCATGTAGTTGTATCTAATAGTTATCAAATGCTTGCTTTCGCATTTTTATTTCAGTGAACATGTCTCCTAATCTGCTACATCCACTTGTTCTTACCTCCTCTCCTCAACAAACTCTTAATGACATAAGAATCTTTCTTTTTTCGGTTCTAGGATAGCTTTTTGAGATACTGTGATCCCAGCTGCATGTAGTATTCATTAAGAAGCTACACTAAGGATTTGCAGAATATTAAAATAATTTCTGTTTCATTCTCATTCAAGAATTTATTGAGCTGATGTATTCATTGAACTTGCCACAATATTGTGTGCTGGGAGGTTTTGCACAGTCTTTAAGAAGGAAGTTACATAGTTTCCCTCAAATATTTTTCTATGCTTTCCTTAAATATCTGGAACTTACTATGTCAACTCCTACCTGAAAGGCAGGAGCAGAAAAAATGCATTCACTTTATAAACATATTTGCAGAAGTGTACTAAATACTGTGAAGGCAGAGTTTCACTCTAAAGCTGGCTCCATATCAAACAGTTTTAGGGACTGATTTAAAAGAAATCAAGATATATTGTAATAATAAGTAGAAATTTATCATAATAGATTATGTATGGCTGAGATCAAAATACCTGATTTGCTAAAAGAATCAGTGTTTGCTAAAACACCTTGAAATAAATTTAATTTTCTGCATATTTCCAGCAAACAAAGGTGACCTGCTAAGGTGGAGAAAATAACCAAGGGAGCAACTATTTCAGACTTGATTCTAACAAATAGTGAGGATAGAGCTCAGAGTCTGAAAGCAGAAGGCCATTAGGATAAAAGTGTTCTGAAAACACCTTAGAAACATAATACTTCAAAGGACCACTTGGACCACTGAGTACCATCTCTCTGACTATAAGAAAATCAAGAAATGATAGCAGAAAATCAGTGTCAATGAGCACTGAAAGGTAGACTTCAGCCAACTTATAAAATAATTAGATAGAAGAAGTCATTAAAGGGATAAAGGTCTTAGGAAAGGTTCCTTAAAGAGGCAATATGAAAAGCACAGGACGAAATGATGTAAAACACAGATAGGAAGTATATTAAGAGAAAAATACAGTTTTAATCAGAGCTTTCTAAAGTCAGAAAGAACTATATTGTAAGTGGTAATAGAACCATCTTGCTAATGGCACATATAAAAGGGTGACTCAAACGTGTAGGGACAAAATTAAAAAGATGTAGAAATTTTTAGTGACTAAAAGACATTAGAAGGCCATAACAGTCTTCTGTTTCCCATATTAGGTGTTAAAAGAAAACAAGGGAAAACCATAAATCCATTGCTTAAGTGGGAGGAAGAGAAAATAATGGATAACTCGAAGCAAAAATGTTCCAGTTTCTTCTGTGTTTCCAGACTTTAAAAAAAAAACCCCAAACTTATAACAATATAATATAATTAAAATCAACAGTAGGATGGGAACATAGGCCAGAACAGGAAAAGCACAAGTCAAAGAATATTTTTCCCAGCTTGGTGTATGTAAGTCAGCTAGGTCTGATGAGGTTTACCTACAATCCCTCAGGAGCTAACTGAATCAGTGGCTCAGAAACCAGCAGTGTTTATCTTTGAGAGCTCATAGAGGATAGGTTGGCCCCAGAGGGCTGAAGAAGGGCAAACATAGTAATTAATCTTTCAAAAGAGGAAAAGCAAGTGTAACTGATCTAACAGTCTTTCTTTCCTAACTTCAAGAGTTGAAAAGAGGCTAGAGCAAATTAACATGCAACCAGTTCTTAAGAACCTAGAGAATAAGAATAAGCCAATATAATTTACAAAGAAAAAAATAACATCAAATCAATGTGACATTCTTCTTTGTAAGAAAGTTTGCCTAGCACATGTGAAATGGTGAGTTCTTTGATAGTCTCACCCATGACTTATTAAAAAAAATTAATTAATGCAAATGCAAGATGATTCTAAGATAATTACGCCTTATTGATAACCCTGTTTACAGTAATCAACACTAGTTCTTTGTCATTTCATTAAGAAACAGGAATCACAGTCTCAAAGGATGTAAAATTATATTGTTATAAATCTTCAGAGTTTGAGATCAATAGGATGAAATTTAATAAAAGCAAATATAAAAGGTTTATTTATATTCTTCTACAGGAATAAAAAAAGCTGGTTTAAGACTGGGAAATGGAATAACTGAGTTGAAAACAGTATGATAGAAAATCATCTGGGACCTGGTGTTGAAAAGGATATAATGGAGCAGAAATTGCATGGCAAGTTAACAGGTTAATGACACAAAAAACCAAACCCCAAAAAAGAAAACCCCCAAACTCAACAGAAAAATGAAACAAAAAAAGGATTTAATTAAGAACTGCGGTGTCATATGTAAGGCTGCAAATGTTTATTTCACTATTTTCACCAGCAGTGCAAAATCATATGCAGAGTTTTCTGTTTCATTCTGGCTTCTGGACTTCAAAAAAGTTGAATAAACTCTATAAGAAGCTGACAGAAGTAGCAATGCTAGAAAACGTGGGGTTTTGTGGATGTTGGAATATCTGCATTTGAAGAGTTTGGAATAAAAAATGTTGGGACGAGATGCAATTGTTTTATGTGCAAAAATCCTTTACAAAAATGGATTTATTAAAATTTGTATTTGAGGAATCAGCTGCCTTACCCAAAGCAGGATTTAGTTAAGGCATACGGAGGAAAACTTGTAGTTTGGGGAAACTGGACATAGAGAGGAGACTTTCTTGGTGTAAGAATGGACTGGACTAGGCTGTGAATTCTCTGTGCTAGGAGGGGATGTTAGAACAGGTAAAGCAACTCACTTCACCTATCTCCACCTGTGCTTGTTTGAGGTACTTTCTATCAGTATGTTTCTTTTTGTCTCTTGTTTCTAACTTGAAAATGAGGTAGAAGATACAGTTCAGTAATATTTCATTTGAAGAGCAATGCATTCTTTTCTGAATTTTTATTCCTGCTCCCTGATGATGATGACGTCCCAAATCTGGGTCCTTTACCCGGTGTGCAAAAACCAGTCAACACATGGAGATACTTGGGGTTTTCCAGTTCCATGCAGAAAAGGGTGCTAGGTGATAATTTGCAAAGCTAGCACACCTTTTCAGAAATAAGCCGGGTCTTATATGCCCAATAAAAATAAGGCAGAAACTACAGTAAAGTAAGGGATTGGTCAGTCCTTCTTCACTCCTGACTTTAAATACCAGCGCAGAAATTTACCATTCTCTTATCTGGAGACTCCTACTGTCTGTGTTTGATATCAGCTTGGCATCACCTATGTGTGATGCCGTGGGGGCCATCTCTTCCCATCCCCCCATTCACCAACTGCCCAGACCTACCTGGTTTGGAGAAACCTGGAATTTTTGTCACTGTTAACCCTTTTCTTTCGACAACAAGTCCCTTCCTTGATAATTATGGATGTGCTTTACACATCCTGTAAGTCTCATTTTTATGCTTCTTAATTACCTTCTAAAAGAATTTTCCCTCTGATTCCTTTTTCTCTATTTCTTTGATAAAGGGATTGTCCTCTGCTCTGGTCATCATTAATTGCTGAGGTTCCTATTTTTTGCTATTTGTTTGTGTAAATCAGTACATATATGCACACATTGACTCATACAACACCTTAGTATCAAAATTGCCACCACCAGAATGATAATCACAGAGTTGCTTCAACCAGTTTAGGTAAGGCAACCAAGAGGTTAACCAAGACACATCTATTCCTTCCCTTTCATAACATTTTGAAGCCAAATCCTTTAAGTTCTGAACCTTCTTCAACTCTCTCAAGATTAAAACAACACATTCCTTTAAATTCTTCACACCCATGATTATGTCTTAGGACCAAGTAATCAATAGCAGCTTGTTTTTCTAATGTGGCTTCTCTAACTTGTGTCACTTCCTCACTTAAGGCTGCTAAAGCCTGAGATGTTAATTTATGCTTTTCACTAATGCGCATGCAATTCATTTTGTTGCATGGTAGTTCATAGATACTCCCACCCCAGGAGATAAAAACACAGCAGCTGTTGTTTCACCTGGGCTTGAGCGAGTTACTTGCGAATCAAAGTCTGATGGTAGAGCTTGAATCCATCTTTTTTTGTCTTTTGCTTTCCTCTACTTGAATTTTTTTTTACTAGGGAATAAGGATGTTAATCTTCCTATGGAATGAGGTCTTCCAGTGATATTGGTGGAAATGTAAGTATAAGCTATTCTCCCAGAAAAGAGAAACCATCCTAAGGGGAACTCAAGGGTTTGGTTCATTCTTTCTATTTTTGTGTTAGACTGTGGTGTGCAGGGAATATGCAAATCCCATTTAAATTGGAGAAACTTTGACACTCCCTGGACTACTGAAATAAAATGAGGTCCATTGTTGGAGGATAAACTTTCAGGGATTCCAAACCTAGGGAGTATTTCTTTCAATAGAATTTTAATAAATTCCCTAGCCCAAATGTGATAAAGGAAAGCTTCAGGCCACCCTGAAAAGTTATCCACCAAAACAAGTAGATATTTATATTGCCCACATTTTGGTAACTCAGAAAAATCTTATTGCCAGTATTCCCCTGGGGTTATTCCCCTTTTTACTTCACCTGCAGGTGGCTTCCTTTGGATCTTAAGAGATTTTCGCACAGCAGGTCTGACATCTCCTCACTGTGTCTGCACTTGATTGCATTTTGGGCCCTATAGCATATCTCTCAACACTGCTCATCATGGCATTGGTTCCCATGTGAGTTTCTTCATGAACTTTTTAAGGAGAATTTCCATCATTTTGGCTGTAATGAGAACTTGCTGGTTCAGAGTTATCCACCATCCTTCCATATCCTTTGAACATTTCAGCCTCTCCACCAATTGATCTTCCTTCTCCAAATACTGGAGAGGTTTCATGTTGATTTTTCTGCCAGGCATCAGGGCTCCAATTACCTGTTTGTCCAGGGCAGCTCTTACTGCAGCTAAGTCAGCCCTTCTGTTTCCTTGAATTACTTCTCCCTGTGCTATTTGATGGGCTCTGCAGTAGATTATTGCTACTTTTTTTGGCTCTAATAATGCATGGAGTAATTTTAGGATCTCTTGCCCATACTTTACACTGTTCCCTTGGGAATTTAGTAGTCCCTGTTCCTTCTAAATAGCTCCATGAGCATGTACAACCCTGGAAGCATATTTAGAGTTCATATAAATACTAACTCTTTGACGCCTCCCAATTTCAAGGGTTCTTGCAAGAGACGTATTTTCTGCCTTCTGTGTGTCATGGATAGAGCAACGCACTTCACTCACAGAGAGAAGCAGCAATACATTTATTGATATCAAACAGGGATTTAACGAAGTTTGATCGTAAATGCGACAGTATTTTAACAAGATTGGAGATGGCAAGGCACACTTTGTTATTTATTGAGTAGAGGACGGGGTCAGACAGAGCTGTCAGGGAGACACTCCCGTTGAGTCATGATTGTTTCAGAGAGGACCCCCTTTGCTTTCTGAACTCCTTCTCGAGAGGAGTCTAGGTGTGGCTGGACCCAATCCTAGTCCCAGACTTGGTCACTGGTTTATGTCTAAAGGATTATATATGTGCAATCCATCCTTTATATCACTTAGCTAAGTGTTCAAAGTTTAGCATGCTATTAGTTGCTTACCAAGGATCTGTTGTGGCAAGGAATCTCTGAACCTCAAGAAGTAACCTTGAGTGGCATTCCTACTCAAGGGGACACCCAGGCCTGCAGCCTGGTGCTGCGCAGGAGAGCTCAAAGGGTTCTTGGGCTGTTCACTGTTTATGGGGGTAAGATGATTGACCTAAAGTCATATTTGCATACTGACCACAGTACCAGCATTGCTCAAGATAGCCCTTGGCTACTGTACTGTTGTCTGTCTCCCTGAAACCAGGTTGAGCCCCACATGCTGCCATCATGACTACATGCACCCATTATGACCACCACAGGTGGTTACTGCTTGGGCAGGGTTGCAGGAGATCAGATTGCTGCCGGGTGTGGGGGAGCACACTGCCACGCTGTGCTGAGGTGTTTCAAGGTATGGGCTTAGCTTCTTTTTCCTCACAGAGGGTTACCACCACGTATCTTGCTTTTCTTTACCTGTTCTGCACAAAACTGCTACCATCTGTATGCAGTTTCCAGCCAATGGTTTGTCCTTTAAGTCCAGTATGCTGGCATAAACTTGCTCAATAGTAGTCAACCAGTCATACTGTAAGGGTTCTTGTTTGGCTATAGGGAACAGGATAGATAGATTCAAGGTAGATACCACGCTCAGAGTCACATCCTCTTGATCTCTTGAAAAGGTCTGGTACATTGCCAGTCAGCTTGGGGAAACCTGGTGATGGCCCTTGTTGTTTGGAATGGTTATCACAGCATGTGGGACCAACACTGTTATAGGTTGTCCCAGAGTGAGCTTCTGGGCTTCCTGAATTAACAAGGCAGTGGCTGCCACAGTTCCAAGACAAGCAGGCCGTCCTTCACTTGCTTCATCAAGCTGCTTTGAAAAGTAGGCCACCAGTCTTTTCCAACTTCCAAGCATTTGAGTCATTACCATAGAGGCCACATATTGTCTCTCATGTACATACAGGTGAAAGGGTTTAGTCATATCAGTGAGGCCTAGGACTGGGGCTTCTACAAATTTCTTTTTTATTTTGTCAAAACTGCTTCAGCATTCTGGGGTCCATTCCAACCGTTCTCCTGGACCTTTGATTGCACTATGTAACAGTTTGGCTACCAATCCAAGATTAGGAATCCATATGCGACCAAGTCCTGCCAATCCCAGGAATATTCTTAATTATCATTGAGTTTTTGGCACCAGAATCGGACATATAACAGCTTTTCTTTCTTCCCTTAGTGCTCATTGTCCCTTGGATACATAGAACCTGAGATAACCAACCTCCTCCTTGGCAATCTGGGTTTTCCTTTGGGAGATTTGGTATCCTGCCAGCCCCAGAGAGTTCAGCAAACTTATTGTTGCCTCCATGCAGATCTGCTCCAATCAAAATATCTTCCACATGCTGTAAAAGAGTAACATTGTTGTTAGCACTTTGCCGCTGTTCTAATTCCTTAGTTAATGCCTCACCAAATAGACTGGGACTGTTTTTAAATCCTTGAGGAAGCACAGTCCAACACAACTGCATCTTTCTTCCTATAGTGGGGCTTTCCCATTTGAAGGCAAAAATTGTCTGACTCTGATCATAGAATCATAGAATCATAGAATGGTTAGAGTTGGAAGAGACCTTAAAGATCATCAAATTCCAACCCCCCTGCCATGGGCAGGGACACCTCTGACTACAGCAGGTTGCTCAAAGCCCCATCCAGCCTGGCCTTAAACACTTCCAGGGATGGGGCCTCCACAACTTCCCTGGGTAACCTGTTCCAGTGCCTCACCACCCTCACAGTAAAGAACTTCTTCCTAATATCTAATCTAAATCTCCCCTCTTCCAGTTTAAAACCATTACCCCTTGTCCTATCACTAGACTTCCTGACAAAGAGTCCCTCTCCAGCTCTCCTGTAGGCTGCCTTCAGATACTGAAAGGCTGCTATCAGGTCTCCCCGGAGCCTTCTCTTCTCCAGGCTGAACAGCCCCAGCTCTCTCAGCCTATCCTCATAGGAGAGGTGCTCCATCCCTCTAATCATCTTAGTGGCCCTTCGCTGGACCTGTTCCAACAGTTCCATGTCCTTTCTATGTTGAGGACTCCAGAGCTGGACACAGTACTCCAGGTGGGGTCTCACAAGCGCAGAGTAGAGGGGGAGAATCACCTCCCGTGCCCTGCTGGCCACGCTTCTTTTGATGCAACCCAGGATACGGTTGGCTTTCTGGGCTGCCAGCGCGCACTGCCGGCTCATGTTGAGCTTCTCATCCATGAGCACTCCCAAGTCCTTCTCCTCAGGGCTGCTCTCCAGCCATTCTCTGCCCAGCCTGTATTTATGCCTGGGATTGCCACGTCCCAGGTGTAGGACTCTGCACTTGGCTTGGTTGAACTTCATGCCATTTGCATTAGCCCACCTCTCAAGCCTGTCCAGGTCCCTCTGGATGGCATCCCTTCCCTCCAGTGTGTCAACCGCGCCACCGAGCTTGGTGTCATCGGCAAACTTGCTGAGGGTGCACTCGATCCCACTGTCCATGTCTCCAACAAAGATGTTAAATAGCACTGGTCCCAGTACTGACCCTTGCGGGACACCACTCGTCACTGGCCGCCACGTGGACATTGACCCATTAACCACAACCCTTTGAGTGCGGCCATCCAGCCAGTTCCTTATCCACCGAGTGGTCCATTCATCGAACCCGTGACTCTCCAATTTGGAGACCAGGATGTCATGCGGGACAGCGTCAAATGCTTTGCTTAAGTCCAGGTAGATGACGTCCATTGCTCTGCCTTTGTCCACCAAGTTCGTGGCAGTATCGTAGAAGGCCATCAGGTTTGTCAGGCAGGATTTGCCCTTGGTGAAGCCATGTTGGCTGTCTCCAATCACCTCCTTATTTTCCATGTGCCTTAGCAGAGATTCCAGGAGGATCTGCTCCATGATCTTGCCAGGCACAGAGGTGAGACTGACTGGCCTATAGTTTCCTGGGTCCTCTTTTTTCCCTTTCTTGAATATCGGGGTTATGTTCCCCTTTTTCCAATCCACAGGAATTTCACCAGACTGCCACGATTTCTCAAATATGATGGAAAGTGGCTTCGCAACTTGGTCTGCCAGCTCCTTCAGGACCCGTGGATGAATTTCATCGGGTCCCATGGACTTGTGCACTGTCCAGTGATCATCCACTAGAATACAAAAGAAAGCATCTTTCAAGTCTAACACAGTAAAAAAAGCATTTTTCTTGGGTACCGAGGCCAGCAAGTTGTAACGGTTTGGTATGGTGGGTTGTATATCTTTAGTTATTTGGTTTATTACTCTCAAATTCTGCACTAGATGATACTTTTGAGAATGAGGTTTTTTTAGAGGCAGGACTGTCATATTGAACTCAGATTGACGTTATCTAAGCAGTCCATATTGTACAAAAGTATTTATCAGGGGCTTCAGTCCTTTGTATACGTCCAAGCTGATAGGGTATTGATTTACCCTTACTGGTCCTACTCCTTGTTTCAGTTCTATTTTAGTTGGGGTTACATTCTTTGCTTTACCTGGTTCCTTTGAAGTCCATACCAGAGGAATTGCCATATCCAATACTACGTCTGGGATATTCTTTTCAAGCTCTTCCAAAGTTTTATCCATCGGTAGGCAAATTTGTGCTCTCCAGGCCTTTTGGATGGGATGTGGAGCTGTACAGAGTTCTTAGAAAGGTTACTTGAGCATTTAATTTACATAATAAATCTCGTCCTAGTAATGGGAAGGGGTATCCTGGCGTATGTAGAAACTCATGAGTCGATGTAGTACCTCCAGTTGTACACACCATGAGTTGTAAAAATGGCCTTGATGTTCTTTTTCTTGTTTCTTCAACAATTGGTATAGTGACCTTACTCAAAGGTCCTTTACAGATAGTCTCTACTGAATGTGTGGCCCTGCTATCAATTAAAAAAATCTATGATCTCATTCCCCAGCTTTCTTGGAACCAGGGGATCTGCTGAGGCTGCTTTGATATTCTCCCCAGATCCCCATCACTTGCTATCTGAATCTTCCAGCATGATGATGTCAGTGTTTCTTGATTGATTTTGTTCTTTCTCTTTTCTGTAGGGACGTTTGTCTTTCCAGTGCCCCCCTGTCTGCAAATAGCACACTGATTCGAGGGAGGGCCCCCTCCTGCCAGTCTTGCTCTGGGGCTCCCTCTGCCCATTCCCCCACTTTCTCATCCCACCTCATCTCTCTGTAACCACTGCAGCTAGGAGAGAGGACCGCAGTTTGATTTTTTGCTGTTCTGTTGTTCTTTCTTTACCTCTCTATTATTGTATACCTTATAAGCAATTTCAATCAACTGAGGAATAGGCGTTCCCCCTGCTCCATCTACTTTCTGTAACATTTTTCCTATATCTTGCCCATAAACAACATGTTAAACATTTTCTGATTTGCCACCTCCTCTGGATTTAAGTCAGTCCACTTCCTGGCTATTTCACATCACCTGTCATAGAAAGCCAATGGGCTTTCCTCACGTTCTTGTCTAACTTCATATAGTTTATATAGTTTAGACAGATTTTTTGGTTTGGGGATCCCTTGCTGTATTCCATGTAATATCAGCTGCTGGTACAGATCCCATTCTGGATCTTACCTCAAAGACAAATATTGACTGGGATCCTCTTGCCTATTCCTTTTTCCTCCCTCTTTTGCCTTATCTGACACTATTGTCTTTTCCTTTGCAGTAAAAAAGGTATTCAACAGAGCCTGTGTGTCCCCCAAGTTGGGGTTGTGAGTCAGCATCATAGTTTCTAAAAGCTGATACATTCCTACAGGATTCCTATCGTACAAACCAACAGATTGTTGCCAATTTAACAGATCAGAAGTAGTAAAAGAGATGTGCACAAAGACTGGCATACCATCCATCTTGACAGTCTGTCTCAGTGGTGCCTCTGTCACTGAGAGTGCCCTCTAGTTCTACTTGAAATAGGGCTAAAACTCTCATTTCTTATTTGTCCTTCTTTCCAGTCTCTTTCTGAATCATCCTTTCTTCCCCTTTGGCCTTAGGGCTACATGGGGGAGGGTAAGAGGTAACTAACAGCTGTACATCCTCTTGTTTGTCACCTGCATAACATACAGATATATGTTTCTTTTCCTTTTTCTTCGTCTCCTCAATACATGGCATTAACATATCTCCTTATAATCCACATTTTTTCCTAGTATTATGATCCTTATACAAAGTTAGAAAGGCATCAACATAAGGTACTTTATCCCATTTTTCAAATCAGTGACAAAACATCATCAATCGTAATATAGTATTAAATTGTAACGATCCATTTTCTGGCCACTGTTAACCATCATTTAGTTTGTAATTTGACCACTATTGATTACAGTATCTTCATTTTCTTGCGAGTCATCAGGTTTCCATCCCAAACCCATTCCAGTTCTTTAAAATACACCCCAGAAGGCTACAGGGAGGAGTTGTGGATTGGTTTGATCCCATTACAACCTATACCTTATCTCACGCTCATCTCTGACTCCCAATTCGTCAACAAAGGTGACTGGTACTAAGCATCTTCATGAAACATAATTTCCACGGAAATAATTAAATATAATACTCGCCAATCCAGGAATTCAGCCCCCCTTTCACACTTGCACAAGTATCTGTTGAGTGTTGCATCTTAGCGTTGCTCACTGCCCAACAGCAGAGAGGATTCAGAGGAGTCCCCAACAAACAGGCCAGTGGACACTGGAGTCCTGTCCGATTCAATCCTCTGCTGTTGGGAATGGCAAGACAATCTGGGCAAGGCCTTACAGCCGTCCCATCTGGGTTGCCAAAAATGTTGTCCCAAATCTGGGTCCTTTACCCGGTGTGCAAAAACCAATCGACACTCACAGTTGAGATACTTGGGGTTTTCCAGTTCCATGCAGAAAAGGGTGCTAGGCGATAATTCACAAAGCTAGCACACCTTTTGAGAAATGAGCCGGGTCTTATATGCCCAATAAAAATAAGGCAGAAACTACAGTAAAGTAAGGGATTGGTCAGTCCTTCTTCACTCCTGACTTTAAATACCAAAGCAGAAGTTTACTATTCTCTTATCTGGAGACTCCTATTTCCTTTGAGATCAGCTTGGCATCACCGATGTCTGATGCTGTGGGGCCATCTCTTCCCATCCTCCCATTCACCAACTGCCCAAACCTACCTGGTTTGGAGAAACCTGGAATTTTTGTCACTGTTAACCCTTTTCTTCCAACAAGAATGTGAGTTGAATCTTGAATGCAAATTGCTGCAGCTGGAATCAGTATGGGGACAGGAACATGCTGTTGCTGAGAGCCTTTGCTATGAGCAGTTTTCCAGGTAGATCTTTTTTTTTTTAAACAACTGATGGTCAGCGCTCCCTGTTCTAACAGCACATGCTGAGTACACGTAGGCAGAGGGGATAGAGATCTTAGCTTTGATCTGTTCTCTTCTGTAAAGGCACCTCCATAGCTTCCAATCCAAAGTATTCTATGATTCTATAAATGACAGAATGATTGTGAAGAGATATCAGAAACATGAATTTTAACAAGAAAAGTGTAATAGAAATATTTATGGATCACAAGGGTAGCATATGGGTTCTGTAGTTTCCTGAACTCCCCACTCAGTGTTAGAAAGTAGGTCAGAAAACAACCAAGTTGGAATACTACAAATTGCAGCACAGACTCTAGTCTCCCAAAATACTAAGACAGCAGATTCATGATATGACTTTGAACAAAATTTGAAAGAGGTGTATTTATGACTATGCTCCCTAAGTAAGGATCATTGAGACAGAAGCAATGAAGCTGGAATAATCCTTTATGATTGTGCCCATCTACATGATTGGCACAGCAGGCAAACAAAAATAACAAATAACTGATTTGTATAAGGACCCAGGGGAATATACATACTTTGACACTGCTGAAAAAGCACTGAGTCTAACGCAGAACTTTGTAAATGTGGAAAAGTGGGAAGAAAGGGCTTACTGCTTTAGCCTTTTTCTTAGTTGAGATAAATGTCCTAATAGCAGAAGATATATTGCTGTAAGTCATTTGTATAGCTTCATATTAACCTTTATAAAAAGAAAAAAGGAAATTCCTTGTAGTATTTTTAAATTTTATTTTTAATGCCAGCTCAGTGGTTTGTAAGGATCTGACACTCTAAATCAAGTAAAGCTACTGTGGAGGCTTTTTGGAACAGTTATTAAGAACAAGGAAGTTGTGTTGCCTTCTGGTAGCATTTAAGTATGATATACAGGTACACTACAGAAATAACATATCCTTTGGTAAATTAATTTGTTTTAGTTTGGTACTCATCCTAGAAATCTATTTCTGAAAGGGTTACCTGAAATATGCAAACTTTGTTTTAATAGCAACCTTCATTCACGCAGCCATTCAAGCACCCCTTTTTTCCTGTTCTCTCTCAAGAACTTATGTTTCGTCCTGCAATTAAATACTTCATCTTCGGGATACTTCAGTTCTTATAATAAGTTTTGGCTGTGTTTAAGGCTGTGGTAACCTTTTGCTGTTGTTAGCCATGGACCAATGCGGAATAGTTGTGATACGTAGCGTATGTCTGTCTTTCTTTGGTAAGTTGCTTGTATTTAAATTATTGCAGTAAAGATAACAGGTTTTTATTTTGTGCTTATGTTTATCAGTGCTGCAAGAGAAATATTTTCCACTTGGCAGAGCATTTCTCAAGCAGCGCTATAGGTTTGACAGTTACAAAGAAGATTGGTACTGAGATTGGCAGTCACTGTGCAAGGAAGACTGACCTCAGGAGGCTGAAAACCCTATAGCTATTTTTAAACTTTTCACAAGCTCCTTTTGCACTAAGGAAAGTCTGTCTGAATGTTTGTTTAAATGGATTTTCCAGTAGGAATAAACGTTTAAAGCTTTCAAATGACTGTAAGGGCTTTCTCCTTTGGAAGATAGAATTCAAGATAGTTTTTCCTGGCAAACTTATTTTGAAGATTAGGATTTTTCATTTGAAAAGTCAAAATAAAGCTCTTGCAACTTAAATGACCATAGGGAGTTTTCTCTTCCTATGCGTTTGCTCTCATCAAGATATCACCAAGAACTATTGTGTACATGAGTAGGGGATCTGGATTATTATTGAGTATTTCACATGTGTGACTAGCTGGGGTTTTGGTAATTTTTGTTTTTACTTTAAGACCTATTGCTAGGTAGCTTCCTGCTCCTCTCCCATAGCTGGTAACTGTAGCACCAATAACTCCGTTGCTAGAGGATGAGCATTGAAGTGTGATTTCAGACACTGATTCCATTGACATCAGTGGGAGTCTCGCCATGGATTAGGGTGGGACAAAATTTCATTTGTGAAGAGAAGGACAAATCATTTTTTGCTGTCTAAAAAATAATAATGCTGGTCTTCTGAAAGCTTTGTGTGAACTTCAGCAGGGAAAATAAAAAGCCGAGTAGAATCTTGTTGAGGCTCTAAATGACTCTTCTAGATGTTGGAGGTGTTGGACAATTTTTTTTGAGCTGGTCACAGTTGATTTCTCTTGGTGTTCTCTATTTACATATAAAAGCCTATCTCTTTGGCTCAGTGAAAATTACGATCATAGCTGTTGCATGGGGTCTGCATATATTCCAACAAGCATCTGAGGCTTTAGTTGCTTGCACATGCAACTTGCATAGCTAAGCTATGCCATTTTGTTATACTTATGTATATTTATCACTTAAAGTTTACAGCCTTCTGAATGGCCAAGAGGCCATGCTTCTGGATAACCCTGTCTTACATTACTGACATGGTATCTGGCAAGTATACTTTGCCCTGCGTTTTCTTTCCCCTCTTGTCTTCCGTCACTGACAAACCCTTATTGCTTCTTCAGGAACTACAGTTTAGTTTCTAGCCCTACAATTATAACTTGTGCCTCTGGAAACTTTGATTGGTCACCTTCAGTTACTGTCAAGCATTTTTTCACTGGATTTTGGCTTTGTGTGCTCAGCCTTAAAAAAAAGAATGACTCATCAGCTATCTTAATCCAGATGGAGGACATGTTTGTACAGAGAGATAACTTTTGCTTCATTCTTGAGGGGTTGGGTCAGTCATTGAATGACATCTGAGACTGGCACTTGTATATTGGTTTATATTTTTAATTGTAGATAATGATCTGAGGGTAGCCTCTGATGCTGTCCAATCAATCAGGTTGAAGTAAAAGAAATTTAATCTATTTATAATTATACCACTTTCTCTTTATTTCTGTAGAAAGTAACACAATATGCTATATTTTTCAGGGCTTACGGTGAATTTTCCCATTCTCTGTTTTGAATATTGTGATGCACTCTTCCTTGAAATTAATTACACCATCATCTCTTGTTTCACATCAGTGCAATTCTTTAAAACAAAAGGAATCTCCAGAAAGTAGAAAAATAAGTACAGGGGTGCATAATTTATTTATAGAGCCTGAAACCTTTACTTGAGCTACCTTAAAGGACTTAAAAGTAGAGACTGATAACTTGAAAGACCAAGCAGGTATCAAGAGCAATAAAATATTAAAAGAATTAACGCTGAAGCAAAATAACTCGCAGCCTAAATTAGAACTATTACTTCCTCCTTCGTAGCCTTTTGTTACCTTGGCCCTTGAATTCAAAGTGATGCTGATAGTGCCAGTTTGATGCTACTTGAGTTCTGCTTCACTCCATGGAAGAGGTGTCTCCACCTACTGTATAAATTTAGCATGCTCCGCTAAGATACAAGTTGCCAAGTTTTACTTAATTTACTTTTGTTCTCCTTCAGAGAGTTCATATTCTTCGCATTTTAGGTTTCCTTGATAATAGGATGCTTCCGGCTTAAAGTTGCGTGGCACCTTTCCATATCATTTTTGTGCCAGTACAATTCTGTATGTGTACCTCAGTCAAGGTTGCAGCATCCTGACATTTCTGTCACAAAATACCTGGACCAAAAAACTTGTTCTTACATAATGCAAGTGCTTTAAGGAATCGATCTTACCTGCAGCTAACGATCATCTGCCATTGCGGATTCGTAGATTGCAGTATATATATTTTTTCTTTTTTGTTGATAAAGGGAAGCATACTCTCAGTATGAGGGACAAATCAAGTACTACTACTTTTGTACATCACATATTCCCTTGTCAACATGTACCCAGGAGGTACTCTTGACTCATGGTTTTGGAATGACATTGGAGTTCCCTAAATCTGTTCCCCACCGAGCAACTTACATGTTTTATGACCTTTGGCAAATCATATAATTTTTTCTCTTTCTTCTTTTTTTAATTTATCTTCTGTGATGGAAAGAGAGGTTTAGCAGTGATGTCCAGGCAAGTGTAATGTATTTCAACCTCAGGACTGTGCCATCTGATTTTTCTCAAGCCAATAGTGCACCTAATCAATTTCTTTTTGTTTTCTAGTGATTCTATAAGACACAACTATGTAGCATGCACATAAAATTAACTGATTTGTAATTTTAATGCATCGTGGACAGTGTGCTCAATTCTATGCTGTCATGCTTATGGCTGTCTGCATTTTCAAGATACAAAACTGAAAAGTCTGAGACAAGACCAACATAAAGAAGGGGGAAAAAAATCAAAGAATGACTGCTGATACATAGTCTGTCATGCAAACCTAATGGATATTTTCAGCCTCATGAATATATTCTTTGTAACTCTTAAATAGTATTAAATCAGTCGTGAAGATTATAAATTGTGAAAATGAAATGCACTAATGTAGTGTTTTAAATTTTCATACCAAATTGAGTACTTGTGTGACCTTTACAAGGTAAAATAAGCTTTCTAGGTTTCATATGCACAATTCAACACGCAGGTCAACTTTCCAGGTGTAATGAGAGAGGGAGAGAGAGAAGTCTATCAATCTGTTGGATGGAGTTAATGGCTAACTTAGCATTTGTGTGCCACCTTAGGCATTCAGAGATTGATAGGTTAACTCTGTAGATGCATAGTTGTGTCTGCCACAGAGTCTTGGAGGAGCACCTTTGGGTTTTTTCTGCAGATAAAATGGTTATGGCTCAGAGGAGACTTTATAGGTAGAAGCTATTTTCATATTGCCCAGAATTCTCCTGTAATCATTTAGTATGAAGGGAAAAAAAGTCTGTGTTTTTAAATCAAGGGAACTGACCTATTGTGCACTTGATAAAGTTCTGCTGATGGAAAAGAGGTTTTAATTTTAATATGAATCAGGTAGTCTAGGTAACTAACCAATATCTGTGGATCATGCAAGTGCTTAATATCTGGGGTTAGATTTATGATCTCGGTGGGACTGTGGAGGCTTCTAGAAACAGCCAACTGGCAGGTTGGCTGCCAAGCCAACTTTCACAAGAACAGTTTACCAACCTAATAGCACAGTGCCTGCAAAATTAGTCATAGTACTTACCCTTGTATATTGTGAGATGTTATTGTTTTTTATTAGGTCTTTACTATTTACATACTCTCAATTTTACTTGTTTTCATGTCCTTCACTATCTTTTTGCATAGCATTAAGCCTCCTGATAATTAAAATTCTGTCAAGATTTTGTGATGAGTTTTCTTAAGAACAATCACACATATGCAGTTCATTGTTTCTGTTTCTCTTCTTAGTTAAGATCATAACTAAACAATACATACATAGAGTAATCACATCCAATTTTTTTAGCTGTGCACACAGAGGCAATAGTCATGACTATCTCAGTTTCTCTGGCATGCATGTGTTTATGCAATTACATTAGCTTGTATTGTCTTCATGTCTTATGTCCACTTATGTGTTAGAATATGTATGGAGTTGATAATCCAAACAATGGTGGATCTTCTTACTGTTGTGACAAAAAAAAAAACGTGGAGTCTTTCTTTGTTTTGTATGATGCAAAGTTACAAATTTAGATATGGACCAGCACAGATGTCAGAGTATCAAAGAAAGTTAAAATCTGGTGATGATGAACGCAGCCTGTTTTGCGGTGTTATTGAACTCTTGAGAAAGTAAAGTGCTACTTAAGTATCTCTAATTGCCAAGACTTCTGGTTTGATGAAAAGTGCTGTGTGCTTTGAGGCATGGATAGCCTAATATTTGCCATTCTGGAAGATGTTTTGTGGAGAGGGCTTTAGAAATGCTGCATAATAACATCCCTCTTATTGCTTAGGCACCGTACACTCAGCTGTGTGTTTATCTCCTGCTTTTTCAGATTCAGGTTTTCAGCACTGGAAGATTTGGGGATTTTAAAACTGCATTCTATTAAAATGATGTGCCGATGTAAATATCTTCATGATTTTCTGCACAGAATAATATTTGTTTCCCAGCATAGACCACTGTAAAAAGAGGAAGCAAGTCAAAATTTTGGCCCCAAATCTCATTTAGTTGAGCCATACAAGACATTGTCAACAAACGGAGTCATTAAATTTACGTACCGGTTTCAGGGCAGCACAAAGAATAAATCTAAGGGACTATAAATCATCTACAGAGAGTTTACAGTTCACCATAGTGTTTTCCCCATTCTTAATACTACAATCCCTCTAGAGCGAACATACTTTACTATGTGAATGATTTCCATTTAGTGTTAACTACTTGGAAGATGATTGTCTTGCTGATACTGTCTTTGCCTTTTCTTCATTAACATCCTGGAAGACTTGTGGTTACTAGATACTTGCCAAATAAATCCATGTGTTAAATAATGCTGCGGTTTTCTGGTGGTTTGTTTGGTTTTTTTAGGGTGGTGCATTTTTTAAGCTAGTGAAGTAGCTGGGCTACAGAGCTTAAGAGTTTTCAGTTAAGATTTTCTGGTATGTTGTAATCTGGTGCTGGAGTCAGACAGTTGCAAAGGGAAGGAAGCCTTGTGAAAGGAAACAGAAACTTTTGCAGACTGTTCTTTGAACAAGCATTATAAAACTGTTAGGGGAACCATCTAATGGAGAAATCTGTCGGAATTAAGATACAGCTTTACAGGAGAAGAATCTTGGCTTGAACTTGAGAGCTATTTTCAGTCCCCAGGCAAATCAACTTCTCTTCTCTCTTATTTTATTTTGTATTTTAATGGTACCCCTTGGGTTGCATTTCTTAGTAGCACATTCTCTGCAGAAGTTGGGTTTTAATGCCAATGTAAATGCAATGGTAAAAACAGGAGGTGGCTCTATAAAGTAGCAACAATATATAAGATCTATTAGGTATTCAGATCCCTTTTTTCATTCTCTATGGTAGTTTTCTTTAGATATTGTTTATGATTCCTCTCCAGGTGTTCTGAAGAGCCCAGAGGCCTGAGAAATACTATGTTTCAGACTAAAGTTGAAAAATGATCCTAATTGTTGCAAAATTATGTGCTAATTTCCAAACATGGGAAGAACCTACAATTAAAAGTATAAAAGTGAATTAAATTAGTAAATATGTGTTTTTATAAAGTTGTCTTGAGAGACAAACCAGAAGTTAGAAAAGGCCGTTTCACGTGGTCATGTACTAAATCTGTGATGCTGTAATTAAGGAGCTAGTTCCATTTGAGCAAAATACAGTGATACAAAAGCTCAATATTTATATGATCTGTGCCTAGTGTAGTTCACAGTAAATGTTCTGCTATACTTTTAAAATATTAAATAAAATGTACTTATTTAAAATTTACAGGGGAAATAATTGTAGCTAAGCTAATGATCAGCGTTTGTTGCTATAGTCTTTATTAATGTTGAATTCGTTCAAATTAAATTTTGCTGACAGTCTTCTCACAGTTTCCCCTGAGTTTCCTATGGAAGTATCTATAACATTTTAATACACTTTCAAGGGAAGAAGTAGGTGTAAATATTAGTGTAACTCTGAAGAACTGTTGAGAAACTCATGTCTAAAGGGTCATAGACCCTTCTTGTTTCCCCAGATACAATTGCATCTATTTCTTCCATCGGAATTTTTCTTTTTTTTCTCTTCTATATATCAAAATCTTATGTCCTCTCCTTTCACACCTTGCTGTTTAGGGATGATTTGGTTTTTGTTTGTACCATGGAAGACTTGTTAGTGCTTGAAAAGTTTGTGTTGTCTACTCTGTTTCTCTGACTCCAGTCTTGTCCTCTGGAGTTTTGTCCGTCCCTTCAGATATCGAGGAAATGACCTAATTAATGGTGTATCAGTTTTCTGTAGGATGACCACCAGTAGCTCAAGCATCTCAGATTATATGTCATTACAGAATTTGGTGCAAATTAGCTGACAGTTTCTCAGTTGAATGTAATTTTTGTTCATAGCTGCTTTGGGCTGAGCGTTGAGACAACAGAAAGATGTCTGAGCTGAAGTGCAGAGGGAAGTCTTCTTGCTTCAGGACCTTCAAGAATATCCAGACCCGAATCCTCAAATCAAGTGCTGTGTCTTTTTGATCCTGTGATTATGTATTGTGGACAAAACATGACAGTCAAGCCTGCTCCATTGGTCAAAGTCTGTTGGAATAGTTGACTGATCTGTTGCTCGGCTCTTCTCACATAATCAGCCTCTGTCTCTCCACTCAGATACAGATTTTACTTGTTATATCTGTTGTGGTAATTACTGCTTACAGTAAGAAGTTCTTTAAATATAAAAAAAACAAAAAAACAAACCAAACAAACAAAAAAAACCCAGACTCATGTAGAACTCAGGGCATTAGTCTAGCATTAAAAAAAAAAAAAATCCAGACAAGTGAGTATAATATTTCCCATCTGCTTCTACCCTGGGCCATTATCCTTTCAAAACAGAAAGACAGACCAAGTCAAAGATGAGCTTTTCAACATGGTAAAATAGGCAACATGACATCTGGAGTAGATTTCCAAAGCCCCCTTATGATATATGCAGTGGCCACAGTTTCTTCTAACTGCAAGCGGTTACTGCTCTGAGATCTTTTCTTTCTAATTCAAGTGCAAGGAAGAAGAAATTACGGTAAACAAATGCACTGAGAAGCATGGGATGGGGGAAAAAAAGGTTGAGAAAGAAAATAGTTACATGTGGAGAAACGTTGAAAGTTACTGATCAAGCTCCTCATGTTCTTTCTCAAGTTTTAGTGGATTTTAATCTCTTGAAGATATCTTGGTTTCCCTCAAGCAACCAGATTGTTGCACACTCTTTTAGTTTCATTGTTGCTTATAGCCATGCTGTTTTACCAAGCAGTTTGAAATATTGGGGACAAGTTGAACAGTTAGTTCTTAGAAGCCTGTCAACTCTAGAACTCAGCTGTCAAAGAGTTTCAAAGACAGCTCTAGAAGGTGAAATACAACTGGGGGAGTGCACAGTTAAAGGCAATTCCCTGCTACTTTGTTACAACTTATTTGGGTCTGGTTTTCCTCCCCCCCCCCCCCTTTTTTTTTTTTTTAATAATAGAATTAACTAAGGATTAAATTGAACAAGAGATAGTCATGAGATTTTGCTAAATGTAATTCAACTGAGTTGCTGCAGCATCCTCTTCACGGTCTGAAATACAGCTGAGTTGGAGAGTTCAGGTTCACATTTACATACAGTGTGTTTGACTGTTGACTCTCAATTTAATTTCTGACAGACCTAAATGCCTTAATGGAATACAGACATAAGAGCAGAGACTACTTGCTGTTAACAGTTCATCCTAGGAGGCTCACAACCCTTGAGTGATGCATGTAGAAAAACACTGAGAGGCTGAGCTAGTTTTGTTCCCTGCCATTCTTTTAAAGGAAAAGTATGTTACCATGTACTACTGTGTCCTCAGGGCTGCACTGTTCTGTGATGGCAGTAATCCAAAATCCAAAGACTGGTGATAAAAATGGAAAAAAAATTATAAAAATCACATGATCAGACTGTGAGACAGAGCTGAAAATAACTTGAAACAAAAGGAGGGGAACATAGAGTTTATATGCCACATACTGTTTTAAGTATTCTGCTTCTTTATGATGTAGGCTGGGAAAGTTGAGATTCTTTTTTTTTTTTTTTCCCCCTATCAGTTTTATCAGTTCTTTTGCTGGAGATGTTCCCAGTGCTCATAGCTCCTTTGCACCTTAATCACATGGATTTCCTTCCAAGTGCTTTGCTAGTTATCTGAGTTAAAGATGTCTTTGCTAAAAGAGAATACCTAAGAAGTCTGAACAAAAGTCACTTTCTTGCTTAATTCAAGTAGCACTTCTTCATGGTTCTGAAGCCATAATTGTTACATAGATTTTCAATGCATATTCGTCCAAGGAAAAAAAAAAAACACTACAGAACATTTTTTTTGAGACACCTTTCTGTGTCGTTCCAGAGACACTCATTGTTGACTCACTTTAAAGTACAGAAAGATAGAAATCATTTACTACTTTCTACTTGGATATCACTCAGATATCCCTGTAAAAAAATGGCAAGATCTTTGCCAAGAGACTTTCTCAGCTTGCAAGTACCATCAAGGTTAAACCTGCACAAAGCAGTCTTGTCCCCCAGAGTTCTTAAGGATATTGTGGACAAGAATCAGGCATTTTAATTCATTAAAAACTTTCTTATTTTAGTATTTATCTGAAGGGAGCCTACAGGAGAGCTGGAGAGGGACTCTTTGTCAGGAAGTCTAGTGATAGGACAAGGGGTAATGGTTTTAAACTGGAAGAGGGGAGATTTAGATTAGATATTAGGAAGAAGTTCTTTACTGTGAGGGTGGTGAGGCACTGGAACAGGTTACCCAGGGAAGTTGTGGAGGCCCCATCCCTGGAAGTGTTTAAGGCCAGGCTGGATGGGGCTTTGAGCAACCTGCTGTAGTCAGAGGTGTCCCTGCCCATGGCAGGGGGCTTGGAACTTGATGATCTTTAAGGTCCCTTCCAACTCTAACCATTCTATGATTCTATGATTCTATGATTCTATTTATTTTTCAGTTCATATTGGAAGAAAATAATAAATTAAAAGGAAAAGCATTTTGAGGTAACCAGTAGGGAATATTGTGTTCATTTGAGACGTGAAGTACCCAGCTCCAAATCAGGACTGAGTCTTCAGTATTGTCTCAACCAGAATTTTCATCCTGGGCTTTAGAAGCCTTCTTGACTTATCATTATCCAAACAAAGGCATTAAATCTGAAGGACTGGCACTATTTGGAGAAAACTTGTTCTTGAAAAACTCTGAGACACAGCGGGAGTACAATAGATACAACTAAGCTTGTCAGAGCAGATGATAGTATTTGTATGTTGCCTCTCGTATCAAGTATGAAATCCAGGGAACTGTTGCTTTCAGGTGCACTTACCAGACTAAATCTGGTTGGTGTGTCAAAGCATTTGTTGGATTTCCAGGTTAGAGTGCAGCCCGGGTCACTACAAATTGAGCACAGGAAGGCAGGGTGCTTTACTTTGCTGTCAGACTCTGGATGTTATGCCAGCTCCCTGCTGGCCTCTTGTCATGAAAGAGAGCATCTGGGGCGCTGAGGTGGGCATATTGCTGGTGTCAAATTTTGGCAGAAGCCAGTCTCCCTCAGTAGTGTCTGCGGCACTGCTAGAGGAGGTGTTAATGCTGTCCAGGTTTGGATCCGGACAATCTGAAGTTGGGTCTCACTCTGCCAGCTCCAGGAGCTTCACATCAGCCATGGGATGGTTACAGGCTGTCTAGTCCGATGCTCAAAAGTTAACTGAACACTAGCTTTGCGAACGTTTTAAATGTTTTTCATGGTTTTTCAGAAAATGGTGTCTTTCCATTGTTACAAGTGAATAGCAGATCATTTCCCAGCTGTGCCTGGATCAGGAAGAAATGAACTTCAAGATACAGCTCTATGAAGACACTATTTTATTTATTCTCTTGGTATTTTTTAAAAACTCTAAGAAACATTCTCACTATTTTTCTCAACCTAAAATTCAGCCCATCAGTGTGGCTGTATTGAAAATTAATGGGGGCAGGGGGTGAGGAACCCAAGCCAAAACACAAGAGAACAAAAACCCTGTACAGTAGAAAGGCGATGAGCATCACTATAGAAAACATGAGAATCCTGTTTATTTCACACTGACACTTTGAACTAGTCCTTGAAGAAAGGTTTAGCAACTATCACTGTCATTGAGTCAGTTTGCTGACATTTTGCTGGAGGAGCTAAGAAAATAGATCTCACTTATAACTCTCCGACTTTTATTTCCTTCTGTGGTAGTAGAAGCAATATCATCAAGGTCTCTGGTATTTAAGGTTCCCGGCTCCCACCAACAGCACCTTTTTTCCTTCTTGAAAGCTTACATGTGAATTTTTTATTTGTTACTGTTATAATATACTGATGCCCAACCACGCTAAGGATTCTTCAGAAATAAGCAAGTCACCTCACCTGTGAAGTCCAGTTTATATAAATATAAAAAAGATTTTTGTTTTTTTTTCCCCAGTGTCTTCCTTATCCCCATGAAACAAGGCTGACATCAGAAAGCCAGCTAAATAGAAAATGCACTTTCAGCTTTGTAGTTCTAATTATGACAGGGACGAGCATCATCTTGTTTGGATCGGGAAGCAAGTACAAGGGCCACTGCTTACCACTGAACAGTAGAGAAAAGCATTTCTCTATTCCTGGTCCCTATGGACAGCTTTAGTCTTTTAGCACTTCCATGCTACACAGAGTTCCATCTATCCTTTTTTACCTTCTTGGTTTTTTGCACAAGGTTATCCCACAGAAAACAGCCACAGGGAAAGATTTTACAATATTCATGCAGAGTTAATGCAGACCTATAAAAGAACTTCTATGTAAAGGAGAGCCTAGTTCTAATTTTTTTTTTTTATCTTTATATTTTATTTTGGGTCATGTATTTCTGATTAGAAGGTAATGTTCAGGCATCAAGACCAAATTTTGCCTACTGTTCAGACATCAGTTGTTTGTCTTGCTGCCTAAGACTAAGCTATAGTTTTGAGCTTTGCAGGTGAGAATTCATTATAGCAATATTTACTACCACTTAGGCATGTTAATTACAAACCCACATAAGTTTAGATAGGATACAGGCATCTCTGCTCTATGATGCATATCCTCATACCAAATGATTTTCCTTTGATTTATTTTAATACAACTAATAAAATAGGAATTAAATACATGCAGACTATTGTTTCTATGTTGTTAAGTGTTTGTGTTTGGCATTACAGAATCTTCTGTCATTTAAAGCCTACATTGCTTTTTCTTGTTTATCTACATTTCAGGCTTCTCAGATAAATGTCCTTAGCTAATTCTCAAACTGAGTTGCACCAATTTCCCTCTCTAATTGATGCATGCAAGCCACTCTTTCAACAAAGTTTTGTGACCCATCCAACCCACATGACTGTTAACCTGACGAGATGTACAAAATTTTACCTATTATAGCAAACAGCTATCATCGCTTACTAGTGTCAATAATGAACTATTTTTGTTGAGGAAGAGAAAAGGGAAGAAGAGATTTGTCTGCTGTTTGTTAGGCTAACCTTTAAGATGGTCTTTATTATTGGAATTTTCCACCTTTTGAGTTGTTTGTTCAGGGCATATTATCTGGTGCCATTGATAGTGCAATAACTTATCAACAAGCTGGTAGAGCCTATTGAAGATTTGGCTTTCCTAAAATGAGATTTCTGTTCCCACCTGAAGACAGTTTGGAGAGATGAGAGACAAACATTCTTAACTTTAAGAAGGTATGGGCTCATATATACTTATAATATGATTGTCTTGTCTTGATGATACCTCTATTTTGTTAGTTGGCAAAAATGTAGAGAAAAAGAATCAGAGAGATGGGTGGCTTACGGTCAAGCTGACCATGGCTGTATATTACCTGAAGCTGTTCATATCCTAAACATAAGTAGTTTTATATTCAGTGCAGTTGTAAGGGCTTCTGGTTCTAACACCCCATGGCAGGCAATTAGAAGAGAGAGCTGACAGCAGTACCGCTTGTGCATGCAATGAAATAGCTCTTTTTATTCTAAAAAAAAGGCATGTCTGCCCTCCAGGCCCATCTCTAGAGGTCAGTGTTGTTGGCTATCAGCCGTAATATTAAATGCAGTACCCAGGTAGGGTTGTATTCTTGATCTGTTCTTGGACCAACTGAGCAAAAGCATTCAAGAGATGTAGCGCTGAGAAGAAACATTTTCTCAGACCATTAGCAGTCGTGGCAGCGCTGAGCTAAGCCAAGTACCCAAGTTCTTTCTGGTTTATGACTGACAGTTTTGGGGTTTTTTGGTGGTAGTTGGTGTTTGTTTTTTGTTTTTTTTCTTTTTTAATATGGTAAGAGATTAAAATTCTGACATTGGCTTGCTAGTGAAGTGAATGTGGGAGTATTTCTAGGGAGAAGGCTGTTAATGATCTGGATTACCCAACCATGGCTGTTTTTAAACTGTTTTTATATGTTGTGGTGAGGATTTAGACATTTGTCTAGGCTGTAGAGTGAGAGGAAAATATATCCTCGTGACATTTTGAACTGAACTCTGTAAGCTTTTATTATAAGTCTTTTCTATAAACCCCTTTTTTTTACTTAATATACACCCTTTGAAGAGCTAATTGTATCTGAATCCTGCAATTTTCCCCTCCTAAGGTTTGTGTGCATTCTGCAGTGCAGAAAGGGACATTAGCTGAGTTTTATGCTGGTTATTTGGTGTTTGGCAGGTAGCAGGTGTTTGCTTTACTCTTGTCTAAATTATATTTTAATGGGAAAGACACATGCCACAACAGCACAGTTAACTGGAAAATAAAGGCCTTTTTACTTCATTAATAAAGGGTATGAGAGAAAACTGAACTGCTATGAATTTTTTTGATGCTGTAATCTCT
This sequence comes from Chionis minor, assembly GCA_013398295.1. Taxonomy (NCBI): domain Eukaryota; kingdom Metazoa; phylum Chordata; class Aves; order Charadriiformes; family Chionidae; genus Chionis; species Chionis minor. Next base: position 345,895 of record VZSF01007653.1, on the reverse strand, counting down.
TGGCAAACCTCTTATCAGTGGGTGAACTGCCCTGGAATGCTGTGGGTTGGTTAACAACTGAGTGAGAAGTGCAGGTCTTCTGTCTGTAATTTTCCTTCTTTTTGAGGACTATTTTATTCTTTCAAATAGAAGATGAAGTCCTATATGGTTAGATATGATAAATGGGATGCTTAGTTTATTGTAAGTGAATGAATGTAACTTGATATTTTAGAAACGCTCTGCAGGAGAAGGTAGCCATAAGTTTTGTGTGGTTGCAGAATAGCAAAATCAGATTATTACTTTATTATACAGAACCAGCGTAAGCAACTGAATTCAAAGGACAGATCTTCAGCTACTCTTCCCTGTTTCTGATAATCAAAAAAAAAAAATGCGACCAGGGCTTCATAGATCATGTTAAGTCCCTCAAAGTTTGACCATGATCAGGCCTGAATAATTGTCATCAATTTGTGTGTTTCGTTTTTAATTGGACTGAAATAAAACACCAGTAGTATATCCCAGGTGATTGCGCAGGTTATGATTTAAGATCCCTGAGTATACAGACATCTAGATAGCTCAACAGTTGACTAATTAGGTCTGACTGTATTTTATTTTTTTGTACTGTTAAAGCAGAAATGGAGGATTATATAATCTGTAAAATTACCTTCTCTGAATCTTGTGGAAAAACAAATTCTACTACATGGCAAAGCTTGTCCTGTCTTTGACATAAATTATTCAGTTTGTTGGTTTAATGAAAATAGCAATACAGAAGCATTCACTATTTTTCTTTGCTGGGTCTGCCTAACCATTGAATGTCTGATTACTTTTCCTCTGGTTTTTGGGGTTTTTTTGTGGTGGGTTGGCTTGGTTTTTTTTTTTTTGCTTTTAACTTCAATTCCCTTTTGAACCTTACTGTGACTTTAATTTACAATGTAATGCTTTCTCTGTGCCTTCAGAGCGGGTGTTTATAAGCGCTGGTGGAAAGTAGCACTCTAAAGGCATGTTGACAGTTCAAAATCTCGTCATTTTCAAAAAGATCAATTTCACAGTGGTTTCGGAAACTACATCTGATTCTGGGTCACCCTGCCAATTTTGTTGTGTTCTTATAAATGCAATTTCACGTGTTTTATCTCCCTTGCTGTGTTGTTTAGAATAGTAGTATACCAATGAAAATGAAAACTTACTTTCCTGACTATAAAAAGAGAGGTGTGACAATTGCTGTGTAAGGAACTAAGTGTAGTTCATAAAGTTAAGGTAAGGAGTAAAAGAATACCTGATTATTTTTTTTCCCCTATCAGTATTTTTAGATATGGTTAATATATTGTGTTTGTAAAAACGGTAAAGTGGCACTCACCTTTTCAAATGAACATCAACCTTTTTTAACTGAAGAAAATCCATTCGATACAGTATGTTTGTAAATGAGTGACTGTGACTAAAGGTTAATACTTCTTCAAACTGTAATAATGTTCCTTGGACTGGTCATCTGAAAAGAGAGAACTGTTGGCCCCTTTGTCTGGAAACATGAAGCTTTATTTCTTGAGCTAGAAGGCAAGCCTGGTAATTTAAAGTCTGCAGTTTCGGAATCGTACAATGTCTTTGGGATTTACTGAATAGAGAATGGTGTGCTGTGTCAGTTGAAGTTGTACTTGTTCACCTTAATGCAGAAGCCTTGCAAGTCTCAGTCTGATTCTGCTCTGTACAAAGGGAAAATAGTTTTGCAGCAAGGGCAGAAAGATATTTCTAACTCGGAGCAATTCACAGTCTGAATCATTTGAGGCTTGGTAAGCTACAGTCAGCATCAGGTTTGCTTTCATTTAGAGTAAAGAAAGCAAATAAATCACGAGAGTTAGTATTTTCTACAGAAACCAGACAATTGCAAGATGTTTCAGTTTTGATCAGAAACTGATGGTGATGAAAACCACATAGAAGCTAGGCAGGGTTCCAACAGAGACCTTCCTATTGGAGAGGAGGTACCATCAGAAACTTGACAAGTTTCTTAAAATTCTTTTTCTGCATGCTTGGCAACTGGCCTGAATGATTGCAGAGTTTATTCTCTGTCACCATCCAAATCTACTCCTGGACAATTTCCTTGCCCTACAAGTTCCTCTAATCTATGAGCCCTTTTCTGGAACTAATGTCTGTTTTTCATTGCCTTGACCCCTCATTCTTCTAAGTGGAGAAACCTTGCTTTCTGTTCCTCTCCATGCCCTACTGATGCAGCACACATATCTTGCAATCATTAGGCTCAGATAAGAAAAAAGTTCCCCAAAGGTACCAGAGCTCTCTGGTCTTTATATTCAGTAACATTTTTACCTGAGTTTTTCTTGTCTGAAGACCTACCAGTTTGTTTCAGACTTTCTGTGTTTCCTCTGTAAGACAAAGTAAATTCTTAATTAAGAGGTGCATGAGGTGATCTTAGTCCTGCCACACTCTGGACAATGATACGAGAAGGATAAAAATAAAACACCGAAAGAATCTAGCACGGTGGAGGTATTCCCCAGAATCTGTCTTTGAAGGCTTGACTTAGGGGAATAAAAGCAGCAGTGAGCTAGTTCCGCTGTGGAACAGAAGTGTCCCCGACATCTACTCAGTCTTGGCTGGAAACAGAATTAAGGTGAATCAAAGCAAGAGGAGAGTGAAATATGAGCCCAAATCAAATGAAAGAGATTAAATTTCTGTACCTTAGTCCTTACTGGAGGATAGCTGTGTGGAAGAAGGAAGTTTCTAAAAAGTCTACTCTGCAAGAAATCTTTCACGCTAGAATTACTTACGTTGATCTTAACTTTCTTGAGTGTGCCAGCACAGAGGAGCCTTTGACAAAGAAACTGTTTAGCATGCAGTATTAATTCAATGGTTAGAGGTGCTGAGTACCCAGAATCTCACACAGAAAAGGTGAATGGAGTACATCTCTAAATACACTGCTTGCATACAAGCGGTGTATTTCACTTTAGAAATCAGAGCACTACTGATTTTACTAAGGCCATTACGTGAAATTAAGTCTGTGTTATCCTTTCTTGTTAGGAAATAAAATACTGAGTCTGTATTCACACCTGCCAGACATGGGGCAGAGCAAGTGAAGTGTTTCAGGTTCCAAGTATGAGGGATTTCAGAGCACAGCAATAAAAATGTTTGCAGATGAAGGCATTTTATAAGGAAAAATACAGAGAGTGTCCAGACAGCATGGTGCAGTGCACCAGAGACTATTTGGTATATAAATGAGGTAATTTGAGTACTAGAAGCCTTACACCTGTCTTAAAATTTCATTTGGGTTAGTATAGTCTGAGTTAGGAACCTCTACTGAGGCTATAGGCTGATTGACTAGCAGTTAGTTTCCGCCTNGGTGGGTGGGTGTGTGTGTGTGCCTTTTGGTAACCACAAATAACAGTAAGTACTAACCTTTAATGGATTAAAAAAAGTCACTGAGCACACTTCTAATGACAGCAACAGAATATTGTCTAGAAAGCTTTTCAGAAGGTTATGAAATTGTGCCTGATGTGCAGGCTTCAGCGGTAGGTGAGCGCTTTGGGCAATTTTGTCATCAGCTGTTTGCTGTGTGCTGTTCTTTCCTATGTTAACTTCATTAATGTCTGACACATCGAGGAGAATTACATTGACCGATCTGCAGTAACAGCCTGATTCAATGCCCAGTGAAGCTAATGGATGTCTTTACACAGGCGTAAGTTGATTTTTAGATTCCAGATGCTCTTCATTGCATATTGTAATTAGCACCGTTGTTCTCAGAAGAGAAATGACATCTCTGAAATTGGGAATGGCATATCTGCAAAATGATAGAAGTTTTTGCTGCTGCACTGGGAGTGACTGATTTCAGTCTTAATGTAGTATTTCTATTGAAATTAAATAAAGCCAGACTAAGTCTAATGATGTAAAACGTTATTTTGAAGTCCTTCTAGAGTAAGTAAAAACAGCTACTCCATGTTGTGAAGTGTTTGTGTAAAAATCTTTACAACATTTTGTTATTAATACCTAATCTTGGAATACCTGGGCTAACCTATAACATCAGATAAGCAATGCCGCAGGATGTCATAACAGTAATTATTACAGGTAAAAATCTCTTGATAAAATGGTGAGTACGCAATCACTAGAAGTTCTTATATGGGGTAAGTCTAGCCTAGTGCACTTCTAAAAAAGGAAACTGATAACTATGCTAAAGCTTTTCTCATTTTAGCTATTGGATGATAACAACAAGCAAATACTCCAGAGAGGAATCCAGGCTAAGGCTTCCTGACTTCCCGAATACTCACTTTGATAGATTCATTTGCATTCCCTTGAGTTGCTAGACAAATCTGAGGTCAAGACAAATTCCACCTCACCACTCCAATGCTGATGGACGATGCTTAGCCCAAACCACTGTAGTATCAAAAGATTGCACAGTTCTTCACGTACTTAACTTCATACAATTTCTGTGAGATTGTAAAGTGACTATTATCAGAAGCCTTTGGAAAAATGTTGGGTTTTCTTTCAAAAAATAGGGCCAAAATATAAATCATGATCCATTCTGCTCTTATTTCCATTTGCAAGCAGGCAATAATTTCATTATGTTGATTTAAATCTGATGTAGACTTCTGAATTGAGAGGGTTATAAAAATAGAGAGAGTTTTCTCTTAATGCTTGTGCTCCTTTCTTGTAACCTCCATTTAATTCTCCACCTACTTATCTGTGTATAGGTTGCAAGAAATTGAATGTAGAAGGAGCAGAGCAATTAGGGTATGTCATGGAAAATAAATAGATATGCAACTCTAAGGTAATACTACAGCTAGAAACCAGGGAAACTGAAGCCACAATTTCTTTTAAATAGCTTTGTTTTGAAGAAGTCACTCTAAATGTGTAACTGAGAGTAAAAGTTTGGGATGGGAAAACAGAAAACATATAGAAGTGATTAGACTTACTTTGTTACCTTTTCCTATTTCATTTGAAAGCGTTGTATTTATATTTTGAAGACACACTAGGATTTATAAGTATGATTGAAAAACATGCTCCTGAGAGACACTGCAATGGAATGCAAAAGCTGAGCAGATGAAGTCAGGAATGGATGGGAGATAGTGTGGTAAATGGAGCAGAGAAAAAAATTGGAACTAAGGCTGAAAGGGAAAGAGAGGATGTGAGAAGGGAGAGTGCAAAAAAGGATCCAGGTGTTAGTGAGCAGAACACTGAAAAACAAGATTAAAGAAGAAATTAATGAGACTTTTTAAGAGGACCTATGCTTGGTTGTGTAGTAGGCTGAGGTCACATAACAAGTTTCTTTCAGGGACATTTCCCACTGGATGAAAATGGTATTATTTGGTAATTAATTCTATTACCCAGTTAGCAAGTTAGAGTTGAGGCATGTAGGTGTGAACAACGGCCAAGGGGAATTTGTTCTTTTGTTTCCAAACTCTGCGTATCGTGCACCCCAGAAATTTCAGGATATTTTGCCTAATAATCCCTTAAAAATACATGCAGGTGGGTTTTTTCTTTAGTTTGGTGTGTGGTTTTTTTTTTTTTTTTCTTTTAAATCATTTACAGTGAGTCATGATCAATGCAGAGCACACTGTCCAGTCTTTTAATACCACTCAAAACACTCGCAAGTTTGCCAATGACACCAAACTCTGTGGTGTGGTCAACATGCTGGAGGGAAGGGATGCCATCCAGAGGGACCTGGACAGGCTTGAGAAGGGGGCCTGTGCGAACCTCATGAAGTTCAACCAGGCCAAGTGCAAGGTCCTGCACATGGGTGGAGTCAATCCCATGTGCAAATACAGGCTGGATGGAGAATGGACTGAGAGCAGCCCTGAGGAGAGGGACTTTGGGGTGTTGGTGGATGAGAAGCTCAACATGAGCCCACAATGTGCGCTCACAGCCCAGAAAGCCAACTGCATCCTGGGTTGCATCAGAAGAAGCGTGGCCAGCAGGTCGGGGGAGGGGATTCTGCCCCTCTACTCTGCTCTTGTGAGGCCCCAGCTGGAATACTGCATCCAGCTCTGGAGCCCCCAACATAAGAAGGACATGGGCATGTTGGAATGGGTCCAGAGGTGGACCATGAAGGTGATGAGAGGGCTGGAGCACCTCTGCAATGAGGAGGGACTCTTTATCAGGGAGTGAAGTGATAAGATGAAGGGTAATGATTTTAAACTGAAAGAGGGTAGATTTAGATTAGATATTAGGAAGAAATTCTTCACTGTGAGGGTGGTGAGACACTGGAACAGGTTGCCCAGGGAAGCTGTGGATGTCCCATCCCTGGGAGTGTTCAAGGCCAGGTTGAATGGGGCTGTGAGCAACCAGGTCTAGCGGGAGGTGTCCCTGCCTTTGGCAGAGGTGTTGGAACTAGATGATCTTTAAGATCCCTTCCAACTCTAACCAATCTGGGATTCTGTGATTCTAAAACATTTGTCAAAGAGCTCAACCTTGACAAGCCATTTAATTTTTCCTTATTTCTTCATAAATTTGTAGAGTTTGAAGTAAGATGGGACTACTCAATAATCTAGTAAATCCTTTTGTACTTCAGTAGTGTCATCAGAAGCAGCATAAACAGTAGAAAACAGTAGCAAAGTTTAAAAATCTCTTGATGCATAATGTGCTGATCATGAGTAGCCTGTTAAGTCCTCTAATCTTAAGTGAATATATCTCCTTTCCTTGCTCCTCCTAGGAGGAGCTATGCTGTTTATTCAACTTCTGCATGTCGCTTTTAGGATATCTTGCAGCTTGGAAAATATTACCCTGTTTTTGCAGATGCCCAGACTTTCCTGAAACAGTTTGGTAGGCCTCTGATTTTTTTTGATCCCGCTCTCGCCAACATAATTTATTTCCTGTTTGAGTCCCTATCACTGCAATGACCTGGGGGTGCTTAGAAGTCTGTCTTCCTTCCGTCCTGAAGCTTGAGGGTTAAAAAGAGTAATGCAATGCAGTCTCTGTGATTGATAAAAGAATAGATATCACTGTCTTTCCTATTTTGTCTGGAAGGGTGACTTTCTGCCATCCATTGCTTTGACAGCCTCTCCCTGTAGGTTGTAATTTCAGTCTTCCTTCAAATGTGTGTAGGCCAGAACCCTGGCAACTTATCTTTTTATCGTCTTTTGCTTTCATTTACAGTGGCTGCAGTATAAACATCTCTTTAGGCAGTTCCTTTACTTGGCCACAGGGAAGGCAAGAGATGGCATTGCCTACGCTGACAAACATGTTGCTTTCCCTAAGGGGAAAGCTGAAAGGAACCAGTTTGCAGTGTGTGTATATTTTGTTGTTGTTCTTTAAGCTCAAGGCTAGTTGCCAGTTTATCTCTTTTGAAAATGAAACAAACCCAAAGTTGCCTTCTGGCTTGTCATTGACTTTTAACGTCTTGCAAGCCACTGTCCTCACTCCGCAAGTCCTGAGCTTGAATCTGCATTAGCCCTCATGCTTTTTTGAGGTGTGGTTCACCCACATGTTCATTTACCGGTAGAAAAAACCCATCTGAAAAAGGTCCAGACCTTACTGAAGTCCTGGACAGTATTTTTTCCAGGAAACGTGTCCCTTTCTGATACTGCAGGTAAAATGTTTTCCTGGAGGAATAACACCTTTTTTCTTTTCTTTTTACTTATTTTCACTTTATCATTTATAAATCTCTCTACAAGAAAAAACAGTTTTCATTAGCATTTACTAAAGTTCATTTCATTTTTCAACATTTTATTTTTGGCTGAAAGAACTCTTTCTTTACACGGATGTGGGAAAATAGTGGAAAAGCCAAGGTTTTTCATTAAAAGTGGTAGAATAGGAATTGTCTCAAGTACCTGGAGTGCATTCAGACTTTGCCCACATTTGAATCCCAACTTGTGTGTCCTGCATTGAGGCTTCTCACTCAACGTGAGCTCTTTCTACCCACAAACACAGAGCTGCCTTAGGCTGTTACTGATGAATAGCCTGACTGGTCAGGCTGCTTATCTTTCAAAAGAGCATGATTGAATTTTGGAAGAGTGCTTCCTTCAGAACGTAGTCATTGTAAAGCAATAATAATAGATGCACACATAGGTGTATACCTATCTATGAAAGTGTGTATGGCAGCACACATGTATGCATGGGAGAGGTGCGTCCACCCCAGCCAACGCCTTCTTTTGGAATTCTGTTGTCCCTGTAGTGAGGGAATGCAGTGAATTTCCCCATGAGATCGGTTTAGTTTCAAAAGGGGAAACCACTTCCTGCTTTCCAAGGGGGTATTTTCAGAGTCCTTACAAAAAAAATAAAAAAAAAAAAAANGTCCTTAAAAAAAAAAAAAAAAAAAAAAAAAAAAAAAAAAAGCAAACGTGCATGTGTTTCTTTAAAAGAGCGGCTCCGGCAGATGCAGCATGGTTCGCAGCATATTCTTCTTGAATCCAACGGGACGAGTATAAGTTGCCAACAACAGCAACAAAAGATGGTGGTGGGGGGAGGCAGAGGGAGAAACAGAAAATGTGTTGACAGTGGATCTGACCGACACAGCCCAAAACAATAGGATGCATGTTTAGCGTGACTGGCTCTATTCATTCTCCTGTCAGCACTTGGCGTGCCTGCCTCTCAAAGGCAGCAAAGCTGCAGGAAGTGTCTCTTCCTCACACAATATATAGAGAAATTTCCTTTACGCTCTATTCTTCAGCTGCAAACGGATGGTCCTGGTGGGTTTTTGATTAGTGAGCAGCTTTAAAAGATCTGGTAACTTAATAGAAATGATGCTAAAGAATAATATGCATGCATGAGAAAGGCCTATTATATCAATCAGCCTAGTGGATGTTGACTGTGTAAGCTTTTCTCTTGTGCTACACAGCACAGTATTTAAGCCTGCTGAATTATGTAGGAAAAACACTATCTGCACTCTATAAATGCTGTTCTTCTGGTTCAGATTACCTCAAATACATTGAGGCACATGATCAGCTGCTCTTCAAGAATGTGTTTACCTTACCGCTGACGTGCAGCCTGTGCCGCATTTTCCTTTAAGTATAACCTCGGGCCACTATTTAATCATCTGCCAAGCACTTTAATATGGCAAGAGAGATGGTTAAAAATGACATGTAAAAAGTGAAACTCCAGTTGCTCCGCATTTGCAGTGCTTCAACACAGTACTTCTGCACAATAGCATTCTGTCACAAAACAACTGGCCACTTCTGGTTGCCTGGCTAATGCTTCCAACCCCACTGCAAATCCATGGGAAGTAATGCAAAGCTAGAAACTTTTTTAGTAACTTGCTTGCTGTTACTGCCTCTTTATTTTAATCTCATCTGCAGCTTCCAGAGCTGCTCTTTTCACACTGACTTCTGTTTGTAGGATTTGCAATTAAAAAAGCAAATATATTCAATATATATTCAAATATATATATATAAAAATATATACTCATTTATAGTATAACTTAAACTGACGGATGTATGAGGATTCCTGATGAAGGGTTTCAGTCTGTCTTCTGGTGATTTGTTGCTCCCTGGAGTAACAGCTAAGCTCTTAGCATTGGTTTCCCATGGTTGATAAAAACCTTTCTGTCCATTTAATTTCCATGCCCTACCAGCACTGAGCCTCCAGTGCTTGGTGAGAATCTGGTTTTGAATGGTTTTGTTTTAAAGATGATGATATGTGCTTGAGCCATGCAGAGATACCGAGCAGTCCTGCATGCGTTGATAATCTGTTGAGGAGTGTGGGCCAAGTGTCAAACTCTTCCTGAAACCCACAGAGTTTTTCAGGTTTCTCAGGAAATGTGTCACAAATAATCTTTCTGAAAATTAGTCCTAGTTTCTCAAAGAAGTATTTGATTATATCCCTACCAAGACTGTTTCAGTACATGAACGGCATAAGCAGGCGAAAGGCAGGTTAGCCTCTGCAGTGATTAGCATGACTGCTTTCCTGCTTGCTGCCTAAACCCCCCCCTCTTTTACAGGGTCTCTTTTTATTGAAATGATAATAAATATTTTTTAAAAAAACACAGATAGTATTTCCAGTGTCTGAGGGTAACCTGATGCTTGCATGCTTTGCAGTAGAGCCATCACTCTCTTGTTGAAACTTGGTTCTACTCCTGTTTCAGAAGATGACACCAAAATTTTGATACGGTTGCTAAAAAATGAATATAGCATTTAATAGTGAAAAGGCTGCAAAAAGCAGCTCAGGAGGTACTGGAAGATATTTTCCAAACCAGATTTATTTATTACTTCAAGAAGAGTAGAATTGCAGACTGCAGTTGAGCCTTCAAATGTTTTTGGAAACACAGGCTACGGAATAAAGATACCATTGATGAAAGGTGCATGGATTGCTGCTTACTGATGGATTCTTAGAAAAAATAATCTTGTTATGAGAGAGTTTATTAGACAATATTTTCCCTTTTGCATTTAAGCAGTGATTATGGCTGCTCAATCACTCTTAATCATTATGTGATGATCTTATTGCACATAAATTTTCCCACCTCTTAATGTGAATTCAGGTATTATTTTTGTTCCGGGAATTCTTTCTAACTCTTCTGTGTATTTCTGAGAATAAAGTCACCTAATATAAAAAGCAAAAGTGCAAAAAAGGTGGGTAATATGCAAATCTACATTTGTAGTATGGTAAATGGACTCTTCTACAATCACATGGGAGAGGAAGTTGGAAGGCTTTATTTGTGGAAATTTAGGTGAAAATTATAAGGTTTTATAATGTCTCGGTAGCATGAGTGTTTACTTAAAGGAAACAGAACTGACCCCACAAGCTTTTTTTTTCTTTTTTCAGATTTGCTGCTTTTTTATTTTGGGCCTTATTCTTTGGGGTTATAACCATCTCTGAAAAATGAAGCTTGAGGCGTGGATTCATATATAATGGACTATATATGCTAATACTGAAGAATTGTAATGGAATAGTCTTCATTAGCTTTGTTCTTATACATTCTAGGATAGAGCCTATAAATCCCAAATGACTTCTACCTGACCAATTTTTATTACGCTTTTGGAAGGCTCTGCCTTCACTTTGAAAATGCAATATGCCATTTCTCTTTGGGGAAACATGTTCTTTTGCTTCTTCACTTTCTTTTAAAGAGCATGTATGCATGAGTATGCACAGACGATAATTCTATACAGTGTTCCCATTCTGTGAGCTTGTATATGCATTTTCATTTTTTAATCAAAGTTTCCATGAATTTCATATTGCAGGGTGTCTTATTGCAGACTGTACATATAACAATGTGACCTTTTAGAGTGATGTTTTTATTTATATACCCTGCAGAGATAGGAAAGGGAACTTCCCTGCCACCTTATATAAAGAAGTATCGAGGGATTTTTTGAAGTAATTAGAGAAGCAAAATATGGCAAATCATTCATCTTCAAGCCCAAGTAATAGTTTTCTTCCCAATTTTCTGTACATATGTATTCGGACACAGAAATAAGAGAAGCAGAAATAGCGACTAAAAGCTTCTGCGGATAAGTAATTATTCCAAAGCCACTTTATATGAGGTGGAATAGCCAGCTTTATGTATTCAGCAGGGTAAAAAGTTACCCAGGCATCAAACTTGTATCAGCTACTGGGCTTAGATCAGAAGCATTCATGGTCTGCATCTGTATATTGTGGTGATGTTTGTTCTGAGATGACCAAAGAGGAAAGATGAAACTTCAGCCGAAATACATCTTGGTTTCTGTAAGCATAGCTGATGACAAAGGTGTGCTTTCAAACCTGGCTGTTTCCTGAGTTGTGAGAAGCAGAGAAGTATAGTATGAAAGTCCTTTGGGATTTACAGCCTGGAATCTTCTACAGGAGTCGGATGCATGAGCTCCCTTACCTATGAAACTCAGTGGAGTGTAGAGGGGTCCTGCAATTTTGTCTTGATTGCTAGGAAATTGTCAAAAGCGCACAAGATCTCTCCTCAGTTTTTTATTCTGTCTCAGGAGTTTACACTATGTCCTATGAAAATGTCCTCACCACCATCACAGCGTCATGGTACTCTGCAGCAGACATATCTACTGTCCAGAAAATAATTGAAAGTTTATTGATGCAAAGCCCGTGAAAGTGAAGCTTTGGATGGGAAGAGAAACATGGGGAGATTTATTTATTTTTTTTTTAGGGTAGTGACTCACCTGGCAGGGCTCTGCCTTCTTGTCCCTTCTTCAGTGCCTGCTGTAAATTTTACCTTATGCTCCAGGGAGTCTTGTTTTGGCATTCTATTTCTAAGACCAAAGAGGCAAAGGATGTTATCTGTATGTGGAGGAAAAAAAAAAAAAGAGAGTAAAGTGGAAATCCTTATGTATGAATGGTGTGTAAGATGCTTTGCAATGCTTACTTCAACCTGTAAAAGGAACAGTCGGGAGAAGTTTCACTGGGATGACTAGGGGCTGGAAGGGTAATACTGAAAGAAAATCCTTTTCAGTCCAAGAATAAGGGAAATACTTTTTCCTTGCCCTGTCAATCCAATGAGTAATATTTTTTCTGTAGCTTATTAGCTATTTTTGAGGTTTTGATATTCTACATGTTTTTTCAAGAGGAAGGAAGTTGAATTTTGTTCGTGACATTGTGGGTTGCAAGCTACAATTTGATTTTAGAGCTGCATATCTGATTACAGACTTGCATTGCGTTGTATCTGAGACACAGGATATAGAAGAGGAGATCTAGATGTGAGTACTTGCTGTAGTCCTATTTCTTCAGCAAATATGCCTCTGTGTTAAGAGCTAGTTTCGTATGCATACTCTGTTGTTATGCAGCATGTACATAGCTCTTAAATCCTGGGCAGTATAGTTTTTCTCTTCCTCATGAATTTTATCTCACAGTAAACTTCACTTTGTTACAAACAGTAAATGATTGTACAGTGATGATGGAAAATCATGACTTCACTAAAGAAATACCCACTTTTAAAAATTAGGGATTTGGAGTCATGCCTGCAGCTGCGATCTAATTCCTATAAATGCCTTTTCCATTACTATTAAATATAGGATATTTAGATATCCTCTTTTTGCTTGGAAACAGGCCAACAAGAGAAATATCTATTAAAATAAATCTTCTAAGGAACCAGTTGCGTTTCAAACAGTCTGCTGGGGATTCCCTGTAGCAGTGCTTAATTTTGCAGGGTTTTTACTAGTTTCTGGTAAGGAAATCGAGCACCAGGAGTTATGAGTGCGAGAGGCATTCGTATTAGGCATAGTCTTACATTAGCATTTATATTCTGGCATAGTCTTGTGGAGTAATTTCGCAAATTAATTCAACACTCTCCCAGATAAAATATGCAACAATATACTCAAGGTATTCTGTATTAATTGGTAATAATACAGTAATAATTAATTAAAATGATGCAATAATAATTAAGTGATACAGTAATAATGAGATTCAAAACCTGTAGACAAATTTTAAAGCTTTTTGTCTAATCATGTGAGAGGCCTACAGGCAAATTCAGTGTGAGCTAAGTTTACTCATCTTTTCCCAAACCATAAAAGGAGTAATGAAGTGCAAAGGAGGGGGCAGGATTTGGATTCTAAGGTTGAATGTAACGTGTCCTACATTGTAAAATAATTTCCCAATTTCCTTTAATGTTCATATTTCCTATGTACAGTGATTACTGGGGTTGTTTTCTCAGAGTTGCAGAAGTAGTTTATAAGAAATGTCTTTTCTTGAACTAGTAAGCTGGGAGAGTTGCTAATACTAAAAGTGACTGCAGGAAGAATAGCATGAAGGTTATGCTTCTTGCATGGGTTTCCCTGTGCATTCATCACTTGGCTACTTATCAAATGTGACAGAAAATAAAATGCACGTTGTTTACAGGTACTATTCTGCTGACTGAAAGAAAACAAAACCTTGATCTGTTCCCAGGATGCTGGTAAAAGGAACTATTTTAGGTTATATTTGTGCTCTGCTAAAAAGAAAATCTATTTTTCATGATAGTGGGGGGTTTGCTTGTTCTTTTTTATGACCTTTGTAAATTAATACGAAGACTTTCTCAAAATGATCTGCTGGCTACAACTGGCTGCTGTCAAAGAGCTTCTTTCTCACTTTGGTTGTCACCTCATAAACTGGAATTGATCAGTAGAGATCATGAATATTAAGAACAATTTTTATCCCTCTAAGTATCACTTCTGGATTTTTTTAAAAATTCATTTTCTAGTCTCTGCATTTCATGTTTACATTTGAATATGGTTAATTACACAGGTTTTTTTTCTTGGTCTTCCTGTATAATTGTAACTTTTGTTTTCTTTAGCTATTTTCCAGCTTGCAATTTTTTTTTTTCTGATTTCAATAAGATGTTAAAATTTTAGAAAAGTCTGCCTAAGTTAGTGGTTATCAACTCTATTCCAATTAGAATGATTTTCAAGACATTACACACAAGATTTTTGTCACCTTCAGTTATAGTCACTTGACTTAAAAAAAACTCGACCAACCAAACAAAAAAAACACAAACCAAAACCCACAACCTCCCCTCCTAAATCTCTCCAAACAAAAAAACCACCAAACCTCTATTCCTAAGGAATTTTCAGATAAAGTGGGATCTACAGTAATAGCATACATATTATTTTAATATCAGTGTTCCAAGATTATATGTATTAAGTGATAGAAATAAAGATGGGTACTTTGAATAATCAGGTTTTTATTAGATTTTTCTGATTTTGACAGGTGACTAATTACTGAGTGTCTGAGCAAGTCACTGCACATCTGCTTAATATTCCTTAATCTCTAAAATGGGAATATAATTATTCATTTGCATATGGCTTTTTATAAGCAGTTCTTGACAGGAGAGAACTTAAACCAACTGTATCGTTCTAGGTTTCATAAAAAAAATAAAAGGTCAGGGCTAGCTTCTCAAAACTATTGGGGAAATTGGGGTGATTTGAGTTTAAAGCAACTGTGGACCTGGAGGTTGACATTACGCTGCATTTATTTCTTCTATGGTTATTTCTTTAAATGGTAGAGCAATAGGTTCTCAGCCACAGGTTTGTAAGTAGCCTATTATACAACACCATCTTAGGAAGTCTTTTACAAACGTAGGGAAGAGGTCAGGAATCATTGAATTGAAAGAGGTGTTTGACATACCCACAGTTTATGGAAATAACTCAGCTGCTGCCTCACTTTTACCTTTTAATTTTGCCTTTGAAGAGCACAAAAATAGTAGAATCCCGTGGAAGAAACAGCTGTTCTTCATTCTCCACATAGCTTCTGTCTTAAAACCAAATTATGACTTGATTTAAAAAAAAAATTTTTGGAGACATACATTGCACCCTGGAAACTACTCTTTAGCAGAACTTGACTACATTTAATTGACTTGCAGTGAGGCTTTGGGAAATGTAAATTCATAGGCATTTCACATGGCAGCATTATAATTTTCAAAGAGCTTTATATTGCTAAAGAACTGTAGGATTATTACACATAAAGCATGAAGTCAAATTGCAGCAGGGAATTGAAGGAATGTAACGCTGTCCTTTTTGGTCATATTTGGTGTGTCTTATGTACAATGACATTAAGCTTTCTTTATTCTCCACTTCTTTGTTTGCCCTTTCTGAAATAAGAGGCATCATTGCCAGAATTTATTGGGTGAAATTTTTTGAAATTAAAAGTTTAACTCGGCTTACCTGTGAGTTATGTTCTCAGAGTCTGTTTCGTTATACGCATGTGTAAATTATGAGTTGTGAAAGTAGAAATTATTCTCTCTAACATGAGTAAGAACTACAAAGATGATATGGCACTATCTTCTGTAAAAAATGGCAAGGAATTTACGTGTTCAACGTTCAGGATCATGAAGTCACTTTGAGCCCATAGCCCTGAAGAACTGGAGAGCAAATTTCAGAGCAGTATGGGTTGTCCTTTAACCAAAATGATAAAATATGAAGTTCACAGTTAAGGGGAGTAACACTAGTTCAGCAAAATCTTTACTGAGAAATAAGAAACATGTTAGTAGAAACAGGGTTACTTGTACCCTTTTTGGAAAGTGCTATTTCTCAGGGCATTTTTGTATGTATTTTTTGTGTTGAAATTGGAAACTGATTGCTTCCAGATTTGTTACCCTCTGTGTGACATAAGTGAAAGAGGTTACGTATGTTAACTTTCAACTGGAATGTAAATTTCACTCTGCTCGACAGGCCTGCCTTAGCAAGAAAATAGTCTAGATAACTGTGAGACTAATTTGTTTGGTTTCTCCCATTGCCATTCAAAGAACGTGTTTGTGTGTAGGTTTGCTGAATGCTTCTCTTCCAGCAGAATAAAAACCTGCTCTGAAGAATAGAAAAGAAAAGCTGTTTAAGAAAAGGATTAATTTCAGAGTCAGCCTTGGCATTTTTAGACAGGCACATAAACCAGTTTTTCACTGCTGCTTTCCTCCCTGTTGTTATTTAGTGGCATTCATAACGCTACACCTGGAATCAGATAGATTTTTGAAATCAGTATATTTAAGATGTATCTGCCTGTACGTCTCAGTGATACCCAGAGAAAGTGTGGATGCCCCATGACTGGGAGTGTTCAAGGCCAGGTTGGACGGGGCTTTGAGCAATCTATCTAGTGAAAGATGTCCTTGCCCATGGCAGGGTGGCTGGACTAGCTAATCTTTAAAGGTCCCTTCTGACCCAAACCATTCTGTGTGTCTGTGATACGCTGACTCAGCACCTCTGCCTTGTTTTTCACAATGAATAGAAGGCTGGATTTATGTACTGTGGTGCTCAAGAAATAACCTCTTATTCTTGTAATATCCTCCCAATGGCAATCTTTAGTGTCAACACCTGTACTTCAGTGTTGTAAGCCAGGCTGCTCTACTGCATGAAATGATTAAACTATTTGGAGCAAAAGGCTTGTGTACATTTTAAAGTGAAATAGGAAGGGAAAAGCAGAAAAATGCCCTCCGGAAAAATCTCACACTGTAATCTTTGCACTTTTACATCTGTCTGTGTGTGGGCATATGGTTGTGTATTAACATCTCGAGCATATTGGTAATCTCATTCTCCACAAAGTTCAGCTGCTAGTGAAGTAAGGGGCTGCAGCTATTCCGTGTCATAAAGAAATGGTTTGGCAGTAGTCTTCCCTCCATCTCTACCTAGCAGCCTCCATCAATTGATTAATTAAAGCATTAGTTTGCATTTCAAAAATTAGCAGAATTGCACGTAGAGGCAGAGTAATGAGTATGAGAGCAGGAGACATTAAGCAGTGACAAATGCTTAACAACAATTTAGGGGTTTTTTTAGGATGCAGTCATCCTTGTTGACATTGTTTTGTGAGGTGCTCTTGTATTCACAAGTAACAGCTAATAAAAATGATAAAATAGTATATCAAATCAGTGTTTGGTTCTAAAACAACATATAAGCAAGCTCTGAATGTACATTATAAGGTTTCTTTTTAATTTATTTTTTTGAGAATGCAAATACTATCCAGCAAATTTATGATCATCACACTAACTTTCTGTATGGGATATTAATAATGTGGCAATAATATCTACCAAACCAGATGCTTTTCACAGCTAGACCCCAACTTGATAGTTATGGATATGATAGAAAACATGAAAAGCCTTTCGTTATTATCAGCTCATTTGTTGCATAATGAATGTGAAGATATTATCACTGTAGTTAATCACATCAAGCTTATAGTGGAACAGTGCACAGAAGATATCTTAATGCTTATCCTGTGAAAGGTACATTGTGTTTAAAATGTATTGTTTATATGATGATAATATTGTGCCCTGCTGCATCTACAGAAGTAGATAGCAGTCTCCAATGCCACATCAGGCATTTGAGCTTTATTTTTCAATTTGGAGGAACAAATTCTTTGTGGCTCTGCAATTTGTGCAATCAATTAGTTGGCTATAAAAAATGCAAGATGTATGTCAATTGTTATTCCTTTGATATAGTAGTTTTTACACACATTTTCTACTGAAGTATCACTTATGTTAATGAGAATGTAGAGCAATTGAGAAGGGACTTTACTATTTACCAGGAGATTTTCTAGAATTGCCGTTTTAAGATGTCTTTGATTATATGTTGTGTAGGAAGAAATGCACTTGAATAAATGCATTTTTTAGTATGAACCCAATGTTTTGCCTTCCTCTCCCTCTGCCTTCCTTCTCCTTGTACTCTCTAGCCAACAATAACCCTTCCCAGAAAGGGACTGGCAAATGACAGCTGTTTTTTTAATTAGATCAATGAGAATCAGCAGACAATTTTGACAATTTGTACCATTTGTTGTATTAAATGTAAGTGTAAGATGGTGGTTTGGAACTTGAGAACAATTAGAAACGTCTGTCAGGATGAGCTTAAAATAAATCAATGGTGATTGGAAAGTGTTCGTGCATGTGCATATGTGCCCAACGGACACTGTAAATAAGGAGGATAAGATCTTAGAGTTTGTTCTTTTCAGATGTGAACATAGTTCCCAGTGACACTGGTGTGTATCCACAATGTTGTAATAGAATTAAATGGGAAATGGGTGTGTGTGTGTGTGTGTGTGTAATCCAACATGCATACTAGTACTGCAAACTGTGAGAGCAGTAATTGTCGACATTTCTCAAGAGCTCCACAGATCTCCAGCACCTGTTATGGCCAAATGAATTGAACCCACACTACCTCTAAACACAATAAAATTAGATTGTTTTAAAGGCAATGCAAAGACAATTGAATCTATACCTGCAGGCTTCAGGCTTGTGTTTCAGCTTTCCTAGAAATTCTATATTGCTTTATAATTAATAGGTTTGACATAACAATACCTGAAGCATTGGCTCTCACCGTATGTAAAGTTTGGAAAAGCTCACAAAAAGCTGAATCTTTATTTTCTTTGTCAACCTGTCAGGCCACCTTCATGCTTCCAAAATTGGGTTGCATACTCTAGAGAGGAAAAAAAAGGTAAATTAAAAAAAGAAAAGGAGTAATATAGTGGAATACCCTCCTGTAGTCAAATGGATTAAAACAAATAATAGACTTCAGAAGCAAGCAGAGCTATATTGGTTGTTTTACTGTGAAATTGGGACATTAAAAGTCAACTGAGCTTCAGCAGAAGAATGGAGAGACTTCTGTGTTTAGATGATAACTGCACTTACTTTCTTACTTTCACTGTATTTGAAACAGACTTTGCCTCTAGCGGTTTGCTAGATTGAAAAAGCTGTAGAATTTCTCATTCACCTCTTTGTTTGAAATATTTAAAGTTAGAAAACAAAAAGCAACAAAGAGAAGGAATTGCTGTATCATTACATGCAGTTCCAGCCACATAATTGCACTGAGAACAGGGGGTTAATCACTTAAAAAAAAGAATAGAAATGGACTGTGTGTTTTTATGGTGTGGCTCCCAGAGTGAGCAGAGGTGCCTTCTGCTGTTGAAGTGAGTAATGCCATACAAAGTTGGTAGTGCCACATTAAGTTCAGCAGAGTCTCATTTTAAGGTGTGACTCGAGAGCGATTATTCATATGCCTAAAATTAGGCTCATGCATACAAAGCATTTGCTGAACTTTGGTGTTAAAGGGGAAACATAGTGGAAAACTCTTTCATTCTCCAATCCAGCTCTTTAATCTTTGATTTAACTGTTGTGTCCAACTAAAAGGGCAGCTTTTCTAATTCCTTAAATACCAGTAACGTACAATTTGTTTGTATATGTCCACCAGATTGCAGGGCAAATGGCAAGCTTTGCAGGGAGGGTGGCTTCCCTTGAAAATAATGTGTGGTTTTTTTGGTGCTTTGTTTTTGTTTTTTTTTCTTGTATTCTGATTAGCTGTGGACTGTGTATTTACTGATTTTGCAATTATTTTCATTTAGATTAAAAATGGATGCAATCATGGTTGATTAAAGAGTGTGTTTTGGAGATAGCAGCAGCCTTTATACAGGCATATGTAATGTATTGTCAACTGCTGTTAGTGATCTCAGGGAAATTGACATTGCTTATGGTGTGGCCTGGAAAAATATCAACCCTTCTCTATCAGAAGTAGACCTTTATGAAAGTCCATTAAGAAAAATAACAGTAGACCTGATGCTTTTTTTGTTTGAGCATTCTTGCATCAGGGGTAATCCAGAAACTTCACTGAAGATTCTCTGGTCTCGCATGTGCTGCTTAAAGTCACAAGTAGACCTTCTATATGTATGTGTAGATTTAATGTTGGCAACTGCATTCTGTTAAACTGATTATTTTAATTTTCTTTTACATAACTGATGATAACTAGTGAAAGATATGTGCTGATGTATTGTTCAATTTCTTGAGCTGCGTTTGTAAAAATGAGACACATAAAGTGGAAAGAGAAATCCTGCCTTTACAGTTTGTTGGACAGGGGGACGTTACTTCCTCCACAGAAGGAGCTAGCACAGGTGCTTCTAGGCCTACTGTGTTGTCTCTTTCACCATCATCATGGGAGCTGTGAAAGTCTTGAAAAATTAAAATGAACAAACAAGTAGTGTTTTCAAAAATGTTGGCTTGTCCTAGCTGCACTCTGGTGCCGAGATCCCTGTGGTGCAGAGCAGGGAGCTCCTCGGGAGCAAATGCATGGGGGTGATGACTTCAGACACAAGGGACTGGCTCTGCCCTGAGCTAGAGCCCCACATTGGCCCCGTGGCATCCAGCCATGATCCCTGAGGGCTGGGGGCCTTGATAGCCAAGCCCTGTGTCACCCCTGGCATCCACAGTGTGGTGTGCGAGGTAGCTGAGGACACCTGTGCTGGAAACTTCTTCCTGATACAGAGGAAATGGAAGATTTCCACTCCTTTGTGCTGCAACAACAAAATCAAGCTTAATGTGCCCATTCTAAAGAGCTTCTAAAGGGTTTTTAATACATAGCTTAAAAGGGAAAGACGAAGCATGCTGATGTTTTCCCTTCGTTGACGAAATCAAGATGTGATTGCATGTACTCAACTGACTATCAGTCAATAGAGAAACTTTAGAGCAGCTCTAAATGTGTCACAAGTGAAATTTAGGGCTTGAGTGTACTAGTGCCCGCTGAATATCATGATAATGGGAGCTGCATATGCAAGGGAAGGTCTCTGTATGTGACCTTCTAAATTCCTACATGAGTGCAGCCAGACACGTCAAGTCCCTCTTGCTCCTCTTGACAATAATTCCTTTATAATATAATTGGCCTTCTACAGCTGTATGTATATATTCATTCAATCAGACATGATAGTATGCAGTATAGCCAGGCATTTGCCATTATAGTTGAAAATGAATGGATTCTATAAGAATTTTCCCAGCCAGACGCTTATATGGCCTAGAAATAACATGGTGTTTTATTCTGCAATGTATCTCAGGTTCTCAAATATCAGTCTCGTCCATTTAAGCCCCAAGAAAGTAATATCTCCTAACCTTGTTTCATATGAGGGAGCTGGACCTGTGGCAATGTGCTCATAGCCCACAAGGACATTCTCAGATGAGGTATGCCATGAGAACTCCAAACCCCCAGCTTCCAATTCTGAGTGCTAAAAATATGGCCATCCTTCTCCTAGCAGCTGCATTAAGTTTCTCATTCAAAATAATAATGTATTAGCAGCAGTGGGAAAAAATACAGTGGAATTGGATTCAGACACTGGAACAGGCTGGCAATATCTGTGGGACAAAGAACTTTCATAGAGTAAGCAGCTGCTGAGAACATCAGATAGTTGCTCAAGAATTTACTCTGTTTTACACTTCCCCTTTGCCTTCTTTTTCTCTCCAAGCATTCCTGGACTTGTGAACTAGTAAATTATTG
Source organism: Chionis minor (assembly GCA_013398295.1). Classification (NCBI taxonomy): domain Eukaryota; kingdom Metazoa; phylum Chordata; class Aves; order Charadriiformes; family Chionidae; genus Chionis; species Chionis minor. The sequence continues at coordinate 324,365 of VZSF01007653.1, read as the reverse complement.
GGCAGAGTGTATATTGCTTCTATTGGTGAGGTACGCGTGTGCAATGTTATAAAGTGAAAATCAAACTTGTGCTGAAATTGAACTGTGACCTTGGTTCACAATGGCATTTAATCCATGTACTCCCCCACCTCTTTGAAACAAGGTACTTAATTTCCTGAGACTAATACGGGGTACTGAGGTTCAGAAATGCCATGCTTTTGTAGTTAATAAAATTATAATACTTGAAAACTCTGCAAGCAGTGGACTTTGTCCTTCCTTAGTCAATTGAAAAATGAACATTGGTTTAAATCTCTTTATACTTCGTCCTTGCAGTCCTGACGTATTTCTCTCCCATTTTTACATTTTCTGGGCTGATTCCAGTAGACTGCGCAAATTACTCTTGAGATAGCTGATAATATCTAATTTGGATTATATTTTTATGTGTATGGGGCAGTAGGACAAGTGATCTTTGAAAAAGCCTTTCTAATGATGTCATTGGTACTTGGCGAACTTATTGAGCATTTGTATGTTTTGGTCTATATTAATTTAAATTGACAGACTCCCGGTGACATGGTCGCCATGTGCAAATGAGAAGACAGTTAAGCACAAAACATTCTCTGCTAAGCTACAGGACATTACTAACGTGCTGAGGGTTTTTAAAAAGCCACTAGAGAGTTATATTTGTGCTGTCCTCATCCAGATTCCGAAATAAAGCTGAAAGTAATGACATGCTAATAAAAGAGGGGGGGGAAACTGGTGCAAAGTAGTTGCTGTGTCAGCATGTTGGTTCCTGATGCAATCATGGGAATATTCCTTGAGTATAGTTAGAAATGACACACTTAACGTGAGGCCTGTTTCAGTTAGATGAGCAGTGGGGGTGGAAGAAAAATGAAAAAATGAACAGCATCTGCTTTTGTATAATTTCGAGGACTTTTTCCCTTTGTAAACAGTTTCATTGCATGATTTTCTAGAGATTGTGTCTTGCATATCTGTAGGAATGATTTGCTTTCTCTCCTCGGCTGTTCATTGCTTTCTGTAACAATTTTTCCTATAGCCAAAAGGGTTAATTTTTGACACATGCTCCAAATAAGTTTGCAGTCATTTCAATTTTCTCATTTTGCAGCTGTTCATGAGGAAATGAGAGAACATGTAGCTCTCCCTACAGAAGTAATTTCAAAGTGTGATACCCTTTATTTGTTCATTTGGGTTGTTTGTTTGTTTGACTTGATTAAAAGACTATGTTTGAAAGAATAAGCATCAAAACTTTAGTGTGATTTCAGACCTTAGCAAGGAAAGAAAACCATTCCTAATACAAAAGTAGTTAAAGGCTGCATTTTGAGATAGCTGTAAAAATTTTGATAGACCTGTTTCACACTAGAAAATTCACTCCTGTCAACCAAAGGATGATTTCTGAAAGTACAGAAAAAGGAAAATATTCCAGCAAAGTTAGCACAATCAAAAAAATGCTTTTAACCTTTTCATTGAAAAGGCTTTTCTTTTAGAAAACAAGCAAAAAAACCCCAAAACAAACAAAAGCCCCTCACTTGTGTGATGTGAGAGATATATAGACGCATGGAGTATAGCTGAAATAAAACACAGGGACCTAAAAATGTTTCAAAATGACTCAGGGGTTTTGTGGGGTTTTTCTTTGTTTTGGTGGGTTTTTTTGTCATTGTGGTGGGGGTTTTTTGGGTGGTGTGTAGTTCTATTTTTAATAGTTTTCCAATTTTAATTGAAAACCGAAATTAACCTTCGAAGAATCAATTATGAAATAAAATTTCTTATCACTGTTTGAAGTGTAATGCGTGTGCTGCTGTGCACTGCTATCTCCTGAAAGGAACACTGTCATCTTTGTTATATCTTAAAAGGCTTTTTTTGGTAGCTAAGTTAGATACTCTAATGAATAAGGCCTTAGTTTCTGAAGGAAAATGATCTAATTCCTGCTAGGATGCTCAGGCAGGAACTATGGTTACAATTTTTTTTGTAATTAAATGACATATTTATTTGTTTTACCTATGGAGATAGTCCTACATAAGAGCATGGGTAACATCTGATTTCTGTGAGGTAGCTTGTTTAAAATGTCAGATGTAGTATTGGGTAGAGGAGAAATTTTGAAATTTGTGTCTGATACATGGAGCTGTAAATGCAATAAGCAGTGGTCAGGTCAAAACTGGAGCAATAGTACTACAGCGAGGAAGAACATTGTGAAGGCTGCATAGAGTTTCATTTAAGCCGGTTCCTTATTCATCCACATGCTGTCAGAGATAGGATTTTTGTCAGGCTGAGAAACCTAGAAAAAGCATAGGAATGTATTAAGGGTGTCTATGTGTGAAAGAAAAAAGAAAGATTCTCAAGAAGGTTTATTTGTTGAGAAACTTGATCCTGGACTGGCGAATATACTGTCTTGGGAGCAGGTCTCTGCTCCCCAGTGGAAGGGCTGTGGGGCTGAAGGGTTTTTTGGTGGTGACACACGCAAAAGAGACACTGATAATTTGGACTTTACTGCATCCTCTACTCAATAAATGACCTGGATTGTTCTGGGGACAAAGCCAGGCTGAAGATGACATTTCTCAGCTGTAGAATAAGAAGCTGTACTCTGCAGTTTTGGCTGGAAAGTCTTTGTTCTGCCATGCTGTTCTGCAACAGTCAACAGCTCTGTGTGTGCATGAAACCTGTGCATGTTCGCTTCCTTCCAGTGTGGCATTTGTTGCAGAATTACTCTACAGGGATAAAATTTGACTAATTACTATCATTATTTTTCCAACTTTTTTTTTCCTTCTTAATTTTAACCTTGTTACTTAGTTGTCATGTAAAATTGTACCTTCAAATGGTTTTTAAAAATGTTTGCCAGGCTATGTTACCATCATCAGTATCGACCTGTCCCCAAAACGAAGCATGTGTGGTTTTGCCTTGAACTGCTCCCTGAGGTTAGAAAGAAACATATTTTAATGTATATCATTGGAGAAAGTCTTTTGTACTCTTAAATGCTACCTGGATACACAAATAGTTGTCTTTGTAGAGAAGACACGGTTTGCAGCATCTTGCATACCAAGCATATTTTCAGCCATGTGCGGCTTTGCTTTATGGAGCTAGATAAAACAAGGGAAATAGAAATGGGAGCAAGGGAGAAAATCAATGTTTTCAACTGAGATTTGCACAGAGATGACAGGTGAATGAGGTGGAGAAGTAAAGAACAGCTGTTCCAGATGGCAGCAGCTTCAGGAGGGAAAATGCTGGAGTCAAAGCGGTCAGATTGTAGGAAGAGATGATGCTCATGTAGGATGAGTGGTGCTGGCAGGGAGATGATCATTGGAGGTGAGTGGTAAAAACACGATAAACACTGTGTATGGAGTTTATTTCTCTGAAAGTAGCCATTTCCTGTAAATGGATATTTTTCAGTTCTTTTCAGCACTGATTGCAGGTATTTACCTGAAATGATCAGTGATCAGCATTTTGTATTATCTTTGTCTGCCTCACCACATATGCTGCCTTAGTTGACTTTTGTATTGAAAATGGACACTCAAGAATAAATAAACCTGAAAAGTGAAGAAATTTCATAATAATTAAATACAGTGTTCAAAAGTCTGTTTTTGAAACATGCCTTCTGTCTCTAATCTACTACCTGGAAATGAAAGCTTTAAAGGTGCTTCAAAATCTAATGGCCCTGATTTGAGAGCTTTAACCAATACAACATTCTTCACAGGAGTACAACAGTGTAATTTGAGCTATCTCTGCGTAAATAGTTCATACAAGAAGCAAATGTAAAATAACAGGAAAGTAGTGATGCTAAAAGTGACACTATGGTTTAAAGAAAACAAAAGAAAGCTAAAACCTCTGGATTAGCCTTGGAGTTCTTTTTCAGTACACCTGAAGATTTGGCTGTGCAAGGGTTGGATGCCATCTGCCAGCTCCCCCTGAATTTAATGGTTTTCGTTTACGATCCTCTGCTTGAATGTTTTTTGGGGAAAAGGCAGAACTGTCACTTTCTGTCAGATTTATAAAGGCAGAAATTATTTTAATTAACTGCTTAAACTTAATTTGCTGACTTCAAGACTGAGACAGTTAGCTGGAGTGGTTGTTTTACAAAGCCAATAGGAATTAGACCTGAAACAGTTTATATCAGCAGTTGACCTGTCTATTGATTGTGGTTGTCAATTCTAACTCATTTTCCCAGTGCTGCTACCATTGTAGGCTTATTCTCAGCTCACTGAAATTTATACTTTTTAATTGTCACTAGACATGACGTTGAACATATATCCTGGCCCATTGTGGTCAATGGATGTATTAAATGACACCTTTGGAAAGGTGATTAGTTTTCATTTCTTGGCCAAGTTCCTATACAGAAAAGTTCTTTTGAGCTTAACTAGATTTCCCCAATATTTCTAGCTGGAATCAATGCTTCTCTCCAATTTATGTCTTAAATGATGTCAAAATGTAGAAATTTTGTCTATTGTGAAGTAAATTCTGGGCTCTGCATTGAGAGAACTGCTTTTCAGGAGTGAGCAAAGGGATGATATTATAGCAGAAAATATGTTTTAAGTGTTTATGATTAATGCTTTGGGATACTGCAAGGGAAATTGTAATATGATTTTTGTTCTTTTTTTTCCCTAGGAGCGATTTTTGACGAATCTGCCAAAAAAGATGAGGAAGTTTTTCGAATGGCAGTTGCTGATCTCAACCAGAATGATGAAATCTTACAAACAGAGAAAATCACGTGTTCAGTGACGTTTGTGGATGGCAACAATCCGTTTCAGGCAGTTCAAGAAGGTAGGATGTCTAAACAGATTTCCTGCTGTTCTTTCTGCAGAGACATGCAAAATACTACCCTGATAGCTTCCATGCTTTATGAGACTATTGTAGTTTTTGTTGGCTTCTTTTTACATAAAATATCAAATATTGTGTATAATTTGGGATTTAGCTGCTATAGTCTGTCTTGGTCTAGTGACTTCAAGCTATAATCTTAGCTTTTATCCATTTTGTAAGTAAAGGCTCTGGAAAAATGGTAGAAAAGTCAGACAAAGTTTGTTTACATCTTCCCTCTTTTACAGGATGTTTAGAAGTTATCGTTAAACCAATAGTCCTTACTTTATGACCTCTTAATACGACTTTCCAGTTTTATTTCGTGTAACTAACAGGACTTGGTTAGTTGGAAAACATAGGTTTTTGTGTGGATAACCTTTTCAGCACATACACCTGAAAAAGATACCTATTTTATAGGAGGGATTGGAGATAACCTGATGACTCAGAAAGCCACCTGTGTCCAATATGATTTTGTACTTAGTCTGTCCTTTGTCATTCTCCAATTATTGGACAAGAGATGAGGATGTTGCTTTGGGCTCCTGTGATAGTGGTAGGATGATAACAGGACTCAATATTTGAAATTCCTCTCAGCTGGATTAGTAAATCACTGGTGTGACTGAGAAGTTGTCTGAAAAGACAGGCTATATGCAGTTTTTAGAAATACGGATTCAGATTTGTTTCCTCAGCATTTGGGTTTTTTTGCTGATCTGACACACTAACTTCTGTCTGAGATGCAGATGATGTTTATTCTAAGTATATTATTAAACTTTTCTTAACAAGAAAACAAGATTTTGATGACTTTCTATATCTTTATTGGCTTCTCTGTATTGATACTTGAGGTAGAACTTGAGAATTAAGCAGCAAAACTTGTAAAAAGTTGCTCCGATACTTGTGACGTCAGAGGTAAATACCTGTTTGCCGTTAATGGACTGCTGACAAAGCAATGTTAATGAAAAGGTTTTTAATGCTTCTATGACAATTTTTTATCAGTGACAGTCTTAATTTTTGAGAATTTAGGATTTTTTTTTTTTGTTTTGTTAAATTTTTCAAGTGGATAGACTTGTGTAATGAGCCTAGGCTTGATAAGACTGAGGCAGAAGAGGAAGTGATTTTGAGAGTATTCCAATCAGAATAAATTAAATCTATTTCAATCTGAAAGACCAACATAAAAACTGAAGCTGTCGGATAGCTTTAGAGTATAGAGAGGGGAAAATAGAGAACAGAGAGGGGAAAATGGGTAAGTTCAATCTTTTTTAACTACTTTCTGCACTGTTAGTATTTAAGTTTTTTTCCCAGTTCATCCAGGATGGATAATGTTAGGTGATGCTCTGTGATTAATATTGATTAACACTGACACTTAGTGATTTCCTTTATCATTGTGTAAGAACAGTTGCAAATTATTTCACGGAACGATGTTTTAAGGAACTTATTTATTACTAATATAAAGAAAGTGGTTATGTCTAGTAAAGTAGAAAGGAGTTAATGACCTGATATTTCAATACTCAATTACTTTTTTTTCCCCCACAAAAGTTACATTTGTCATTTCTGAAAGTATTGTGGTATAGTCAATAGCTGAAATGTGAATGGAGTACATTTGACATAAATTACCATGTGCTGGGGGGAAAGGTCTGTTGTGATATTGTTGAATTCAAGAAATTGTTTGCCAGTAAAAACTGTTTCTTGTAAATGCATGGTCAAATACAGCTACATGGCTAGCAAGGCTCATATTCACTGTCTCTTTAGCACCCTGTGTTTTGTTTGGCATAATTTGAGTGAAGAACAAGGGTTACATCTTTTGCATGCATATATCTGCAAAATTTTGCTTGTCAAACTGCTTTACCACAGTTAATATGGGGTTTTTTTATTTGCTTTAACTGAATATAGTCATAAGCTGCACTGTAATGTTTCAAATACTTCGCACTACTTTCCTACCTTCCTCCTTTCCTCCACATCTTTCTATCACTTGCCCCCTGTTCTTAATTGGATTTTTTACAAGTGTTAGTAGCAGGGAAGAGGACCTCTCTAACTGTTGCCACATATTTAATGGTTTATTCCTTCACCAAAAGACGCTGTAATAAACACCAAGAAAAGATCATTTGAACCCTCTGTATTTGAACTGTTTCTTTATTCCATTTTTAAAAGAAACACTAAAATGAGGCAAAATCTCTTGGCTTTAAAAGCGTATGGCACTCAGTGTGCCCAAACTTGCTGTTTCCACGCCACTGTAACCCTTTTCTTGGAAGCGTAACAACACTAGTATGAGACCGAGGTACTGTGACCTTTCCTGTCAGGTAAAGCCTAATGTGCAAAAATTATATTATTTATTTATTATTATATTCTACTTAATTATTTATTATATAAACTGCCTGAAGTTTGCTTTGTTTTAGTTTACAATATCTGGGTTTTTTATGGTTTTGACAGTTTTTGTCTGTTCTAAACTGCAGAATAGCCTTTAAAAAGAAGAGCTTTTAATGTTTGGTAAAATGTTAATTTAAAGCATTAGAGACACAATAATAACTTAAAATTGGTCTAAAATTGCCTAAAATATGCCCCTCGTAGTGAATAGAGAAGGTTCTTAAAAAACCTTGCCTAGGATTTTGAATTGCAAAAAACAAGAGGTCATGAGCAAAGGTCTGATAAAACAAGGCAAGACTGGTACAGAGGAGATATTTACAAATTTGTTTTTCTTAATGATCTCCTAATGGACAACATGTATTATTTCTATCTTTTATTTAATTTTATTAGCAAAATTAGCAAGTAACTCCCAAACAAGGAAGCAGGAACACTCAGGTACTTAATATTGATTTTTGGGATGTAAAGATAATTAATTTCAGAGGCTCAGTTGCTGCGCAGTACCTACTGTTCCTCCCTCTGAATCTGTTCTTATAAATTTTCATGGTGCCCTGAAATGTCTTCAATTTGTTCCTTAGGGCATTTCATTAACAGTTCTGATTGGAGCGATGGAACTCTATGGCAAAGCTGAGTGGTTTTATTCTAGAAGAGCTGTGAATGACATGCCCCATAATATCACTGGAAGTGCCCTCAGGGACAATTTATAGGCATGTTACAGAACAAGGAGATAGGAGATGAAGCTGAGTTTCTTTAAGTTAGGGAAATTTTTCTCCCCTTTGGTGTATGCTCTGTCAGAGAGGACCAATGGTGGGCGTGATGCCTGCGGTTTACTCTGTGACTCACGTTTGCGTGTCAACGTTGTGGGGTGGCACAGGCACCCATCAGGATGGGGTGAGGTTGAGGTTGCCCTGTGAGAGGGGAGGCAGGTCCGGGGCAAGCCCGGTTGGTAGGCTGGGTTGAGGACCAGCGAGGTGCATGGCCAGGTGTGTGTAGCTACAGCCCGACAGGCGCACGGGAGAGTTTGCAGAGGAGGAGAGCAACCAAGAAGGATGGCTGAGGCAGGTAGATGTTGCACCCCGGGCCCTCGCAGTAGCTACAACCTGGTTGCCGAGGTGTGACATGCCCCTGTGGAAATGTCCAACACGGCACGTTCCTTCCTCTCTTCCTTTCTTTCTTCAATACGAAATACTTCACAATAGTTAGAATACTCTTTTGTGTGATGTCTTGAAATATTTGTGTCCTTATGTGAATGACAGAAGTATAATATTGTGCCTGGCTTTTTTAACGCTGTGCCCATGTCAGATGCTACAAGGGGAATTAGGAATTTAAGTTTTCCTTGTATAGACAATTAGGGAAGGCAGGGATAGTCAGTTCTTGCATGGTAGCAAGTTGGTATTTTAGCACTACAAAACAAGGAATTACAATGCCAGATCCATATTAGTGACAATAATAATATATATTAGCGTACACTTTACTTCCTTTCTTGTGAGACTTCAATTTACAGCGGTATTTAAATAGGGGTAGGATAGACCTTCAAAGGATTTTGAGTTCTACAGAGTACTTAAACTGTAATTATTTTGAATAGAGTCATGTTTCTATATTTCTTTTTAATGGACTGGGGTTTTTTCCTTTCACTGGGAAATTTGGTTGAAATAAATACATTGCTTCTCTCATTTGTCAGGAAATCATTGTGTTCTCTTATCTTTCTCTTACTTTTATTATTCTTGTGCTTACTTCAATATGCTAATAATTAAAGTCTAAATTTTATGGTTCAAAGCCTGTTATTTCCTCCAGTCCTTAATTTATCATTAATAATATGATCATATTGTTGATGAATGGCTAGTGTGAAATACGCAATAGCCTGTGTATTTTTGTAGGATTGTCTGATGAGTTACCTTGGTAGACTCTACTAAATGTCTGTTTCAATCCACCAGTAATGGGAAGGTGCTTTCCATTGATGCAGGTAATATTGTCCGATGTAATTCCTATCCCAAGGCAAGTGTAGGGAGCAGGATCTTTGGTAACTTGAACCAGAGGTAACGGTTTGACTCGTGCTGATCTTCCTCCTTAGGCAGCACAGTTTCTACAGGCCCCCCGCTGCCGTTTCCACTTGCGCACTAAGTTACGGAGCAAACTCTGCAGGTGTTTGCAGTGCTTGAGGCATCCACAGCATCTGGACGGCTGTTGGAGCTCAGCAGGACCCACATCCAAAGATGTTCAGGATCCTTGGGGATCCATTGCCAATATTTTAAACCTCATGGCAAATGTTTTTATTTGGTGCTTTTTTTTTTTTTTATCCTGCTCTTTTCTCCTACCTCCTTTTTTGACAATATCAGGTTTTACCTTTCTGAAATAGTATCTCTATAGTAATCTTCTATAGGCTACCTATAATGCATGACAAATAGATTTGACTGATGCTGTTTGAAATCTGCTTTGTTTGACAAGTTTTCCTATTGCAATCATATATATGTGGGGTTTATTTTCTTTTTTTTAAACTAACCTTTTTGTCATTCAGGCTAGTCACCAGAGTATGCTTACAGACACCAACTCAAGCCTTCGTAATGGCTTTTGAAAGCTTATTGTGATCAGTGAAGTAAATAAGGCAGTGAGTCATAACTAAATGGGATTCAGCTGTAGAGTAACCGAGGTTTGTAGGGCAGCGATGTGTATGAAGGTCACATGCAGGATTTTATTCAAGCAAAGTTTTATGGTCAGAAATTACAGCCTGATGGATACATCTGCTTTGGCCTTTGGGACTAGATGAATGTAATAAGATTGTCCTTTCCCGTTTCTTTGATTGCTGTAGAAACCTGTTTAAATCCACAGATTTCATGGACTGCTAAACTGTCTTTCACTTTGTGTCACTTATTTCTTCAAATTTTTCACCCTTCCGTGTCCCGTTTATTAACCAGTACGTGTTTGGTTTGAGATTAAACCTTCAGAGCTGCACTTCTTCACTGGCGTTCCATTTCATTCCAGGTTTGCTTATTTCCCAATAAAATGGATTTTGATGAGAAATGATATTACTAATACTGAGGAGGAAAAAAATAATTTTCAACTAGGATTTGAACTGTAAAAAGTTAAGGGAGAAGGGGAGGAGAAGCATTTCAATAGTGATATAACACTGTTGTAAAATCAGAAACTGTTAGAAATGTTTGCAATTGCAAATTGCTTGTATCATCAGTACTTCAGAAATTAAGGCAAGAAATCTTTTCAATTACCTATCCTCTGTGCATTCACATAGTTTACCTGCAGTGGTGGTACTGTACCTTGTTCCCAAAGTGCTAGGTGAGAAGCCTGGTACTCTTACACTGGCTTTGTTCTCATTTTAGTCCTCTTAACCCTACAAAATCAATCAGATCTCCAATTTGCATAAAGGTACCACAGGAGTCCAAGTGTTGGCAGCTTAAAAAAAAGATTTTACAACGCTGATGATAACATCATGACAGTTGGGAAGGCAGTGGTTGCATGGGAGAAGATCAGGGAGAGGGAAGAGTGAGCATTTGACTGAACTAGAAGGGGGACATATAATAGAAGCTTAGTTAGGAGGAGCAGCATGCATTTTTAACACATTTTCAGCAACAATTTCAAAGCTTTTGTGACCTTCCTTTGCCTGGAAGTAATCTACCCAGAGCACACTGCAAACTGTAAAAGGGGGTCAGGTTTATTTTGAGTAAGGCCTCATACCGTTTCAGCAGTTGCAGTAATTGCAAAACTTCCACCACTCTTCAGCCTTTGAATTTTGGGCTCCAATGTTTTCTAGTTTCTAATTCTTTCTCTAGTAGCGTTTTCTCCAATTGCAAGACAACTTCCATTATCTTTGTTTCCAGTTTGAAAGCAAATTCGGGCAGCTGTAAGCTGCACTACCCTTCCAGATACTTGAAGATAAAAAAGAATCCTTTATTTTCAGCTCCAAAAAAATCCCCCCAAATCCAAATAAATTAAAACAAAATAAAAAAAAAAAGCAGTCCATCAAGAATGGATTTCTCCAGTGTAGTTTAAACAATGTGAGAAGCACGGTTTGAGGAAAAGAGGTGCAAACCTCAGCGGTCCTTATTTTTTGCAGATGGCAACTCTAAAAAATTTAAGCTAGAGATATTAGTGTGGTTGAAGAGCCTTTTCTGAAGTGTGCTTTCCAAATGACCGAGCCAAAGGGAGAAAAAGGAGGCTTTCTACAGTGCAGGCTAGGGCAAGGTCCTGCCGTCTTTTAGTTACTGTTATCCATGTTGTCTCACAGAGTACCTGAAACCCACCAAACATATGCTTTATGACTACTGCATGTCTTCGGTGTGGTTTGAGGAAAGAATATTGGTGTTTCTATGGAAACCACTTTTCTTCAGGTGACCAGGAAAAAGCCGGTAGCATCCCACTGTTACACTGTGCTGCAACACGGCCATCAGATGCAACGATACGGCTGGAGGTATTTATGTAAGACCACACATCAAACTGGGAGATAGCGATTCAGAGTTTGCATTACCTACCCCACTACCTTTCGGCAGCCTCTTTTTTTCATTCTGCTTTCTCATGACTTGAAAGCGTCAAGAGTGATTTTCATAACACTGATGCCATTTGCCATTGCCAGTTGCTAAAGTTTGGCTCAACATTAATTTTTATGGCAGACTTTGGCATTTCTATCAGAGCTTCCACTTTCAAATGACAGACAGGAATTTTAATAGGCTTGAAAGAATTTCCTTTCCAGGCTTTTGCTTAAAAAGCATGTGACTGTGAGGCAGGCTATTAACCTCTTTACCCCTTTTTAAAAAGGTGAATGAAATAACTGAATAAATAACTGGACAAGTGTGATGCCCTTTGATGGTGGAGTGCAGAGTGAATTTTATTATATTACTATAGGAGCAGCTAGATAGGCTGATATCCTGCAGTGCTGGATTGTTCTGTACTGGATGAAATCCAATCTGGATTTAAAGTGTAAACTTTAAATCCTGATTGGATCATTTCTGATTTTGCAATGTGCATATTTCCACTTGCATTTCACAAGTGCTTGGTACGTTTACACACATTAAACGCAGTGCTTCAGTCTGCTGTGTTAATGTACTCTTGCACACTGCTAGTAGTTTCCTTTTAAGAGAGCTGTACAAATTGTGATGTGATTAAATAATATCAGTAGTACATTTAAATGTTTAAAGCCACTGTGCCTGAAGGCTTTTGGGGTATTTTAACAAACAGAAGTATAGAGACAAAGCAAACGAGAGCTGCTTCATCTTCCTAGATGCTGATTATTTATCTAGCACCCTAGGCTATCAGTCCGCCAAAGTAATCTCCGTAAATAAGTAATGGACACCCTATCCGGATTTCCTCCCTGTCTTTTTGTGAAGCAATGTCCACTAAAATCACTACAGCAGTCAATCATCACTGTCCAACCCAAAATGCATATTCCCAGACAGGCCTCACAGCCTGCAAGCTTGCAGCAGGTTTTCGCAACTACCAAGCAATAAACTGCTGCATTCAATTGTTTTCTGCTATACGAAGTCCTACCAAGTCTTCATAATAAAAATGCTAATTTGGGATTTTGCTTTTGCTTTTCCTGACTAAATTCTCTGAATTAAGTGAAAGTCACCAAGTCTTTGTTTTACCTGACAGTTTAGGTACAAATACATATTTGAATGCATTCAGATCAGTATTTGCTCTATGCATCTCTATCTGTGTTTGTCTAAAAGTCAATGTAATTAGCTGGTTTTAATTAATTGTAATTAATTAATTGCTTGCTTAATTTATTTCTCCCCTTTGAGCCTTCCTCGCTCTTCTTTCTTCCCTTCTCAAATATCTTTTGTTTCATTTAGAAGTTTTTTTATGTTGTTGTGATCTGTTAGCGTTTTGGCACAGGCTGTATTCTTAGTAAGTACACTGACCTGTATTTGAGGCAATTGGGTATTTATGTGATGCAAATGATTTTAAACATACTCCTCTTTATGTATATAATCAGAGACAAAGTGTACTTTATGGAGGGCAGTAGTGTTTTAAAATCTAATTCTGATAATGAGGAAATGAGCCATGACACTCTGGAGGTGAAACCTGAAGTGAATTATGAAGGTCATTCTCTTAGATGGGGGAATTAATTATATTTTAGCCTGGTTCCCCGTTACTTAGACCCTTTATATTGTATACTACCAAGTAATTTTGACTAAATATCAATTTATGAAAAATTATCTGAGCATAAGAGTGCAGTTACAAGGACAGATTTTGAAACTAGGCAGTGTTTTATTAAAACACTAATCATATCAGAAAACCATAACCTTTCATGTTATCTTTTTGAAAGGATGTCTGCTGTAGGATTTTAATGCTTATTCTATTCAACTGTCGGTGTGTCTTTAGCTTCTGTGATTACTGGCCTTTCTGAAACATATCTTTCCTCCTTAAAATCCAATCTTGCGCAATTCTTTACTGTGTAGTCTGAAAGAGTATTGAGGTGAGCCAAGCCACTCCGAAGGATGCAGCCATTAAGTGGAGCACTCGCAGGGGCAGGTGCAACAGGTAGCATTGCTGGTAGTCAGAAAACATCCCTGTGCACCATTTAAGCAGCTTGGAATAGACACTGGAGCCTTGCAGAGCCTCTCATGTGCTATTGACACAAGAGGGAGTTTAGGTTTGGGATCTTTATGTAAGGGTATAAAGCACTAACACATGGGAGTTAACTTCATGTGGAAATTAAGCACCTGCTTAAAGGCTTTCCTGAGCAGGGATATACTTAAGCAATCCCAAATCAGTGACTTAATTTTCTTTGGCAGCTGGTATTCATCGTTTTCTTTACTTTAAGGGCATATTTTCTCCAGAAACTTGTAGATCTTAGCAGCGTTTCTGCATCCTGCACCTCTGGTTATCTGAATGACTGTACCAGGTGGCTGTAGCTCCTCTGCTTTTGCTGGAAGCAGAAAAGGTGGCTGCAGGTCATGGCCATGCCCTGTGATATCTGGAAAAAAGTTGGAAGTCACAACAAATCTTCCAGAGTGCCAGGCCACAAAGCACAGCTAAATAACTAAAAGCCTACAGAGGTTTTGCTTCTAAAACTGTGTTTTATGACAAGAGGGTTATGATGTACCAGGCTTGGTCATCCCAAGGTACCAGAGAGCTGTACTCAGAAACTGCAGTTTCATGCTACAGGTAAACAATTTATGTTCATCCCATCCCTTTGTGACCTGATGCAGGAAAGAAGCCGGCAAGAAGCTACTTTCTTCTTAAAAAATGTTATGTTATGTTTCTTTAGTACCAAGTTGTTGCTCAGTGGCAAGCCTTGTGTTAGCCAGCCCTTGCAAAGGGCAGGGGAAGGGAGCGTGATCCCCGCCTCCCAGGTGCAGCCAAATGTTGTACCAGCTTTACCATAATGTCAGGTGCCAGAAGCCAACAGCAAACTGTCATCAACTGGTCAAATACAGAAGCAACCAGCTGCCCTAAGAGAAGAGATTTTTGCATTTCTGAGATGCAGTTTCAGTGAAAAGAGGTCGGAAAAATTTGTCTGCTGGACAGGGAAGAAGAATGTTTGAAGAAGATTAAATCTATTCAGACTACCAGAAGGAGTTTAAAAAAAAATAAAAAATTGCCTAGGTATAACAGCTAATGTGCTCGCTAATGGATGCAATCTGGAGTGTGAAGTGATGCAAAAAGATGGATGTGTCAAGACACTTCTAAAAAGGCTCAGTAGTTCTACTTGAAACAGAAGAAACTTGAGTTTCTTCCTGAAGTCTTTCCTAATCCTAATTCTCTGATAGAAGACAGGAAAAGGGAGTAAATGGGTGCAGATTACAGATGACAATTTCCACTTGGTTTTCTTGCTTTTCCAATATTTTCTATCTTTCTTATATATTTTTAATTTCATCTTAATTTGGCACTGATGGATCAAATGCTGAGCCAAAATCATACTCTTCTGTGTGCTTAGCTTATTGAGTTCCACGCATCATGGGGCAGAAATTGCTTCCTCTGATGGGAGGGGGAGAGAGCCTAGAAATACCTGTGCAGCACTGGAGCAAGTAGCACCCTCCCTAACTCAGCTGTGTTAGACAAACACAGTGACCTTGATTTAGAATAGTAGTAAAACAAACCTCTGAAAAACTGAAAACTTTAAAAAAAGCTTTAGTAGTTTTCTTTGCTGTGTTAGTTCACCTATGTCATTAAAAGATGTACTGTTCTGCTTTATCTTTACCTTGAAAATAATTTATAACTGTTCAGAAAAGTGTTTTTTCTATATTCCAGGAAACAAGACTTTTCTTTGCAGTCTTTGCTAATAACAATGATTTCCTTCCTAATAGGCAAATTGTATCTTTCAATACCAGGTAACAGAATTATATTGATAGTTCACAGCATTTTTGTAGTTGGAACAATTTATTCATTGACTTTCATTATTTGGAGGATTAACCTTTTAGAAGAAGGTTGGCATCCAGGGAGGCCTTGTGCAAAGTTGTTGCTTGGCCCTATGAGTCACACTCAATTCTCAATTTTATAAGCATAAAACATACTTCTTTTTTAATATTTGTCAGCTTTTTTTTTGGAGAGCCTTGGAGGAAATGAACATTTTGTTGTTTATATTGCAATACAGCATAAAGAATTTCTAATACTGTTTTGTTTCTTTCTGCATAGGATCCCTTGACCCTTATCAATTCATGCCTGAAAATACATTATTAACATTTATTGTGAAGGGGAGTTTTGTGTCAGAGGGGAGGACGAGTGACCATAGTTCCTGTAAACTTGCTGTCAGCTGAGCTTTTAGGTCAGTAAGACTTACTTGAGGTAGGTTCTGGTCCTTCACAGAGGAAAACATAGAATCATAGAATGGTTTAGGTTGGAAGGGACCTTAAAGATCATCTAGTTCCACCCCCCCTGCCATGGGCGGGGACCCCTCCCGCTAGACCTGATTGCTCACAGCCCCATCCAACCTGGCCTTGAACACTTCCAGGGATGGAGAACCCACAACTTCCCTGGGCAACCTGTTCTGGTGCCTTACCACCCTCACAGTAAAGAATTTCTTCCTGAGATCTAATCTAAATCTACCCTCTTCCAGCTTGAAGCCATCAACCCTCCCCCTATCACTACACGCCCTTGTAAAAAGTCCCTCTCCAGCTTTCTTGCAGGCCCCTTTCTTATACTGGAAGGCTGCTGTAAGGGCTCCCCAAAGTCTTCTCTTCTCCTGGCTGGACAACCTCAACTCTCTTAGCCTCTTCATGGGAGAGGTTCTTCAGCCCTCTGACTCGCTGCAGGAGTCCCATGTCCTTCCTGTGCCGGGGGCCCCAGAAATGGACATAGTACTACAGGTGGGGTCTCACCAGAGTGGAGTAGAGGGGCAGAATCCCCTCCCTCGACCTGCTGGCCACACTTCTGAAGCAGCCCAGGGTGCAGTTGGCCTTCTGGGCTGCGAGCGCACACTTCTGGCTCATGTTGAGCTCCTCATCCATCAACACCCTCAAGTCCTCCTCAGGTCTGCTCTCAATCCATTCTCAATCCAGCCTGTATTTGTGCATGGGATTGCCCCCACCCATGTGCAAGACCTTGCGCTTGGCCTGGTTGAACTTCATGAGGTTGGCACGCGCCAGCCTCTCAAGCCTGCCCAGGTCCCCCTGGATGGCATCCCTTCCCTCCATTGTGTCAGCCACTCCACACAGCTTAGTGTCGTCGGCAACCTTGCTGGCAAATGCCATCAAAAATAATTTGACAGGTTGTGATGTATTATGTAGCATCAAAATTCTTTAAGAATTGTTTTCCACATATAAAAAGCAGTTGTGGATGTAACAAACGGGGCTGGGTATGGCTAGTCTCCTTTCCTCCTTTCAATATCTTTAGCAAGAAAGGCCATATGTTAAGATACTTGTTTTTAGCAACTGCTGTAATCATAAGACTCCTCCTTGTAAGTTAAGCAGAACTAGCTCCAAAGCTCAAATCACTTTTTAAAAAGAAATGTGCCTGTTAAATGTATTTGACCATGCCAAGATTGTATCTTGGGTAATTTTTAACTGACTTCTGTGTCAAGTCCCTAAACTAGGTTGATACATGTAATAGATTTGCCAGTTCACAAACGTTTCTTCTCTGTCTTTGGGTGATTTTTCTGCTCTTCAGACATTCATTTCATCTGCAGTATAACTTTATGGGAAAGTTAGAAGCTGCTGTGAATCAGCAGATGCTACTTTCTTATCTGAAACTGAAGACGTAATTTGTTTTACAACATTAAAAAAAGTGAGTTCAAAACTGTCTGTGGATAAGTGATTTCACATTTGATTTGATAATGAAAAACAGAATTTTGAGTAGTTTTTCTTCATGTGAATGCTTCTTGTATTGCTAAATTATAGTATTCTTCTTCCCAAAAAAATTCTAGAGAACTTCTTGAGCTTTTTTTTGACGGATGACCATAACACATCCACTCCTCTCTGCTTGCCCAGTTTTTTCCTGTCGGTTATTCCTGGCTGGTCATTGGTTATTTCTGACAGTGCTTGTTTTTATTTGGCTAAATTTTATGATGTGAATATACAAGAACCTAGAACAAAAGTATTTTGCTGTAGGTGGCATTATGAAAGAATCAAAATTACAGACTCTAAAGTACCTCTGAAAATCAGCTTGGTTACTCATGTTTGGAAGAAACTGGTTTAGCAAATCTTTCTGATAAAATATTACATAAAAATAAAATCTTGCATATAAAAATCCATGGACTTAACAATGTGTATGTTCTAGTGATTTTATTCAAAGGTAAGGCTGAAAAGAATAGAAACAGGAGGGAATCACCACAAACTGCTTACTGTAGTATTCTGTGTGTTTTGCAAAGTTTTCTTGCTGTGTGAGACCTTGGTAGGTGCCACTCTTCTGTAGAATTTATGTCGGAATTCAACTCATTCTTCAAAATGCAAAGGGGTGTTCAATCTTAGTAGAAGTAGCTGAAATATAGGAAATTTAGGAAAGGTCTGTCAAAAAGCAACAGAAACAATGTAGCAAATGAGACAGACTGCCATCATATTTTTTCAGAGAAGATTTCTTTTTCACCAATTCACAAGTTGACCTGTGCCATTGATGTGTAGGGAAATAGCGAGGTATGA
Organism: Chionis minor; assembly: GCA_013398295.1. NCBI lineage: Eukaryota > Metazoa > Chordata > Aves > Charadriiformes > Chionidae > Chionis > Chionis minor. The sequence goes on along the minus strand of VZSF01007653.1, from coordinate 306,210 downwards.
TACAAAGTGAAAAATGTGAAAGTCGCATTTAAAGATTTGTCAATGCCTTTCCAAACATGCTTAATATCATGCATGTTAGGGTGCAGTGTTGTTAATGCTAGAGATTTTGATAAACTAGCCGAAGGACAAACGCAAAAAGTTTGTGGGGGCTTTTTTAATACTTTCTAGAGGATGCAGAAGTGAAGTAAGCAAAATAGTAGGTGTTTATTGACTGAAGCACAATAAAAATGGCGTGAAGACTTCTTTCCCTGCAACCTCCTCACATTTTGAACATCATGGGTGATATGGAGCTACTTGGGAAGCAGTGCAGGATTCATTGCAAAACTCATATTATATAAAGGGGCTTGTGCATTTTTGAGAAACAAACATCCCAGCTGGAAGCAAGAGATTTTGAATGCAGTTTTTGGCGAGATCTCTGCATCACAGGAAAATCTCTGCTACTCAGCTGTAGGGTTCCAGAGTGAATGAAGGTTTTTTATCTAGGAAATTATCACTTTCTCCAGCTTTTTAAATTGCTCTGTTTCTTGAGGTGAATTAGGCTGGCCATTTTGATTTCAAAAGATGTGTGTTTACACACATACTACTGTTCAGACTTACAGAGTTGGAGAGCTTTAGAAGTATAGGGGTGTGTGCATGTGGCTACTGAAGGGGTTAACAGACTTTTCAATTAAGTCAGAAGATTTTAGGTACTAAATAGTGACCTCTTTTCTGTAGACAGCTGTATTCTATAAAGACTATGGAAAAGCTGGAGAAACACTCGTGTACAAAAAAATCTATGCTATTTCTTTCTGTTTCTTTGTGGAACCTGAAAAAGAAAGGATTGTGGCCTCTGAGGACCTCAGTTATGATGCGTAGAAGAACTTATGCAAAATTGACCAACTTTATTTTAATTGTAAATATTCATCAAACAGGATTAAATTATATCAGTCCAAGATCTAAAATGCATTTGTGTATTTGGTTCTTTCGTAATGGGAAATTAAAGAAACCTTTAGAAAAATATGAAATGTACCTACTTGCCATGAATTGAATAATTTGTCTAGTGTGGCTGACTAACCCAAGATCTTTTCCTTTTTTTTTTTTCCCCTCTCAACTTCTTCTGCGGACTCTCAAATTCTGTTAATAGAGTTGAAAAGCTGTCTCCCATGGGGGAGGTTACATCTTTTTAATTGGTACATAGATCACAGAAATAGATATGAAGGGTTTAAGCCTAATTCTCTAGTTCTCACTTTCAGAATAAGAATTGAGTAGAAACACATGCCTGTAACCTCTGTTGGACTCTGCAGAAAGTCTGAGCAGTGACATTGCAAGAAGGGAATGGGTTTACATTTTTCAGCTACTATAAGGAATCTGAGGATATTTCAGTCATCTGGACAAATTCTTGGTTTATATATCTAGTAATGCATTAATGGAGAAGAAAGTACTATGATTAGAAAAAAACCCAAAAGAATAGTTTTAGGTAGAGCTGTGTGTAGGTACATACAGGATATTAATTTGTTATAAAATTCTTATACTTACCAAGGCTACAAGAACATACATGATGTCATCTTAAAATACATCAATAATCTTTTCTGTTAACCTTCCATTGTAGCAGCAACTCGAGCATTTGAAATAGACATTTCCTAAAGCTTTACCTGGCATAAAAACTACTTGGCCGAAGTATCTGTAACGTGGAGTCATTACATCTGGCAGGTGGAATATCTGTCTAGATAGATTAGATTGCAGTTTTGGAAGTATCAGACTTTTGGAAAAGTAAAATATGATTCCCAGGATGTGTGTTACACTTGGATGAAAGTGAACTTTGAGATGTTTACTTGCTTTTAGGAGCCTGTCTGTCAGGTCTTCTAGAGCTCACTTAAAGTCTGCAGTGTGATTATTTCTTAAATTGTTTCTTTATTTCCAGTTTCATGTAAGTTAAATTTAGTAAGGTTTCATATCTTGACTGTTGCTATAGTATTATATAGAGCATAAGTATATAAGTATAAATTTCAATGTTCTGTGAGGCTTACTTTTGCTGTTTCCAGGCTGCCTCTTGAAACAGCTGGATCAAGGTTTGTCCTGCTGTATACTGTGCTCTGAACTTCACTTGATTTGGAAGGAGCACATGTTCCTTGGCTCTGTTCTCTATGGCAGACCTCCTCATTACAGGTGTGCAGGGCTGTGGTCATATGGACTAGTAACAAGAAATCTACGGTGGGCTAAAGTGGGATGAAGGTTACTTTGTAACCAGAGAAATCTATTTGTGTTAAGATAGTATATGAATTAAAGGGGGAATAATTATTTCTGATTGGATCTTTTTATGGTCTCTTCTGCTCTGCAGACACTGTTGGCTATGAATGTCTATGAAGATATTTACTTAAGAATAGCTATTTTGGAATAAAGTTCCGTGCAAGTAGAATCTAAGGTATTCAAATTTCAGACTACCCGAGACAAAGATTCCCCATAATGTAGGGGTGGGGGGGGGAGAAGGGGGGAACCAAACAAAAAGCCCCTTTTATGCTTTAGGATACTTTGCTTTAGTTTTCTCGCTGCCTAATATTCTCATGTGTGTAAACAACTTACCTGGTTTGGAAAAGATGGAACAAGAGGGTCAGGAGGGAGCAGAAGAAAACTTCTTAGTGCTCCTGGAGGTAGAGTTTAGTTTTCTCATTTTTTGTTTTAATGTTTTATTTGGCTCTCTCCCTCTACAGCATAAGGTTTTGAATAGCATTGAGTTTTTTGCAGACTGTGTGACTTAAAAAAGATTTCATTAGAGACAAACTGTCTTCTGATCTTACCAGGAGCTGCTGTAGGGACAGTTGTCACTTCATGCAGTTTTGCCTCCCTGGGTAAATAGCAGTTTATACAAAGCCTAATTTTGGAGTTTTTTGAAATATATTATAAAATACGTATTTTCCCACGATTTTCCCTGCACTGTATTTCAGCCTTACACAGTTATCAGGTTGAATGGTACCAATTATAACCTGTCCTCTAATTCTTTATCACCTCTGTAATTTTTCATTATTCTGTTGGTGATGATTGATGCCACAGTGAGAGGCCTGTCATTATTGGGTAGCCCTCCTTCGGTATTGCAACAGTAACAGTTTTAGTGTTGCAGAAAATCTCCATTATTTCAAGTTTTATTTTAAAATTTAGTGCCAGCATATTAGCAATTACTTCTTCATGTAGCTTTTAGAATTCTTGGGTTATAGACATTTAGCTTTCCTGATTTGAAAACATTTCTCCTTGATCAATGAGATTGTTTCCAGGAAATGATGTAAACAGATACTGAAAATGCACCCTTTTATGAATGGTGGTGCTGTTTTTCCCCACTGTCTGTCTTTGCAGCAGCCAGCTGCCCAGCCTTCCTGGGCTTCCTGATGATTTACAGCATCAGTATTTGGGCTGTTCTCAAGGGCTGTCCGCGTTGTGTGATGGTGATCCGTCAGAAAAAGCAAGGCTAAGGTAATGGAATGTAGGTGTACATGTAGAAGAGAGGACTGTTCCTCAGACTGAGCTAATACCACTTGCCATTGATAAGTTTTGGAGGGTCTTGAGAGTGCCATTTAGCATAATATGTGTTGTCAGAGGCTGAGAAATCCAGGGATGGGGTAGAGATGTTTCAGAGGACCATAGCAGCTATTGCTTAAAAGGCACCATACCTGAGCAGCAAGAATTTGACATCCCTGGGCATCATGAATCTGTTTCATTCCCTTCACCCACTTCCTGTGGCATCACGTCTCGTTGTTTTCAATAGCTATACAAACAAATTAAATCTGTTTATTCCAACTAAAACTCTGAATACAGGATAGGCAAGCCACAGCTTATTGCCTGGTTCACTTTTTGCTCCTTGCTCTGCAGTATTGTAAGAGGGCAAGAGAGCTTCATGTTTTATTCAGTTAATATAATGTATATTTCATTTGCATTTTTAATGTTTTCGAAGGTGAAGGATAGCAACTTAGCAGTGCTGAACGTGGTAATTTAATTGGTTGTAGGACAATCCTAAGATTCTCATAAGTGGCTTCATTGGGAAATCTTGGAGAGCCTTAAACAAGCGTACCAGTCAAAAGCCCACCTGTATTAAACTGTCACCCTCGCACCACGGAGTAACAGGGAGTTATAGCTACGCAGCTCTCTTACTGTTGCCTGTTCATTTCATTTCAAATGTTTGCAGGAGGAGAAGCAAAATCTAAAGGGACAAATAGAGGCTACCCAGGCGTGCTAAACACTGCTGAATGTTTCCTTTAATTTCTCCGTCACTAGAAATGGTTGAGGTTATCATTTTGCAGTTACTGCTTGCACACCTGAGAAATGAAAGAACAAAAAAATGGACCATGTTAAAAGGGTGTATATAAAGTTTGTGACAGAGAAATTTATGTTTCCTAATCCAGTGTCTGCCTGCAGGGTCTGGGCTTCTAAGACAGCATCTTTTACCTGTGTGGATTGCGTGTTATAAAAGACACCACAAACAAGATGAGACAAATACACCCCGAGCCTTCTGATGGCTAGTGTATGCCTTTTGCTGTGGTCTTCCTGACTTAAGAGATGGGCACAATTCTAACAAGCAAGAGAATCTGCATTCTCCAAATTAGATGCCGAGGTGATAATATTTTCAGTCAGTTAATAAATGGTCTGAAGTGTGAACTTGGATAGAAAAATCTCTTTAATGAAATTAAAGTAATTAAAGTTAGTACAAAGAGGCTATTTGTCTGTAGTGTGTAATTGTGTTTTATCAAGCTGTTATTACCAAAATAGAGATCATTTTAAAAAGAAGTTAGGTACTGTTTTTACAGTATTTCTTCAATATAGCTGAGTGCCTGCTTTTTTTGTACTACTTATAACATTGGTGGTTAGATGTAAGACTCCATTTGCTTAAAAAGATGTATGTCAGCAAAGCTGGTGTCCTAGTACTGAACCACATACATCCAGAGGCACTATATATGCTTTCCTCTTCCAAGCCTGCTTATACATCTTCATTCCAGTTTATAGTTCTAGACTAGTGCATCATGCGCACCTTCTACTCTTTTTTTTCTTTTCTCTAAAACTTTAATTCTTTTGAAGGGTTCCTGAAACACAGGATATGTTAAGTGTGAAGTTGATAGTTACAACACAGATATGAAAATAACCAAAGTGTCTACAAATATTTTTTTTTACCTGAACTGTGTGAATCTTCCTAAAATTCCTTTCTTAGTTGTTCCTATAATGATATTTATTATTTATTCTTTTTGTCCTTCTAGTATATTTTTTACTATTTAGAAGCTAGAATTATAAATATACTCTCTCTGTTCAAGGCCAGGTTGGATGGGGCTTTGAGTAACCAGGTCTAGTGGGAGATGTCCCTGCCCATGGCAGGGGGCTTAGAACTAGATTATCTTTTAGATCCCTTCCAACCTAAACCACTCTATGATTCTGTGATTACTTATCTGAAGTTGATGAAGATGTTCTGTATAATGTGCAGGAGGTTGTCATTTTGTTCATAAACTTTTCTTCATTAGGCAAGTTATTAGGCTGCTTAACTCTATAATGTATTTGACATAAGAATCACCAAAAAAAAAAAAAGGTGAGTGTGTTCTGATTCACTGGATCAAATATCCTTGCACCTCCTGCCATCCCCTTATAAGCCAAAATATACACATAGAATGGGTCAGGGGATGATTTCATTGAAAACACTGAGTTAAAATTAGGTCACAATAATTTCAGCAGCATCAAGTCATAGCGTTTGTAAGGCAGTTTAATCCTGTATGAATTATTGTTTAGATAAAGGTTATTAATTACCAGCTGCTGTTCAGTTAATGGCAACGTGCCAAGAAAGCACTCAGAGGCCTCCCTGTTCACCCATCTATCCATTGTGGTGAGTTGGAGTCAATTCGAGTATTTGGCAGAAAACTTCAAAGAAATTTGTCTGCCAGGTTTTTAAATTCTTTCAATTATTCTTTCTATTAATAAAATGCAGATCTTGCAGCATCATTTTTAATATCTGGATTTATGTAGAGAGGGAGGAGAAAAATTGATTGGGAATTGTATTGGTACTGTTGTGTCATCCCACCTACTAGCATCCCACCTATTATTACAGGTACATTAGTAATAAACTCCAGCCAAAGCTGTCTCCAGTTGTGGCTGTTTTCCTAAGTCACTGGTCTCTTTTGAAAGTCACTTAATTTTTATTGCCTATTCAGTTATAATTTCTTCTACTCATTATTCTTTGTTTTCTTTCCCCCAAGAATATTTGCCTTTGCAAAACATTACCACGCAGTGTAATATATTTTTCTCTACTGAGAAGTTACTAAGACTCATTGGAAATTGGACTATTACAGCATATACAGTGCAGTAACCTGTTCAAAGATATGAAGAAAAAAATCAAGGGAGAGCAAGTTTATTTTCATTACACTTCTGCTATTTGACACTTGAGATTTTTTATGTGATGAACTAGTCCTGTCAGATGAAGAGCAGTCAGTGTGTAATTTATTTGTGAATACTCTAAGGATTGTGCAGGGTTGTGAAGGAGAAGCAGGACGCTTCACCAAGTAACTCAGCACAGGTGGTAACTTCCATCAGCCAGTTCCTGCACAGTACTGGGAGCCCTGGGAAGAGCATCCACTGGCTAGATGAGCACATAATCCCCCAAGAAACAGTTGTGGGATTTTGACGCCAGGGTTGACACAGTGCTGCTTTAAATGTGGCTTTCTTTTGTCTTTAATTTAACTGTACAACAAGAGACCTGAAGGTCAGCATACAGAGTTAAATGCTTGTGCAAAGGGGTTTCTGTATTTATATGGAAGGAATCCTCCTGGGGGCTATCACAAGTCAAATGAAGCACACGACTGCAAAAAACCAGCACAGATTCACCAAGGGCAAATTGTGCTTGACAAACCTGATTGCCTTCTATGCCAAAGTAACCTGATCGGTTGATGTGGAGCGAGCGGTGGACATTGTCTACCTGGATTTCTCCAAGGCTTTTAGCACTGCTTCCCACAGCCTCCTCCTAGAGAAACTGATGCATTACGCTCTAGCCAAGTGGTCTGTGCGGTGGGTGGGGAACTGGCTGACACGCTGCACGCAGAGGGTGGTGGTAAATAGCTCCTTTTCCAGCTGGCAACCTGACACAAGTGACATCCCCCAGGGATTGATACTGTGCCCAACATTGTTCAATAAATTCATAAGTGATCTGGATAATGGGATCAAGTGTACCGTGGCAAAGTTTGCTGATGACACCAAACTGGATGGGGAAGTGGACAATTCAGAAGGGAGATGCACCCTGCAGGAAGGCCTGGAGAGGCTGGAAGAGTGGGCTAATAAGAACATTGTGAAGTTCAACAAGGACAAGTGTAAGGTCTTGCACCTGGGAAAACATAATCCAGGAGCACAGCACAGGCTGGTACGTCTCCAGCTGGGGAGCAGCCCTGTGGAAAGGGACCTGGGGGGTCCTGGTGGACAACAAGCTCAATATGAGAGAACAGCGTGCTGCTGCAGCAAAGCAAGCCAGCAGGATGCTGGGTTGCATCAACAAGGGCATCACCAGTAGAGATAAAGTTGTAATTATCCCACTATACTCAGCACTTGTCAGGCCGCACCTGGAATAATGTGTTTAGTTTTGGTCCCTGCTATGTAAAAGATGTGGACAAGTTGGAGAGGGTCCAGAGAAGGGCCAAAAAGATGATCAAAGGACTGGGAAACCTGCCAGATGAGGAAAGGCTGAGAGAACTGCATTTGTTCAGCCTTGAGAAAAGAAGGCTTAGGGGAGACCTTATCACCACATTCCAGTATTTAATGGGTGGCTACGAAGATGCTGGAGACTCCCTTTTTACAAGCAGTCACATGGAAAAGACGAGAGGTAATGGGTACAAGTTACTCCTGGTGAGATTCTGCCTGGACACAAGAGGAAAATTTTTCACAATGAGAACAATCAGTCATTGAAATAATCTCCCCAGGGAAGTGGTGGATTCCCCATCATTGGCCACTTTTATGATTCAGCTGGACAGGGTGCTGGGCCATCTTGTCTACACCATGCTTTTGCCAAGAAAGGTTAGACCAGATGATCGTTGAGGTCCTTTCCAACATTATATTCTATGATTCCATGATAATGAAAGAATAATTATGGATCTGAAGCTTTGCTTTAAAAAATGGCATTAGTAAATGTCACAGTCATGTTTAAAACATGGTATTTTGGCAAAAGGCAGCTAGTGTTAGGCTCTTTCATTTGTGATACAGGTTTTCTTCCCCTGAGATTACCCCACTCAGTTATAACCAGAGAGCTCTCTGATAAATTGTCTAGGTGCAAATACAGTTTTACAGGTGATTTGTAAGGCCTCAAGCTCTTAAAGCACGAAGCTTTAACATTATGTAGTATTAAAAAACTGTGACATGTAGACAGAGCCATGTAAAGCCAGGTTACAAGGGCAATTGTCCTTGAAGCTGTCCAAATAATCTTGGCAAAAAATAATTTCTTGTCTTTTTGTTGCATATTTTATTTCTGTGTTTTTGTTTAAGATACGAGCATGTATTTATATACCACAACCTATATAAATAAAATGTGAGATTGCAGCAAACAGGAGGCTTAGCAACCTTTTGTAATGCTTGGTTATGTGTATTAAAACATTACTTATCTGTCATACATCAGCAGTGCTTAAAACCATTTTTCTAGATAAGATTTTTACTTTGACTATGTTAATAGGCCGAATCAGCAAATGAGAAAGCATAATGGGACAAGGAGGAGAGGAACTGGCATGCGGCTTGTTGGCTTTGATGCAGAGCATGTGACAACAGGTTGGGTCCAAGAGAAGAGGGAGATCGACTCTTTATAGTCTTTTCTCCCATGGTGGTACATTTTGCCCCACTGATGCTTGCAGATCATAACAGTGTGATTCAGCACTCTGGGGTTTCATACTTGGAAAGATTCAGAAGTGCCCAAGACTGTTACTCACCTAGGTGCCTTTGAAACTAATTTGTGTGAGTTCAGCATAGAGTAAGAGGAATTTATTAAGTTGCATAAGGAATTGTAGGGTGAGAGATGAGAACTTCTCATCCGAGGAATAGTTCTGCCTGTGCTTTCACTGTAGATCCACATACTGAATATGCCCCACACCCCTGGGAAAGAACAGAACCCAAAGCCTGAGATGTATAACAACTTTCTGTGAATGACTGACATTCAGGATATCATTAAATGTAACTGCAGGCAAGTTTCTGTTATCTCACTCTTCCAGTGCAACAGTTTTAGACTAGAGGAACATATTTTACAACACCTTCTTGCCTCACGATACTCCTACACTGAAGGAGCTGCTGTTTCCTTTCATCTCATCGCTTCATTCATTGCTCTATGTGGTCGTAGGAAGACTTTACATTCAACTTGGTACACATATACCAGGCAGCACACGGCCAGCATCTGAGGATACAAAGAGCTGCTGGAAACTGAAAAGCTCCCAAATACTCTCCCTGTAGGGAGAGAGGAGGGGAGAAAGGAGTATGACATAAGCATTTTTGCAGACAAGTAGAAGAAATGGGGGAAGAGGTACTGGCAATCAAATGTTTTGATTACAGCAATGGAAGGAAGAGGAGGTATAAAATGGTGACTGATGAGAAACTGTTAAGAATATTTATTGTATTTCCACTTTCAAAATCTACAAGTAATGTTGTTCTTCCCTCCACTGAGGTACAAATGTCAAATGTCCTGACATAGGCACATGCCGTGCTGCTGAAATTGGCATTGCTGTGAAGGAGGCAATTTTTTCATGCTATCACACCAATGTGGTTCTAAATCAAGAATTTATTCCAAAGCACTGTAAAGATAGATGTCTTAGGTCTACAGGCATCTCAGTAGCAAATGTGCACACAGGAGAAGTGCTGGGCAATGCCTGTATTTGCTCCACGTGGCTTTCTGTGCTTGCTTTCCAAGCTCCTCTTCGTAATTGTGAAACAGAGCTCTTAGTGCCAAGTCCTCGTGAGCTGCTGTCTTGCTCCATGTTCTTTTCTTCAAAATTTTGTGGTTTTTGTCTGCTCTGGACTTTCCATGTTTGTTGACTCAGTTAACTCTATTTGTCCACTGTTGCTGTCTACCTGTCACTCTCTCTCTGGAATTACAGAGCAAAAGCCAAATTGTTTGCAGGGATAAACTGAGGTCACCTTGTCTAACTCCATATGTGGTTAGCTAGAATAAGAATTATGCCTTCTGAAGACTGTAAAGCATGACTGTATATTATCAAATAGCGTCTTTGTTTTTATCCACAGGTGGACAGATATTGAGTTAGACAAACTGATCCTTGAGCAGTAATTTTTTTTTGTACCATATGATGTTTAGGTTGTATTTGAGATCCTATTTGATGAGACAAGCTACGCAGAGAGAAGCAGATCATGTGGGCTTTACTGATGTGTAAAAACTGGTTTATTCCTTTTCTGCTTGCAGTGAAATAGTCTGAGGGGGATCTGTTAATGGTTCCACGGGAGTGATTTTCCTGGGTTAGTAACAGTGGTGTGAAGTAGAAAACATTTTTTTGCCTGACCAAATGGCCGACTTTCATACTTGGTCTACTAATGTCCTGTTCCACTAATACCTATTGGGGAATTCAACAAATATTTTGCTAGGAGGATCAGAATATAGCCTACCATGTCAGACTTATTTGATGTGATATTCATGTGCCTATGCTTATTCTCATTGCCTGGTTTGTTATTAAGATGATCATCCTGTTCTCTCATAATCATTATAAGTGGAAACAATGAGTCTTTGCATCTTCACTGATAAGTTTTCATGGTAATTTTTTAAGTCTAATTTAAGCAACCATCTATTTTGGAGTGTAGGGATTTCTTAATTAAACACAGTTAGGTTTGAGCTTATGTTTTATATTTCTTGTCAGAGGCAGCATCGAGCACTGTTACAGGCATGTAGAACAATTGAGGCTTAATTGTGGAATGAGATAAACATGCATAAAATCCAATTTCTGTTGTTATTGATCTCCCATATACTTCAATGAGATAATTTATGCCTACATACAGATGAGTAGGTCAATAGGAGAGCAATTTGTAGCTTCTTCTGAGGCATCAGATCTTGCTGGAGGAGTTCACAGACTGCAGACATCAACCATTCCACCCTTTAGTATGGTAATAAGAAAACCTTCATTAATGGACTTACGGGATTTGTTCTTTATTGGGTATTGCTATCAGTCTGGAAGAATGAATACAGATAATGTGTGATGCTAGACTTCATTTAAGCAAGATAACAGTAGTACTTAAAGTAGAATGGGAAGACTTATTCACTCCAAGTTTGGTGTGTGACTTGAAATCGCTTTGTGAAATACATCTATTTTGTATATGTTTTGGTGGTTTTTTTGTTAGTTTGTCTATTGAAGAGTGGCTGTGTTTCTAAAATGTAATGAGCTTTCACAGCACTGCTTAAATAACATTCTGGCAATGTTATATTTGGAGCAGAAAAACCTAGGGCACAGTGCTGTGATGGGTATGGATTTCACAGTTATGGGGATTCTGAAGACAAGAGCTTTCATTTTTATTCTGCTCTTATACTTGGCAGCTTTTAGCGTTATGCCTATTAACTTTTATAGATGTCATACATTTTTATGTTAATGGTGCAGCTTTGAGTATAGTGAGAAGCTCAACTTCTGCTCATCAAACTAGTGTACAAGCAAAATTATGACACTGCTTCAAAATGGTTAAAAAGCTGCTTTTATTGTTTAATGTCAATTTATTACTTGTGTGTTTTTATGGTAAAAAAGGGGGTTCTGGAGTGTATCAGGACTAGCAGAACTTCACAGCTGTTTAGTAGAAGGATTTATACTTAATTTTATTTTTGAAGGTGTCGGCACTGGCAGTTTCAATTTTGCTGAGGCTTGTGCTAGATTTCACAGTGAGGTAGCGGAAATGCACCTGTGTTTCTGTGGAGCTTCTTTTCATCACTGGATAATGAGTATTCTGGCAGTTGTGTGTGCCTTTGCGAGGTCCCACACCCAAAGAGTATACAGTCTTGGCTTCTTTCCATCACTACAGCTAGAGGCAATTTTCTCATTTCATACGAAATCTTGTGTGATTCTTGCAAGGGAAACACCATTTGCAGTGTAGGCCGATGTATTCCAGAAATAATTGAGAGCCAGTCTGGATTAGAAATCTTCCAATGGCATGAAGTAGCCGGTGAACCATGTAGAGAACGAAAAATGAATCCACCTCTGATCTGCTGGGAGAGCTTCTGGCACGAAGGAAAATAACACTGGCAGAAGGATGCTTCTGTAAGGCATTTGTCCTTTTGTTTGGGAGAAGTTTCTTCCACTGATCTATGTTGTTTCCTCACTTAGCAGCTGTATTTCTCCCATTGTTCTTCTGGTACAGAAAGGCTAGACACCATGCTTTGGTTTTGAGTAAGTTTGTGTGATTTTTTTTTTAACCAGAGAGAGAGAGGAGACAGGTGTCAATTTTGGTTATGATTTCTTGACCTACATGAAAAGATTCTATGAAGAAGCGGTGTTTGCTTCCTTTTCTTCCTTTGTTTGCAAAGTTCCATATCATTTCTGGGAAAATGTCCTTATTTACAAAGAGATGTCCATCAGATTCAGGAAATTATGGAGTGGAATGAAGTGCATTGCAGAATTTGGCTGTAAAAGTATTGTAGTAGTATTTTGCTTTCAGTTTGAGGTTTTCCAAGTACAAAGTTACACACACACTCACAAAGTCAGTGTTTGCGATGGACTACTTTCTGTTTTACCTTGCCCATTCAGCATCAGATAGAGGCAGAACTGGGAGGGTGTAGTCTACCTTGAGTCCTTGTGTGACCTTGGTCAAATCACTTAAATACGATTTCCTTGAGCTAAAGTAAAATTGTATAAGTAGAAATAGTTTCTTAGGTTTTACAAATGGGTCGTAATTGCTGAATATGGTGATGTTAATCATCAGAAGCTTCTTTTCCTCTTGAATTATACAGTGACCTAATCTATCAATAGACCTTGGACAAATTGCCATTTTTGTAAATGTATGTATGTGAACCTGGACTTACTATAAATTAAACTCATGAGAAATCATTATTCTTTACGATGTTGGCTTCTCATTTGATCACATACTTTTCCTTTCTTGGAAGTCTGGTGTAAGACTGTTTTTTTTCTTTTTGAAGTGTTTTCCTCTTTTCCATAAACCAGTGCAACAATTGCTATTTTTCCATAGTCCTTTTCATCAGCTTGGATTTTTTTTTGATTTGCAAATCGTAATTTACTGTCGTTTCATACAGACCTTTCATACCAATGTGGGAATTTTTTGATTACACAAATTCTAACCAAATATATGATGAATAACAGCATTGTCTGCATCCCAGCTAGAGATGGCCCTATTCCAAGATAAGAGATTTTGTTCATTTGAGCAGTATGCAAGTTTGCAAGGTCAGATTTGTATAGCTGAGCTATATAACCCAAACCCCAACCAAAAATCTTATATATGCCATTTAATGTACTGTGATTGAAAATTAGTATGATGTCTGTGGCTTATTTAGACATTTATACCCTTTACCATATGTATGGCTGGGCTTGTCCACTGATTTGCATTAACTATATGCATCTCCACATAATAAAACAAGGGAATTCTTTACATGAGATAGCTGAGGCACACCAGATAAAAAAAGAGAAATCAATGCTTCTCTGAAACCTTTCAAAATTAATTATTTGCAAAATCTGGATGGAAAACATTTCCAGATTAAAATGACAGTATTTTTTGATCCAGTTGGCATAATTTGTGAAGGACCATGCACAGGTGCTAATTAGGAGAAAATCAGCCCCTGTCAGCCAAGGTGAAAATATCAAAACCGAGCAGCAGATCCAGTGCAAAAATGTCTGGTATATCTGCCAAGTAGGATTTAATTTTTATCTGATGTCATTTCTGTCTGTGACTTCCAAAAGGAGAGCAATGATACTGTTATGAACACTGATGGGGCATGAGAACACAGGATGAGCACTGCTGAGCCCAATGGCTAGGTCAAAATAATTCAGTAATACATTCAATAAACTTATTAAGTGCAGTTAGAACAAAAGAAAAACAGAAATGATATATAAAAATGACAACAGGAATGAACACAATGTTTGGCAGAGGTAGATATGACCGCTTACCGTAGATACGAGAGGCCTGAGTTTAAAAGATTCTCTTTTTTGAGAGTATATCTTAGTCTGTATGGTGTGTTTCTCTTAGTTTTGAACCAGGACCATGTAATTTATCCCTGGAATTACTGCAGTAATACTACTTTCAATTAGTACTAATCTCTCTCCTTTGGTAGGTAATGCAAAAAGTGAAATTTTCAAGAGGGTGCTTTTAAATGTGAATATTTTTTACATCATCTTTGCCACTCATTATTGTTGTTTTTTTCTTGCCCATTTTTCTTAAGAAATATAAAGGAGAAATAGTCTTTTGTTATTGCAAATAGAAGAAGCCTTAACAGATCTCAGCCACATTAAGAAAAGTAAAATGTGTAAAATATGCAACACGGTTCAGATAACTTTGTTGTACTGTTGAATATATCTATTGTACTATAACAGATGAGTGTTACATATTTGCTGAGCGTTATGATAAAGGCTTAGGTCTGGTAAGGTATTTAGATTCCTAATTCCTGCTAATATTCTTTGAGGATATTGGAGAGTTAGACCTTTGAAAATCAATGACAAAGCTTCTTATGAGATAGTTATGAATAAATTATATCTACTGTATATTGAGTAGAATCTTTTAAGTGTGATATACAGACAGATCTAGAAGATACAGTTCATGTACCATGCAAAAAAGTCAAGAATTTTACTTTTGTTTTTTTTTTTGCTATGATGTTCCTATCCTTTGATTTTCTTATATCTCTTATTCACTAGTTGCTGAGGCTGGGAAAATAAGAAAGGTATTGTATCCAAAAAAAGTTTAACTTAATATAGCACAGATATTGTGTAGACTGTAAGATGTATTGCTAACCAAGTTATCCACAGTGAAAGAAATTACTGAATGGGAAAAGCAAAGGCTTATTAAATCTGGTTAAGTGGTGATTTTGACTCCTTCCTTCTTAGTCAAAGAAATCAGTTTCTTCAAAAGGAAACAAAAGCAATCTGGTATGAGAGTCAGCAAGGTAAAGCACTGCCTTTGTCTACTGTGTGTCTCGTAGATTCTCATTAGCCATCCCATTTGTCAGTCTGCGCATAGACTTTAGATTAGTTTGCTTTGCAACCAACAAAGCACCAAGGACAGGAGCCTTTTGCTGTCAAATATATTAGTAAAGTGGCGTAGATATGTCTTGCATATTAGGTA
The DNA here is from genome assembly GCA_013398295.1 of Chionis minor. Taxonomy (NCBI): domain Eukaryota; kingdom Metazoa; phylum Chordata; class Aves; order Charadriiformes; family Chionidae; genus Chionis; species Chionis minor. The sequence goes on along the minus strand of VZSF01007653.1, from coordinate 290,985 downwards.
GGATACGGAATATGTTTCTATTATTAGAAAGATGCAAGAAGCAGTTAGAGGCTGTTGTAATAGCTTATATATCCTATATATATGTAAATAAACCACATTTATTTTAGTTTTTATATTTGCTCTACCTGAAGACGCTTTCTGATGTTGGCTGTGATAAGCAGCTGGGCAATTTGACCTGTCCCAGACTCATCTCCATCAAGTGTAGGATGAGTGAAAATCTCGGTTCTAGATTTTCAGAAGACAACTGGCACTGACCATTTCTTTCTGTTTTAGTTTCTAGCTCCTGCACCTGTGTATATAGTGAATCTAGTACTGAAGATTAAATTTCTAGCAGGCTTTTCCTCCCATTACCATGCGGCAAAATACCTTTGTTTACAAGTGAAGAAGAATATATACTCTACAGATCTGTGCTTCTCATGGATATTTTTTTTTGTATAGTGTAATGACCGTGCTGCTCCAAAGGTGCAGGATACTTTGTGCGTGACTAAAACTTGTAAAGGTCAGAAAGGTACAACTTGATATTAGAGAGGTTTGAATTTGGCTGCTGACAGAAATAATCAGCATTAGTTCAGGGTTCCTTAGGCATCCTTGAGCAGAACACTTGAAAATCCTACAGTATCTTTATTTTCTTGCAAAAACAAACTTGGCAATCACAATTATCTGTAGGGAAAGCATCGCAAGCATTCCTGCCAGTTGACGAGGTTGGTGGCGGAGTGGGGCTTTTTTAGTGTTTTTGGGGTTTGTTTGTTTGGTTTGGTTTTTTTTAAATTGATTCTATATTCCAGTGATTGAAAACACTTCCCACATAATTGGAAACATTTCTGTTTTACTGCAGTGTTTAATATTCTGTTTATCTCCACATACAGACTTTCCAGCTTCTCTCGCTCTGTCCAGCCAAGTGTTCCTTGCAACATGAATTGAAGCCCCATTAGGTCTAGCACAAATACCTATACGTTTGCAGGAGATTTGTAAATAACGTTAATACTTGCTACCTGTGGCACAAGGAGCCAGGCGGTCAAGTGTGAGCTGGTATTTTTGCATTTGTAGGTATGGCAAAGTTCACCCAGGTTTTTGGACAGGGTACAATGCAGCTCGGGTACACCCTGTGTTTCTCTTAGTGCTTTGCCCAGATTGCAGTTTTGTGCACTCGCACATACCCTTTCCAGAGGGCAGGTTTTTTTCCACTGCCCTGGCACAGCAAGCTGCTTTACGTCCTGCCACTCCATATTCATTGCACCCAGGTGACGGGAGCTGTTGCATTTTTTAACTTCTTTCCCCCCAATGAAAGTCTATTACCCCACTGCGCACAGAGCTTGCCAATACTGAGGATTGCGTGAGGATGAAGCTCAGCAGAACCGCTGAGAGCTGCCTGGTGCTGAATTAATATTCACGTCTGTCTTGCTCACTGTGCTCTGTGCCATCACAGTGATTTGGATATGTTGTTTTAAAGCTAACTGTTCCATTGTTGGCAGATCTCAGAGGTTCAGTTTCCTGATTCCTGGATGCCAGCATAAAGGCCTTTGACCATTATCTGATTAAAAAGACTTAAAATTGCTTCTTTGGTCAGATACATTCAGAATAAAGGGAGAAAAGTGTGACCTTTGGAAAGACCTCCAGACCTGCACTTCAAGCAGAGGGTAGTGTTGGGGTGCCTGTAGATAAGCTCTGCAATTATGGCTTAAGATATGATGCTAAGTAAGTTAAGTAACCTATGAGAAGGCAGAGAAAATTTGTCCAGGTATCTTTCCATAAGTTGTCCTAACGTAAAGGAGATATCAATCACCAAATTTAGAGCTTGGCACAAATTTCCTACCTCAGGTCAGGTCAACAGGATATTTTAGAAATCATTTTGGGATGGAATTATCTTTCCCCTCCTCTGTTGCAATTTGTGCAGTTAGCCAGCTCAGCATCAAGAAGGTAAACTGAGGTAGAAGTGATATTTCTGTGAAATAAAACAGCTTATGCCCCCATTCTTTCCAGTTCTACATGATTTGTGTGTACTCTGTGGTGTCCGGTTGAAAAATGATCTGCTCTTTGGCAAATACTGATTGGATCTGTCAGCAATATAGAAGTGGTGACAGAAGGAGAAATGATACAGACCTGAAGTGCTCCTCCAGATGGCTACCCCAGCATCCAGACAAGCGGGTGCAAAGGCTCTCTCAGTACACTTTTGTGCACCAGGTTGGTTTTTGCTTCTAGATGAGTTAACCCCTTTTGCCGCTTTTTGCATTTTTTCACACTTGCATTAACATGTTGCTTAGGAAAGTGTTTAATCGCTTATGGGACTCGTGTTGAGATGAGAACAAGAACCATGAGCAGAACTGATAGGCCCATATTTATAAAATAATTCCACTACATCTGGGTTTCTACTATGTTTTTGCTGACAGGAAAGGGATAGACTGTTCTTCATCCAATTTTAAAGCAGGAGTGAAAGTGGCTAATGGTAGATAATCAATTTGAATGTCCTTTGATTTTCCAGCTCCCTTAAATATGCTGTTCCTGGGGCTGTTGTCCCAACTCAGCTAATAATATTATTTTGCAGATGGGAAGAATTAAAATTGTCTTGCTGTTTAGAACATACATTTTTACTCACTTTCTAGGTGACCTCATGGGAAACTCACTAAATCCAGTAGGTGAGATTGGGGGGGATGTAATCCAGATATTATGCCATTATTTTGCCATGAATTGTGTGAATAATTCTGCTTTAAAAGTTGGTTCTGTGGTGACAGGATAGTGTCAAATAGATAAGGCAAGTCACTTTTTTGGAACATAGTCTGAAAATTATGAAAACTTCAGAGCAGTTGCTTTCTAGATGTAATGTGCCTGAAAATTAAGATGGGGTTTCTTATGAAAGCTCGAAGCAGGTACCTCCTTTTTATTGCAATATCTTTTGTTTCTTCTAGGGTCAGCTTGAGGCCAACAGCTAGCAATCTGTAAACATGATTGTTATCTTAGAAACTTTATTTTACCATAGTTTGTAGCTAATGGCTAATTTTGGTGAACCACAATTCTTAAAACAATTTGGGTAACAGAGAGTTTCATTTCAGTGTCACTAATTATCTCTGGTGACAGATTTTAAGCAGTCCAAAAGAGACTGGAAGCAGGAATTGAGATTATGGGGAAAGAGGGGAGTAAATCTGTGCTCTGTCCCCTTCCCAAATCAAGGCCAGTCAATTAATACAGCAGTGCTGAAACCTTTCTGGACAAATGTCAGCAAATCAGGCTACAGGGCTTGTTCTGCCCGTAGTCTAAATGGGTAATAACTCCCAAGTGCCTTGAAGCCAGACAGCTTTTCAATCCCCAATCTGAATTACTGCTGCAATTTTAACCTGGTTACGTGAATAAATCATTTTAAAAAAATAAAAGTAAGAGGATATTGAACAACCTAAGTATTTATGGTCTCTGGTTACACTGGTGCCGGACACAGGGCAAGAAAACCAATTTCCAGTGGTGGCCTACGTCATACATCACTAGTCAAGTATGCTAAAGTGCTGATCGCTAGGAACACCTAACTATGCATGATTAGACCACGGTGGCAGCACACATTTTTTCCTTTTATGTTCCTTGGCTTGAAATTTAGAGGACATATCATTCTTCAGCTTAAAAGAGCAGAGGTCAAAGAAGTTTCAATCTCATCCTTCTCACATCTCAACCTTCATTTCATTTTTCTGCCCAAAACACTATTTAGATCTATGAGTAGATGCTATGGTGAGAGGCACTAAAATATGTGTCTCTTGCCTGTCATCTGTTTGTCTTAACAAAGTAAATAAAAACTATGAACTAAATGTGAGAAATAGCTAAATTAGGCCAAGTCATTGCAAGTATGTCCCTTTTTTCTCTGTTGGATGTAAAGCAGACTAGGACTAAGGGGAATTGCTTGGTAGCCTCTGCAGGTGTTTGTATTATCTTACATAGGTGTGATGGTGACAGAGACCAGGAAGTCTTTGCAACATGAAAAATTGCAAAGATGAGATCACAGCCCTATGCCTTAGGCCAGCGGCTGTGAAATTGAATCTGTGTTGCAATGTGATGCTCTAATGGCATCCTCCCAGACCTTTTGCTGATGGAAAGTTGCATCATTGGGCTTTAAGCAGATGAGTAAACTCCCCATAGAAAAAAAGTTTTGCCAGGACTCAAGATGGGTTCTTTAATTATGGTGATTGTTTATTGACTTTTGGGTAAGAATTTTTAAATGTCTCAAACTGAGCAGAATGCTTGTATTGACTGACTGCTGTTGAGTGTTTTTGTCATCTTCCAGTGCCTAAAAAGGAATCAGTGACAGCTTGATTACCAGCCAAATGGCCTAGGTCAGAATCTCTGAGTTCCATATTTCTAGTATTCAAGCTTTGCAGCTTTGTCATACAATCCATCAGTTGACTTGTTAAAAATATATATTTAATATTCCCTACCAGAATGGACCAGAGCAGTTTATTGCATGCTTGTACCATCATTAAAATTGTAAAGAAAGGGGCATAACAGACCCCTAACCTTGGTGGCAATCCCTTTGTGCAAGTGTAAATGAATGCAGAAACTGCCAGGTAATAAATAAGCAGGTCTTGCGGTCGTCATTCTTCAGGTGTATTTGAGGAGGTGGTTATTACCTGTGAAGGTGGTTCTGTGTTACCTCAGTTTGGCCTGGGAGTGCTGGGACTTAAATTATGACATGTAATATGCAAGTGAGGTTGTATGATCTACCAACTTCCTCCCTCCCTCCACTCCTGGCTACATGCCTTTTTTCCTCCCCTGAATGATCTCCATTGGTCATTTATTCCCTTGGCAAATCAATTCAGTTTACCAATCTAGGAGAAGACAAACTCAGCCAGAAAGAAGCGGGTCTCCTGTTCAGTGGAAATATGACGGTGAGTGGGAGGCCGGGAGACTGGGATTTGAGAACTGCCTGTTTTCATAAACAGCAGGTTGTTGGATCAGGTTTCGTGCAAAACTTTGTGCTCAGAGCAGTGTCAGGAGTCACAGCTTCAGCACTCCCTGGCTAGGGTGCTCAGCCAAGGTCTTCCTGCTGGCAGTGAGGTGCAGTCCAGGCTGACATAAAGATAATTTTTATTAGCTCTTGCTTAGCTTTTAAAAAATAATTTAAGAAAATCTCCACACTATGATGGGAGTTACTAAGATCTGGATGTGACTGCAGTCCTGTGAAATGTTTCCAGCACAAGGAATTGCATACATTAATCTGGTTGGTATGGGGTCCATAACTCTTGGAATAGGAAGAGGTTTTCCTTACATGTGCATAGGGAAGATCTGCAGTACTGTTGATTCTTAAAACTGCCGTGGACTTTCAGTCTTCATACTTGGAAGAATTAATAGCCTCAACATGTGCAAAGACATTTTCTCTAACAGTGTGATGGTATACAATAGGATGTGTTACAGAGTTTTTGCTCTCTCCTGTACTACTTGTTAAATGTCTGGTGAAGACAGAAGTTGTCATCATCCATCTAGTACAGTCTCCTTTGTCATCCTGTGCTTTGCAGCAATGAAGATAGGGAAAACAGAATCAGCCTGTAATACAGGGAGTGCTTTTTATGTTCAATAACATTTATAGTTCCTCATACTAAGAAAAAGTAAGCAAAACCTCTCTTTCAGGATGCATAATAAATACTAGAAGAAAACAACAGTTGTTCAAAGCAATTGGGTAGACACTGCATGGTCAAGCTCCCTTGGGCCTCTGTCGCTGGCTTACAGGGTATATAGAACAATAGCCTGATGCAGTCTGGCCAAATCTGTGTTGTTAAAAACTTCAACAATGCAGTTTATGCATGGTTTTTAAGGTTCACTTAAGGAAAAACTTATTTGAATGCGTTTTTGTGTAATTGTAAATTATTCATTCATTTACGAATTTGTAATCTCCTTTTCTCTGCATGACAGTCACCTTTCTTTTCCCTTCGTACACACAACTGAATTGTCCTTTTCTTCTCCCTCGTCTCTCTCCAGTCTTTATCACTGCAAATGTAGCAGGCATATTGGTGCTTTATCACTGCCCTCTGAGACTCAGAGTTGTATAATGGAAGGCAAGGTCATGCCACAAATGTATGAATTCCATTTCAATTTGTTAATATATGTACAAATAATATGAATTATTTGAAATTGGATCAAGTTCATAAAAAGGAGAGTAGAACACAGTTTGTACCAAACAGAAGAGGAATCAAAATCCTAAAATATTTTTTGCACTTTTTTCGATAATCCCAGACTAAATAGTGATGGAAAGGTACAGAAAGTTGGCCACAGGTATCACTTGATTAACATTTTTGTTTTCTTTATTTCTACATATAAAGCTGAGCAAGCAGTTCAGATATTTGTAGGGATAAATTAACTTCGCTGAACTTCTTCAAACAAGCTCCTATCCTCTTTTCCTTATTCACTAGTTGTAGCATGTGACTTTGCTCGCATATTAGTATGTTTCTAATGACAGTAGTCATGTGTGAAGAATGCAACTTTAAATTGCTATACTTAATTATAGCTATTTTTCCCTCTCTGCTCTCCTGCAAAATTGTTTCCTTTTTTATTTAATAGCCAGTGATCAAATGATTTAATGAAATGATCTGTGGAGAGTTTCTACTGAATGCAGATTTGACACCTCTGATAATTCAAGAGGTTTTGGCTCATTTCTTGGGAGAAATGGCTTTAAAGAGTCTTCAGGGCTTTACGTTGAAGTTCTGCCTATAATTTAACTTTTGGATACTGTTTTTAAGAATGCCGTCTCTTCAAAATTGTATTCTTGGCTATTTAAAGCCTAGTATTCAAATGATCCAATGAAATTATCTCTGGGGTCCAAAGCAATCTTTCATGATAGACTTCAGCTACCTTTACACTGAGCAATAAAATGATACATTAGTTACTAGGTTTCAGAAAGCACCCTTGCCATCCAATAGATCTTATTAAAAACTATAGACTCTTTTGGCACCTGGATTAGCTGCCAGTGCTCTGAGTGGACATAACTGAAAGAAAAAGGAGGCCAATGTCTTTTCTCTAAATTCCTCTTGGTTATCATCTCAGATGTCACTAAACTGGATGTAGAAATTTGAGGTAGAAATGTGCTTTTTCTCCTGGAAGCAAATGTTTCTTTTGCCTGTAGGGCACAATGTGAAGTCTTCTGCTCAGGGGACGTGCTGCATGATGACAACAGGGGTGGGTGTGTATATTTGTATTATTTTAAATTCTACCTTCAAAATGCTTTTAAATTTTAACTTCAGACAAGGGTGAAAAGAGGTTTGGGGTGGGAAGGAGAGGCACATGGGATGGCAGGGGAATTGGAATTGCTATGAGTAGGTCAGAATAAAGCTGCTGAAATGGAAGAAAAAAAAAAGATATACTAACTTACGCCTCCTGTTGCCACATTATGATAGAAATCAGTTATGCAGAAGACAGAAATTTATGCTAAAGTTATTGTAGCAGACAACAGCATCTTTCTACTACAAATATGAGCTTGTGAACTAGCAGAATACCTCTCCGAGGGCAGAGATATTGGCAAAAGAAGTGTAAAATGCTCTCTTTATCCTTTCCACTCCATTAGTGCAACAACGAAATGAAGTTTAAGTAAGGTAGTTTGTTATGATGGAAGCTCTGCCTGGGAGCTAACCCATAGCGTAGAGGAGGTCATGCACTGCAGTGTCAAAGAAATTCAGTGCTAATGGAGTAACTTAATTAAAATTAACTGGCTATGATTCTGTCTCTTAAATGTCAGATTGATGTAGATTATTTTCAGCTGCTTCTTTGCTTAAGGTTAAACTCAGTTTACCTAAGATATCCTATTCTTTCTTTTCTTCTTATTGACATACAAGTTGAAGTACAGTGAAATGGTTCAAAGATTTGGAGAATTCAGAGTTGGGAAAGATATACCAGGCCATCTAAGTCTGTTCTTCTGGTAGGCCTCATTAGCATTTATGAATTCCCTCATTCCTCAGAATGTATGTTCATTGATGTCACAGTAAGGACTGTGTTTTTGAGAGCAAAAAAGAATTACATGTGAAAGGATATGCTGCATGCTACATATCATCTCAATGTAAAATCTGGCTTTTTCACATTGAGTGACATTTTTTCAGCACTGCCTCAGCTTTGATATGTGTCGTGGGTTTGGGCCGGATCGGCCCAAGCAAGCCGAGCGACAGATGTTCCCTCTCTCCTGCCGAGCAGGAGAGAGAGAGGAAGACAGACTAGTTTAGTAAGAACTAAACTACTTTAATGAAATATAAAGAATAAAATAACAAAAGAAAATAATGAAATATATACAAAACTGTGTCAAGCTCCCAGGATGACAGTCACGTCACCAGCAGGCACTGGGAAGTCCCAGACTGGACTCAGCGACGGAAGGGAACTGGATCCAGGAATACATGGGTCAGGATCAAAGGCAGACGAACCGATGGAGTCCTCCTCGGACGCCGGCCATTGAAGAAGGAAAGCAAGAGTCCCAGCAAGAGCAAAAGCCCAAGCAAGTCAGAGAAGAAGGTGAAGCCGTAAAACGGGAAACGGATAAAACCGGAACAACTGAAACAACAGAACCACGGAACAATGGAATGGAAAAACAGAACAACGGAACAACGGAACGCTGACCCTTTGATCCCTCAGCTTTTATACTGAGCATGATGCAGATGGGATGGAATACACTGTTTGGTCAGTTTTGGGTCACCTGTCCTGTCTCCTCCTCCCCACAGATGGGACCCCTCTGCGCCTCTCTGCTTCCAGCCCTCCAACAGGGCAAATAACAAGGTGTCTGGCCTTGGTCGTTACGCAGTAAGCCTAAGCAAGGGCCTCTCTGCATACCGTGCCTTGGCATCAGCTATAAACATGGGTCTTATCACTCTGAGAAAGAGCAGTTTTCTGCACAATATGCTGTTAATTTCAGCAGTTAGAAGAGGCCTAGTTAGAAAGCAGAGTTACTGAACAAAATTGGTCCTGTTTTACCTCACACCAGGACAATATGGTAGCTGCAGACTATGGCCTATGAAACTGTATTTTCCATATCATTCCGTGCAACTGGCAAATGTATGTTGATGGAAGATGAAAAACAGATATCTTGTTAGGTCTTTTGTAGAACAGTAATTTAGGTGCTCACCTGGGTTTTGTATTGCCCTTGGGTAAAGCCTACACAACATGCATTTTCTTGTGTCTGATATCCTATTTACTTACTATTTTTGCATGTAATAGAAGGTAGAATTTAAAAGTATAAGTAATTGTGGATGTGGAGGAGGAAAAAGGAAAGGTAACAAATACAGTTGTCTATATTCTTCTTGTTGAAAATGGAATATAGTGTTGATTCATGTTATCATCCCATTTTTGTTGTAATACATTCCAGGAAAGATCAAATTGCCTTTATTCATGACATTGTCACCAGAACTCTGGAACGGTACCTGTATGTACCACAGACTGTATAATCCGCCACAAAATATTATCTAGTTTTACTGCACAGTTGACATTTTCTGAAGTAGAAAAATAAAAAAACAAATGGCAAAATCATGCAGCCCACAATGCATCTCTTGCTTATTCTTATGTGAAGGTCTTGTGCCTTGAAAAGCTGTAAATTAGATTGTAGAAAATTGTTTGGGTTGCAAGTCAGGTTGAATGCCTTCAATTATTAAAAGGCATGCCACTACAGTCAAATGTGCATGGAGAAAAAGAACTTAAAAAAACCCAACCCTCCGATGCAAAACACACATGCTCAGTGTTGCTTCCCTCCAGAATTTCAGCAAACACTGGGACTCAAAAACTGAACTTGCACATATCTACTTTCCTGCTGCCCTCATTCTTCTATAGCTGGTTTCTTGTATGATTATGATTTTTCTTTCTATGTTGAGACTGCTGAAGGAATTGAGCGAGTTGATAATTTTTGAGAGAGTTCAGTAGTTAAAGCACCTGCTTTTCTTTGTGGCCACAGTGATACGTGCTATGAACATGCTTATTCTTCAGTGGTATTTCCTTTGTAGAGATGGAATACTTCACTAGCATTTTGCTACTATGAGCTAGTGCTAATACATTTTTTCTTAGACAACTCCTCTAAGCTGCTAGAGATATTCCCTCAGTTTTCTACCGAAAGACTAGTGAATCGTTAGCACCACATGAGAGAGTTGTAATGAGTTCTGATTAATCTGTAATACACCACCACTTCAGTATTCTTTGTTAATGGAATTTTCGATTAGATTAATATTTGAAATATACGGGTTTTCTTCAGTTCCTTCTGTAAAAGCTGTACATGCAACTGGGCATTACCATTTGGGAGTATTTAGTTGGCAGAAACTACAGAGGAGCAGAGTCTTAACATCTCAGTCCAGAGTCTGTAGGAATCTGTTCATTCTTGTAATGGTTTTCCTCACCTTCTCTTACAAACAAAATATAGTGGCCAGTCGCTACTGCCAAGATGTTTATCCTATTCTTTCACAAATAGATGCCTGCATTTTATTCCTTTCTGGGCAGATATTTTCAAGTCTTTAGCAGACTGACTGACTGAAAGAGGGTTAAGTGGGCGGTGGGAATCTAGACTGAGTTTTGGTGTTGTAAGTGCATAACCTAATGTGTCAGAGGCTGACTCTGAAAATAATGCAATATCTCTGGTGTACTCAGTTAGTTTCCTTTGTAGGATTAGCTGTCCTGAACAGGTTTTATAGTCTGTGCCCTATTTAATATTCTGTATCTGATTCATGTTCCATCCAAATTTTCTTAGTCTTCAATCAGGCAGAACCTCAAAACGCTGTTTACTGTATCTCCATCTCTTGAACCACTGAGAAAACTGTACTCCAAATCCTTGGATGATTTTTATGAAATCTGGAAAAATAAAAGTTCTTTTAGTTCTGCAAGAAACTATCAGAGAAGCTTTGATGAGAGCTTTTAGTTGATTGTACATAGCCTTAATTTGAGAAAGATTTCATTCTGCAGGAACTCTGTAAGCATAACAGCAAGCCTCCTGAAAAGCAGGGAAAGGTAAAAGGCCAAAGATTCCTCAAAAACTGCCATTGATCTGTCTGGAAAATGAACAGATTTAGGCAGCATTTAGATAATACAGTAATCTAATCTTTCTGGGAGATTATAAAATAGATCACTGTGGTTCCATATTTGTTTATACCTCTCCTCTTCTTTTATTGAAAAACACTTCAGTTATTTAGCAGAGAAAACTCAACTGTACTTACCGAACAACTATTTGTTGTGTTTTGTGTATTGGTATGTTTACCAAATAATGAAGGATATTTANAGGTTTCAGGCTTCTTGAAGTGCAAATAGAGTTCTAGAGAACACCTCACAATAAATGCATATAAACGTGAATTTCATCAAAGTGCTTGATAAACTAGAACAGTTTTTTAATTATGCAAAGTAAGCTGGTACTACTACTGAAATTATGAGAGAGATCAAGCGTTACCTGCAGGAAAGATCCAGGGAGTTCTACTTAATAACAATAAGTTATCAAGGAGACCAGCACTGAGCAGAACAGGCAAGTGCCTTGGAAATTAAAACTTACCGTACACAACCCCATTTTTAGAAAGCTAGCTCTCCAATGAGCATATATAATAAATCTTAAAAACATGACCGCAGTTCCTACGCACAAGAGTTGTGAATTTAGGAAGCTTCCTGGCAGAGTTGTGGTATCTATGGGAGAGAGGGTGCAAGCAGAAGTGCAAGTCTGTGTGGTTGATAAAGCTTCTCAGTCTTTGGAAGAGAGCTCATGAGTTCATATTTTGCGTGATAGAAAAGTCTCACAAATATTTGGCATTGTGTAGGTGTAATGAGGCTGAGTCAGCGCCATCTTCTAGGTGGGTTTGTATAGATTCTTGTCCGTAGCGAGTGCCCCCAAAAGACATAAATAGTTCTAAATCCAAAAGCCAGACTCACCTTGAGTTTTAGCAAGTATATATTTTAAAGCAGAAAAAACCCCACTCAAAATAACCATATAAACTGAAACTGATGTTCAGTGTTTACAAACTTCACTTTACCCGACCTCTCTCCGTTTGCAGTCTTCACATTCCTTCTCTGGTACCACCACAACCTTTTTTCCAGGCTTGGTTTCACCCCAGTGATTCTGCAGCTAGAGAGCAATTTTCATGCGGGCTTCTCTAGGTCTTCAGATAAAGGCTTTTATCTGTCACCTCCAAGGCCTGACTGACTGTCTGCTTCTCACATATCTTGGCCATTTCTGCTGTCCAGGCTCATGTCCTTTTGTTAACCTCCGGTTCCTGGTTCTCTTTCCTCCCCTCTCTTCATTCACCTTGCATCTCAGCCCCAGCGACGTACTTGCTGTCCCCAGAAGCTTCATCATGACCCAATGTGCAGCAGCAGGACAAAGCAAATAACAGCTTTCTCCCTAATGTGCACCCCCAATGCACTATGCTGTGATGTACCTTGTACAATATACATGTACAGTATATAGTAAATTGCAAATTAAAAATGAAACAGATGGTGGTCATCACAGCAAGATATTGCACGTTTGCAAGAGAATGTAAATACAGTAGAAAATCAGCAAGAGTCTAGAAGTGTTGGATGTGCTGTAGAGACTGAATAATATACACAGGATAAAAAGGTACACAGCTTTTATTCTCTAACAACCAATTCACGGTGATACTAAGGTCAATGGCAAAGCTTTCCCTCATTTCATTAGAACTGGATTTGGCCTTAGTTAGTTTTACTTAAAAGACCCTGAGGAATAAAAGTAATAATCAGAGCTGCAGTGAAAAAGGATAGTGCAGTTGAGTACAGAAAAGAAAATATCAATAAAGTGGAAATGTATTTAGCATTGTGATATATGGTCTTCTTAACCTCAGACTTGAAATACTATGTATGGTTTTGGCTGTCTAATATAACCACCTGTTATTTTAGCAAGTAGAAAAGCAAGACTGTATATAAGCGGTGATAAGGTCAATGCAGGTGTCGTGGTTTGGACTGGATTGGCCCCAAGCAAGCCAAGTGACAGATGTTCCCTCTCTCCTGCCGAGCAGGAGAGAGAGGAGAGGCTAGTTTAGTAAGAAGTAAACTACTTTAATGAAGTATAAAGAACAAAATAATAAAAAGAAAATAATGAAATATATACAAAACCGTATCAAGCTCCTAGGATGACAGTCACGTCACCAGCAGGCACTGGGGAAGTCCCAGACTGGACTCAGCGATGGATGGGAACTGGATTGAGATCTAGATTCAGGAATCAAAGGCAGATGAACAGATGGAGTCCTCCTTGGACGCCGGCCATTGAAGAAAGAGGGCTGACCCTTTGTTCCCTCAGCTTTTATACTGAGCATGAGGCAGATGGGATGGAATACACTGTTTGGTCGGTTTTGGGTCACCTGTCCTGTCCGCTCCTCCCCGCAGGTGGGACCCCTCTACACTTTTCCGCTTCCGACCCTCCAATGGGGCAAATACTAAAGTTGTCTGCCCTTGGGTGTTACAGCAATAAGTATAAGCAAGGGCCTCTCTACATACCATGCCTTGGCATCAACTATAAACATGGGTCTTATCACTCTGAGAAAGAGCAGTTTTCTGCACAATATGCTGTTAATTTCAGCAGTTAGAAGAGGCCTAGCTGGAAAGCAGAGTTACTGAACATATTTGGTCCTGTTTTATCTCAAACCAGGACAGCAGGTAACAAAATATATTTAATGAAAAAACAGCGCAAAGATAAAATTTTAGATCAGGGATAAGAGACTGAGAGATGATCTCATTTTGGGGTTTTTTTTTTGGTTTGGTTTGGTTGGGTTTTTTTTCCTCTGCACACATTAAGTATTATACACTGTAAGAGAATATGAAATATGACTTGTCTTTTTGACTTGCAGGGAAGACCTGTAATTGTAATTCACAGTCACAGCTGGCGGCAGTAGAAGTTTGGGCTAGGTATATAGTGGTTTTATTTTCTCATAGTTCTTAAACTTCAAAACAGTTTGCCGTATAATTCTCAGACGTCCACATGTGACTAACAAAGAATGATTTTTACGGAAGATAATATCTTGCTTCCATATTCTTGATAAAAGATACAAATAAAGTTATTCTTTCTTCCTTTTGCTGTATTTTGCCTACCTTCGTCTTCATATCATATCTGTTCTCTTGCATGGCTAGTTTTTCTTGGCAGTCTTAAGTGCTTTATGAGGTTTCAGAGGTGACATTTGAGGGTTCAAACATGTTCCTGTTTAAAAAAGAGGAATTGAATGCCAAAATTAGTGTACTAATGCTAAGAGAAACCAAACCAATTTTGAGAATTCATTAAATACAATAACATGACTGTCCTATGGGGTCATTTGCTGGCAGTGTTAGTGGTAGGTCTTTAGGAAAAGAATAGACAAGTACTTTGTTTGGTTTTTCCTCCCACCTTCCTGCTACAGCTGCATCATTGTGTTTTGAAGGCCTGAGTGGGCTTCCATGAAGTTGGTTAATCTGTTTTTGAACACACATATGCTTGCATATGTAGCCTGTAAAAAAACACCTCAAAGTAACAAACCAAAGTATGCGTTTTTATTGCATGCTTAATTTCCAATAATTCCTTTCTCATCTCAGTTTCTCAGCCACAAACTTGCGAAACAGCAAAACTTACTATTAGATGGAAGTACCAAACAACCTCTAACTAAAACATCACCTGCAAAAAAATATGGGTGTACTTCATAGTTACGTGAACCAAGAAGGATCAGAAATTCAGCTGTAAGTTCTTTAGGGATCAATTTGAAAATCTGCATGCATGTATTTTGTAGTTGAAAGTGAGATCTTAGGACATACAGGTGTACTAATTACGGGCTAAGCAGGCTGATGTTGTTCCAAAGCCGTGAATGTACCAAGCAAATCTTTGGTCTTGTATAGACAGTTTTGTTTTCTTTTTTCCTTATTTTCTCTGGGCGTTGCAGCTAAAATACAATTACGAAAGCGGAGTGTTAGTGACACTGTAGATAGCTGTGCTCATTTGCAGTTAATTAAATGCAATTCTAGGATGCTGCCTGGCTTTAAGAAAGCATAGTTCACGGAAGTCATTTTCTTTCATGTATTGTGATAATCCTTAGTTGCGTCTGTTATAAGTTTACATGCTTTTAACTTTCAACTGCAGGTTTATTTTGATCATTTAATCTTCTTTCAGTAGCATGGGAAGGGCCATTCATCTTCACACTGCTTTATTAAAACAATGAAATAATGAAGCTTCTTACATGGATAGCACTGGCAATCAGATCCAATAAGAAAAGCACAGAGAAGAACTAATGGCCAGGCTAGAAACATAATTGATTCTTTCCTCTAGACTTTTAATTAGAAATGTATACATTTTCAGAGGTTTAATTTACTTTACAGAAATGAATCATCTCTCTCAAGTTCACTTTCATATGTTTTTTCTCCTCTAATGGGTTGTATCTTACTTATGTTCCATAATGCAGTCTAGTTTACCACACATTTTTTTTCACACAGGCAAGGCTGCTGTCCACATTTCCTGTATTTTTTTTGTTTGTTTCTGAAACCCTATATGGAACTTTTTCAAGTAGAAATACTTAGACATCGAGCTGTATGGGTGTGACTTTCCACTCACGACTTCGGTGCTGGTTACCACTATTACCAAATGCTCAATCAACAGTGTGGAACGTTTCCTTTTTGCCAATTCAAGAGACTCCAGTTCCCAGGGCTTTGTCTCCTCACCAGTTTGCTCAGTAGGGAAATTGTGTTTTCCTGTGTATTGTTCACAATGCAGATATATGCAAACATTTTACAAAACCTGAAGACCTAATCCATTGGGATTATGGCAAATAGCTTCTGGATATTGTCATTTAGCTGAGATGGGACACTTCAAATGTGACATTTGGACAATGGCTAGCAATCATGGACCTATGGCTATGGCTGATATGCAGAGACCATACTTTGGTGTTTTGCCTTCAGGTTGTGTATTGGGAGGTGTCTTCTAGGGTTTTTGGTCTTTGTTTCTCACCAACCTAGTCAATTTTTAATCGGCCATAGATTAAATTAATCTTCCCCAAGTCGAATCTTTTTTTTTACCTATGATGATAACTGGTAAGCAATCTCCCTGTCTTTATCTCAACCCACAAGCTTTTTCATCTCATTATTTCACCCTCTCCTGTTGAGGGGGGAGTCAGAGAGCAGCTGGGTGGGCATCTGGCAGCTGTCCAGAGTAAAATCCACCACAGGTTGTAAAGCTAGTGATTTTTTAGAAAAGCTTTACTACTCTTTGAGTGAGTAGAGAAGTATAAGGTGCTGCGAAAATAGGCAGAGATGATGGAGGAATGCACCTTCCCCAGCCAGCCTGGGGATCTGATCTCTGGGAACTGCCGCAAATGTGTTGCAGATCTGCATTACAAATATGGGAGGGTCTGAATTTGCTTTGATAGAAAGGGGTTCAGTGGACCTTCCTTTTCTAATGAAGTAGTATGGAAAGTGTTTCTCTGAATATCTGCTTGGAAAACCATAATTACAGCTATAATGAGCTTCTAATGTCTCTGCTTGTCTGAGGGTAGAGTAACAAAACAAACTTCAGTAGGAATGCTTCAGGGAACTACTTTTAATCTGTATTCTCTTAAGAAGCAACTGCAGTTTGAGAGAGTTCAAGAACATCTGGGTACAGATAGATCTGTATAATAATATTGGCAACTATTCTGTTTACCTGTTCTTGAATTCCTACAAGATTTTTCTTATATCCCAAACCAACTGGCACCGGCTAGCACTAGAGAGATAGTAACATCAGTTGCTTTGTCAGTCATGCTTTTCTTCTAATGTAGAGAGGGAAGGGGGAGAGAGGATAAAACAGGAGTTCTCTGACAACCATATAGCTCGAGGTTTCCACTTATTCCAGTTAGATCTTTTAGCAATGAATAATTAGAAAAAGCAGAAATATTTGCTCTCCAGCATTACTGATATGTCTCATGGAGCAAGAAAAATAGAGTTAGTGAATGCCCTAGGATTCTAATGCAAATGCTTTGCCCTAAACACTAATTTTGTCTTTTTTTTTTCTTCCCCCTGACCATAATGGTCTGGGTTATATCTTGTCTCCCAGCCTATAGAAGCACACTTGAAATTGTTGTAGTTCTGTGTGTTAAGTGCCTTTGCTTTTATTTCTGGCTTGCTGAAGTACTTATCACAAATTAGAATAATGCCTCTCTTCCTTTTTCTGTATTATCTTTCCTTCTGCTCTTTTTAGAAACTGGGTTGATGATGAGGGTATGTTTTTCAAATACCTTTCCGCATTTTACTTTCTAATTACATGACAAAGATGGCATTATTAATGCTGTAATAAACTATCTGACTGAGTTAGCTGGAGGGAATTTCATTTTTGCTTAACTTCCAACATTTATCAAACTCTAAAATGCTAAAAATTAAATTGGGCCCTTAGAGATAACACTTCCTTACGAGTGTTGTGTTGAATCTGACACCAACATCCAGGGGTTATATTCAGCATTGCTTGATTGGCATAAGTAAAAATCAAACTAAAAATTACATCACATTTCTAAAACATGAGATTTTATCTTTGCTTATAGGCATTGCTTTCTCCTCTCATTAGAAATTAAAATTACAGCTAGATGCACCAGTATTCCATACAAATGATGCTTAATATTATCAACTGTCAGGTCTAACAGATATCAAAGGCAATTCTTGGCCCATGTTGCCTTGACAACACATCTTGGGTTTGGCCTTCTTTGTCAATTCAAATTCTTGAGTTCATAGAATTTAATTAAGCTGCGTGTCCCCCCCTCCCCCCCCCCCCCCCCAATAGGAATCTTTCAGGGATGCCACTGAATTTGAAACACGTTCAAGTAAAACAATTTGTTTGTATTATCATCTGTAAACTGAGCCTCTCACCTTCTTATCATCTGCTCAGCTGGGAGGTTTCAGGCTGCAGGACTGTCACCTAATGAGGACCCATTCGCCGCAGTTGTTTATCCCCTCTCTGCGCCACCCCGGTGGTTTCTCCAGGCTCATTGCTGGAGGTTGTGAGGGGTCCTTATTGCCATTTAACCTTTCGTCCAGGAGCAGTCGCTGAACTACAGAACTGTGCTTTTTGGAAGGCACCAAGCTTAATGTTAATGTTTCTAAGGCTGCAGAGCGGATGTCAACCCATGATAAGGTGCTTCAGTGGTTCATTGCCTCCAGTGTTAAAAATATCCTCCTTATTTTTAGACTAAATTAATCTTACTTCAGGTTTTGGCCATTCATTTGTGATTCTTCCATTATCAAATTTTTCTGCTTCATGTAGTGCTTAAAGACTGTAATCAAGTCACTCCTTCATGTTCCTTTAGATCAGTAAAACAGATTACAGCTCCTTTTTATGCCATATCTTTCCTAGTTCTTCAGGCTCAGGGCCTGAGGTTGCCTTTTGAATCTTCTTCAGTCTTCAGTAATGTTTCTGAAGTATGAACTGCCAGGCAGGGCCCAGCAGTAGCACTTTGATTCAGTGATAGATGCAGAGGTACCAGGACCCTTCGGAGCCTACTTGGTATTTGCTTACGTCTACACTTCCAAGCTCGTTTTTTGACCTACACCATTGCCAAGAGTTGCTCAGGTTCATCTGACTAGATGCTGTGACCTGTAAATCTTCATCTGTGGACACTGTTCCCTAGAAGCGTATGGCCATTCAGTAAATGTAGTCTTTACTGTTGAGTCCTAGGAACATGAGAGTATCAAACTCTACATGGAAAAATAGGAATAAAAAAAGGGAAAAAAAATCCCAGAGCTGTCATTACAAAATTAAATTACATCCCAATTTTGTATGAGAAGAGGAGAAGATCAGATTTGGTATTTGTTTTGACTCCTATCCATACAGATTATTTTCCTCTAATTTACTTGAAATTCTGGGTTTACTGTCACTCAAAGTCACTATTTACATGTGACACTATTTACAGTTCACATCTATTTATTGGTCTGCTGCTCTGTAAAAACGTAGCAAAAGTGACAAATCATCAATCAAGCTGGAGTATAAGTGATCTTTTAATATAGTTTTGTTTTAAAAATAGATAACTATTGACCAACAAAGCAAGTGACTTGTCTATGCAACATCTTGGTTATTGTCTGTTTCTAGAAATTTCCTTTCTACTGGAAATTCAACTTTCACCTCTCTGATGGAACTCAGACCACTTGCTGCTGTTGTAGCACAGAGCCATATTTGTGACTGCATTTGTACCTCTAATTTACTTCAATAAGTAAATACCTGATAGACCATGCTCCGCTTTCTGGAGAACTTTTTAAATCTTGATATCCTAGCTTTCATGGTTGTATATTTCAGGTGAAAATTTTTATCAAGAAAGCATTTTGTATTGCATTTCTTCAGTTCTATTCAAAGAGTAAACGGAGAGATACCTTTTTGGTGGGTTATTTAATTATTGCCACTTGGAATGGGAATGCGCATTCATTTCTGGCTTCAAGAAGCTGAAATAACATAAAACGGTGAAAAAAATGACAGTTTGTTTACCTGCATTCATCTATGTGTTTGAATAAACACACCAGCTGTGTTATTCACATAACTCCAGCAGCTTGTAGATTTTCTGTAACCATTTTGATCTGTAAGGAGCCAGATTTTTATTTTTTTTCTAATTCTACGATGGTAGTGATTTATGGGGTTTTTCTGCAATAGCACCAAAGGTCCCCAGTCAGAAATGAGCTTGTCATTATCTGTTCTGTGCTTAGCTGGCTTTGCCTATGAATGGGCCATCTATTCTTTTAGTCCCATTAAAAGGAAAATGCAGTAATTAGGTCTAGAAAATAGGAGGAGAAGGTAGGACTGAGAAAGTTCAGCATAACAAAATACAACCGTGATTTAAGATAGCTTTATAGTTTGGTTGTTACATGTGTCAATAAGTAAATTATACCAGTTTTCTGCAAGTGCCACTCAGTTTGGCCATAATTTCTTAGCTAATAGCTTTTATGAATCATAGGCAATAATTAATCCTGAAGAGGGATTTATTGGAGAAAAAGGCAGTGTGCATAGAAAAGCAAGGTACCTAGATGAAAAAAAACCCAAAACCCACAAACCAAACAAAAGCCCAAAAAGCAACTTGTGTATTACTAAACTGCTTTAGAAACAACTTTTTTTTCTTTTTCTTTGTCTCAGACTGCATCCTTTACTCACTATGCCAGATTAAATTGGACTACAAGGGTGAGACATCTGCCACTGTAAACTCTGTTTTAGCATAGGGAAAGCTGCCCTTGGCACAGCAGACCATGTGGATTCTGCAGGATGGGGGACAGCTTGTAGCATTCATATGCAAAGGACTATCTATATTCAAGGCTGCTTGTTTTACTCCCAGACTTGTCTCTTGCAATTTTAAAAAGCAAATATTTGCTTAAACTAGAAATATCAATTTTAAAAATGCACATATCTTTTAAAAGCTTTATGCTTACACTTTACAAATATAGCTGTTCCACAGAATTAAGCTTCTTCCTGACATATGTATGATTTTTATCCCTAGCTTGGAAAGTACTATGCAGACTTGAAAGCATGTTTAAGACACATTTATGGAGCACAGGTCGCATCTGCACTCTGAAATATTTGAAGCAATTTTTGGTTTTCAAGGAAGAGTTATAAGAAGGCTCTATCAGAGCAATTGGAAAGTGGTTCAATTAGGCCCGTGTAGATTTAGAGGAGTAAGTTTCAGTTGTGAAACTATTATTGGAAATTCACTTTTCTGAAACAGGAGTCAGAGAAAGTCTTAAAATGATTCTAGATGTTACTTCTTTTTGTACCACAGGAAAATCTGTGCCTCAAATCTATTATCTCAAAAGGCCTGCGACAGACCCATGACATAAGAAGAGATTCCTGTCAGATTTAGAGCCTGTTCTAATATCATGATATCTCAAGAGGTTTTAGGGAAAAAGTGTTTAATAAAGTTGGTCTCACTTTCTCCTCTCATCCCTCCTGCCAAAGGTACTATTTGACTTTGCAGCAAAGGGCCCTAGTTCAGGCCCCGGAGATCAGCCTGTTGGTGATAACTTTTTGTTGTTGGTGATGAAGAGCGATACCCAGGTGATGAAAAGCTAGAGAAAACTTCCCAGAGTGGCTTCTCAGTGGTGGTCCTCCTCTGTCATTTTTTTTTTTTTTTAAAGAATTCAGTGACCAGTGAATTCAAAATAGCGGGGAAAAGCAAAAAGAGTGATAGTCGACCCACGCTTCTTCCTTAAAATTGGGCTAAACATGTTGCACTGTTTTTTTATATATTTGTTTTTATAGCTGTGAACATTTTTCTTTGGTACTCAGATACTGAGAAAACATTTTCTGTGTCAAAAAGTGTAGGCCTTCAGTCTCCCTAAAAGGGTGAAGATCTGCATCCTGTTTCAAAACTGGGATTATGCCAAAAGCAGGCTGAATATCCTGGTGGGAGCTAATAATATCACCATCGTGGAAAACTGCTAGGAGTAGTCAGAGTTACAGACTTTTAATCAGGAAGGAGTATTTCTACACGTGGTTCTGCATATGCCTTTTCACTGTGTGCAGCTCAAGCAGTAAATATTCATATTTATGCAACTTCACAAAGCATCATATGAAAACTTTTAGCCAAGAAAATACACAAAATAGAGGCAAACTGCCAGCATATAAAAAAGAAGCAGAATACGGTTTGGGGTAGGTTTGTAAAGAAGTGCAATGAGTGTTATGTGTGAAAGTAAAATGCCAAGACACTGCACTCTGTATTCACACTTGCTAAAGGCAAACTGTGCCTGGCCACGCAGTTCTTCACCCGAGGGCTCCTAGCTTTGCCATCAACCTCAGCAACAGTTCCAGAGTCAACTTACAGCCATGTAACAGCTTGGAAAATCCTCAGGGACTCGAGTACAGGCTGGTGAGAAATAATACTGTACAGCGGCGCTGCATTTTTTTCTTTCCAGTTGCTTTTGTGTTTCTGCATAAGGCAACAGCTTCCTTTTGGGGTTAGGTTTAGTGGAGAGACCCATACTTTTTGGCCATTTTATATAAGTTTATTAGCTACTTTACGAAAATAAACCAAATCAATGGAAACATAAATACTCTAGTTACCTACAAGTTAGGTAAATGTGACAAACATTTTTTCTGTAATGAAAAAAGAAGTCTTTAATTTTGACATTTTGACAATAGGCAACTTGGCAAAAAATCACAAGGTATTGTTGTGTTCAGCTTCAATGTAAGACTTATTTTCCTAATTATTTTGTGCTTGTAACATCAAAAAGTCTTTCCGTGTTTTCTGAGAACATAATCTCTTTCCTAGTATTAAGAAAATAACCTTGCTCAGCAACTTTTTTGGCACATCAGTAGTATGTTCTTTGTCTTGGCTGGGAAATGCATCACATTGCCATGCAAGATTTATCTAACAGTTTCCCCCATCCATACATTGTGCAGACTGTATGTCCTGAAGATATTAGATTTTGCTGTAATATTTTTTTAGCAGGGGAGCAATAACTTGCCAAAACCTTGGATTTATATGAAGCAAAATTTTAAATAATGAGTTGCATAAGCAGCGACGGAAAAGATCTTTGATACTGTTCATGGGTCCTCTAGGAAGCAATAGCAAATGTCCCATCATGTTGCTTGATTATTTCTTTGAAATGTTCTGTATATTCTATGCTGCCAATGCATTATAATTTAGAAAGTTGCCATTTAAATCCACATATCTTACTGTGATATTAAGTGTATTTAAACCCCATAAAATGCCTTCTAATTTATTTTTCATTTAGTCCATTTAATAAAATAGCAATAATGTTCTTTCAAGTGAAGGTTATGGAAGGAAAATTGCTCCTACTTTTAAAATATACTCCTCAATTTGCTGTACCATTTATTGCACTGCAGAAGTCATTTACCCTCTGGAACATTCACTTAGAATAAAATTATTGCTTAATTTCTTTAAAAAACACTGGAGATGGGTCATGTTCTTTGTAACTTTAAATGAAATCTTGTACATTGTTAATGCTTCATGGTTATGCCTAGCAGTGCATTTGAAATTCAGTTTATCCTTGGTATTGTTTTTGCTTTTGTTTTCTGAAAGCTCTGTCATCTTCTGCAGCCTTTGGAGAGATATTAAAGAATGACTAAAACTGTTATACTCATGATGCTTAAGTTATCTTAAAGTCTTTTATGATATACTGCTATTGCTCTCAGCTTTCTTCTTGTTACAGAAGAAACCAATTTTAATATAGCTTAAATTAGCTTTGAAGATGTATGAGGAAGGCACACTAGGTTAACCACTGCTGGGAGGGCATGCATTTCCAATGTTCCCACGTGCTTGGAAGACATCTAGGAAGAAATGTTAAATTAGCTTTAAGCCTCCCGAGTCTGGTCAAAGTCCAAGCATGATTCCTCCGGGAACCTTCTGCTGTCCTCTTCTCTTCTTGCGTCCCCGCATGAAAGCCTCTCCTTTAGTCAGTACAGTATTCAGAGGGTGAAAGTCCAAGACTCAGAAGTGGATTTGCAACCATGACATTTTAGAATTTCATTTCTGTATATCCGTGATTTTCATATAAAGTATTCTCAATTTACAAGTAACAGTATGTGTTTTCTAAACTACCAGCCCTACATAGTACTTCTGGGAGCTGTAAATCAGGCTGTGCTGCAACTTTGATGATGTTGCTGTGCTTAAATGATATTTTTCATTGTGTAATTGCCCTCCACTTACACCTGTTCAGCCCTGTTATTTTCAGTCAATATGAGTAGTTGTAACTGTTTGGAGCTGCTGATTTGGTACATAAGAGCAGAGCTAAAATCGTTAGTTTGCCTTTGTTGTCCTGCAACCTATGGCCTTGGTTTATCCATCCTTATGGAGCAGTTTTGTTGATGTCTAGCTGAGTGTTTCACTTGCCACAGTATTTTATGGATGAAAAAACCAAACAGCCCTCCTCCCCACCTTGGAAAAATTAATTATAGAATGAATTATTGAATGGTTTGGGTTGGAAGGAACCTTAAAGATCATCTAGTTCAAACCGTTCTGCCGTGTGTAAGGACACTTCCCACTAGACCTGGTTGCTCGCAGCCCCCCATCCAACCTGGTCTTGAACACTTCCAGGGATGGAGAACCCACAACTTCCCTGGGCAACCTCTTCCAATGTCTCACCACCCTCATAGTGAAAAATTTCTTCCTGAGATCTAATCTAAAACTACCCTCTTTCAGTCTGAAGCCATTCCCCCTCCTCCTATCACTACATGCCCTTGTAAAAAGTCTCTTTCCAGCTTCCTTGTAGGCCCCTTTCAGATACTGGAAGGCTACTATGTGGTCTCCCCAAAGTCTTCTCCAGGCTGAACAACCCCAACTCTCTCAGCCTGTCCTTACAGCAGAGGTGCTCCAGCCTTCTGATCGCCATCATGGTCCTCCTCTGGACTCATTCCAACAGCTCCATGTCCTTCTTATGTTGGGGGCCCCAGAGGTGGACACAGTACTCCAGGTGGGCTGTCACCAGAGAGGAGTAGGAGGGCAGAATTACCTCCCTTGACCTGCTGGCCGCGATTCTTTTGATATAGCCCAGGATGCAGTTGGCTTTCTGGGCTTCATGTGCATGTTGTCGGCTTATGTTGAGCTGCTCATCCATCAACACCCTGAAGTCTTCCTCAGGGCTGCTCTCAGTCCATTCTCCGCCCAGCCTATATTTGTGCTTGGAGTTGCCCCCACCCATGTGCAGGACCTCGCACTTGGCCTGGTTGAACTTTATGAGGTTGGCACGTGCCAACCTCTCAAGCCTGTCCAGGTCCCTCTGGATGGCATTCTTTCCCTCCAGTATGTCAACTGCTCCACACAGCTTGGTGTCCTTGGCAAACTTGATGAGGGTGCACTCAGTCCCACTGTCCATGTCGTCGACAAAGATGTTAAATAGTATCAGTCTCAACACTGACCCCCAAGGAATGCCACTCATCACTGGTCTCAACTTGGACATCAAGCTCTTGACCATAACTCTTTGAGTGTGGTATATCCATCCAATTCTTTATCCACCAAGTGATCCATCCGTCAAATCCATGTTTCGCCGATTTAGAGACCAGAATGTCATGCAGGACAGTGTCAAATGCTTTGCACAAGTGAAGGTAGATGACATGATAGATAGTTCCAGGATCAATTTAGTTTGGGGATGTGAGGGAACATTAAAAATACCTCTTTGGGGCTTTTAGTTTGCGTTTAAGATTTTAGTCTTGGGCCACTTGCTATTGTCTTTGATCAGTTCTTTTCTGTGAATCTCTGAGACCCGTGTCTTGTATCTGAAAGAATTAAAAGCTTGTCTGCTTAGTCCCAAAGACTTGTATCTTGCTCTGGGAAAGTTCAGGAGTATGGAGTTTGCGTGACTTCTCCACTCTTAGGTAATTTGGGACTCTTACAGCTTTCATTGCAACTGTCTCCTTCATTTGCAAAATACAGAATTCATCCCATTTGTTTTACTTTTTCTAATCTGAAACAAGGTTTATTCTTTCACAGGTGTTAAATGCCAGTGATAATAATCATAATTTCTATTTATTTAGTTATGAGAATCAGTGGTACTAAGTGAATTTCACTTGGGAAAGTTATTGGTCTTCTTTACAGTTGTCCTATTATTTGTTTACCGTGCATGTAAATTCTTTGCCATTTGTGGAGTGGCTCCTAAATATCTTTTCTCAATATAATATCCTGCTAGATGGTAGAGCAAATAAAACTTGGAAGATACAGATAACTGGCTTAATAGTGGAAATTATACTGGCCTTAACAAAGTAATTGTGTTGAAATAGCTGTAAATAATCACACAAGCTGCCTGGCATAAAGATGATGTGGTTTTCCTTCTTCTGTACATAGCCAGGTGTGTTGATGGAGGCTGTGTGGTTAAGTGAGTATATAAGAGAGGGTGGGCAGACACGTGGTAGTCAAATGTAACCAAAAATTTTTTATAACCTGGCTAAACAAATATATTGGATCACTTTGTTATCAAAGGTCCTTGTTAAGAAGAAACAAGTACGACATAAGAAATAGAAAAATGCTGGATCATTCATGAGGTGAAAGTGAAGAAACATAGTAACTGGTAGCAAGAGCATACGTGTGGAGGAAATGAAACTGTCTAGGCTCTCACGTGGTTCTTGTGCTTGACCTTAAATCTCTACCTGGCTAATGAATATTTGAAATGCAGAGCCTTTCTTCCTATTCATATTCTGATGAAATACTTTATTAAAGAAATAATTTTTTTCAAAACCCACTTGTGATTTTCAAATTGTTTCCAAAGAACTGAGCACAGTGCAAAAGTCAGTGCTTCAGGCCCATTGTGTGAAAAGGCATCATTGAAAATATCTTACAACGATGATGAAAAAGAGGAGGATCCTTTCCCTTTGTGTGAGAAGATAATGCAGAAATGTTGTAGCAAGTGTATCTATAATTACGTCTGATGGTAAGACAAATGCTTAGATTCTAGTTTTTAGAATATCTTGTACTTATATACAGACAGAAACACCTACAAATCTAGTTTCAGGATGGTAGTGTGGCTCATGTTGTAGTTAGTTAAGAACACATTGTTTTAAATATTTCTTCCAGGTTCAAAATTAACGTTATTCCATTTTGGCAACACTTAAGACAACTTGTTCTGTTGTTCCTAAATTATTCATGAACTTTCTGTAATACCTTTCACTCTGTTTGTGGTGCCATTGCAAGCTCCGCAAATGGGCTTAGATTTAATTTAATGAGAATTTCCTATATGTACAGAACAGTGTGGGTGTGTGTTTACAGATGCACAAAATTGTGTGGGTTTAAAAGCATGATGATTTGTTCTTTTGGTGTTTGAAAATTAATGTTTAATTCCCAAGCTTTTAATGTTTTTTACTAGGCAAGTGCGAGTGTTTCTGGTAGAATCTGCATGAACATTTCAATTTGTACAGCTTGTGAGCAGAGGTTTCTTTTAGACATTCCTGAAGAGAAATTAGACATTATCTGGAGTCAGAACTGTAGACAGACAGATAAGGCTAGGTGTGCACTTGCTCACTTCCCCTTGTGAACGTATTAATCCCACCTGTCTATCATTTGTCCATCTTATCCCTCCCCCTTTTGAGTCCATTCTTACAACACAGTGCGATCTCCAGGTATTTCCCAAAAGGAGAGTTTGGTTAAGCTACCCTGTGCTTTACTAATTGAAAGCCATGACAGGAAGTGTCTCCTTTTCTCCTTCTCTTTTTTTTTTTTTTTTGTTCATTTGTTTTCTGTTTTCTTTAGTGTTTCGTATAAATGAAGCCTAAGTACTTACAAAGTATAAGAAAACAGGCTGTGGGGGAATGCCATTTGTTTAATTTATTCAGCTCTTAAAATCTGTTATCTAGCTGCCTCAGGTCTCCTGGCTTTTATGAGGTATTTAAAATTGTTTGTTTGACAAATTACATTTATGGTGTTCTCTTCTCAAGTTTACTTAGATTCCTGGAATGAATGCCGTCTTTTCCTGAGGAGCAGAGTGGGTGCAAGTTTGGAGATCATGGTCCCTGACAATACCTTCAACTTCATATCTCACAGGAGTAGTTGGTGCTCTTGAGTCTTTTGAAAGGATAAAGATGCTACACCCTGCCCTCTTCAGCTTGAGAAGAGTTAGCTTGGGGATATTGTGGTGTTTTCAAAAACATGAAAGTATCTGAGTTAAAGCAGGGGTGGATGGGAACTGCTTTGCACACCCCTAGTCCCCATAAGTAGCAATGCAAGAGGAAGCTTGCTCTCCTTTATCAGTAATGGTCCAGCTAGTGGTTGAGGTATCAGTAGCACCTATAACAGCTTCTTTCTTTGAAAGAGATTTTTGTGAGAGACCATTAACACATTGGTAGCAGTGTTGTTTCTTTCTTCATGTCCTTTTAAACAGTGGTGTTGTCTTCAGGAAATGTTTAATTTTCACCTGGCATTGTTTGTCATTTCAAAGGGGCTAAAGCAGAGCTCTTTATCTCCTCTCCATTAGTGCAGGGTACAGCCTTCTTGGTTGCTGTGGGCAAATCATCTCTTTTCTGTTGTTTGGCCTATAGACTTGATCTCATTCTCAGTTTTGATTACTTTTTATATCCCAGAATCTGCTTTCTTGTTACGTGATTTTCTTTTTACATGACAGCTGTAACATACAGCTTTTGTTAGCCATGTGCAAATCTAAAAGTCATAACATTTCATATCCTAATAATGCAGTATTCTGTCTTCTGGTCTTGGCACATGCCCTGTTTTCTGATCCACATCTATTCAGGGCTGCTGCCAAAATATTTTTCTCAACCTGTGACTTAGAGCATTTTGCCTGCTCTTGGCTAACCTCTGTCATGGCCCTCCCTTTCTCTGTCACATCAGAATAAGATGCTTATTTTTTCTGTTAATGACATTGTAGGCCTTTCCCAGCCCATGTATTGTTTGTGTGATATCATGCCATTGCATCCTGTTTCAGACAGTCCATGATGTAAGGATTTTATCATCCATACATTAGCATGCTAGTATACTTCATACATCCACCCCCTTGTCTCTCCATTATATTTTTCCTCAATACACCCGTTGTCTCTAGAAAAATCTTGACAAGAGTCAGGCAACTGGTGTGCCTGTCATGATGTCTACCAATATCTCGCTGTTTTCGTATTCTCCCTGGCTGCTCTCCATCAGTTGTCTTGTGCCTTGTTGTACTTGGACTGGCAGGTCTTTAGGACAGAGACTGTCCTTTTTGTTCTGTGTTTGCAGTCTGGCAGGGACGATGGAAAGGCTCACAGTTAGTACGAGAGGACGAAAAAAAAATGCGAAAACAGAAATTACGTATATATGCAAGTTGGTAGCTGTATGATGGCTACTTTTAAGAGAAGAGCTATGCCTCTAAAGTCTGTTACTTGTGAGCAATGGATAACTTTCCTCTTTGTCTTTTCCCCTTTTCACTCCCTACCATTGCTTTGAAATTTTGTTATCTTTAACTATTAAAAGGATGGTTTATGTGCCTTATTTAAATATATATTTATAAGATGAACTTTTTCTGCAGAAAAAGGAAAAGGGAGAATTAAAAAAAAGAAACCCTGTTGGATAGATTTCTAAAATTTGAGGTGATCCCAAGGGGGTAAATTCTGAAAGTAAAGAAGAAAAACTTGCAAAGCTTAGAAATTGCTGTAAAGGAGGTTCTACATAATTTTGCCTTGAACTATGAAAAACTGTATCAAACTTACAGCTTTGCATCAAATATAACTTAAGAGAACCAGGCATCTGTTGAAAACTTGTTTGATTAGACAGTTGGGAAATATTTGAGTGAAGCTCACTGTTCTGACTAATCTGATAAAATGTTTTATTGTAATAATATCCATTTAGAATAGAAGAAAACAGGGTATAATTCAGCCAAATTAAAATTGCCTTCCACATGTAAATATCAATGCCACTGAGCTTTTTCAGCTTTTTACTTTCCAGCCTTTTTAAATGAGACCTCTCTTAAGCATCCTGGAGCCTTAGGAGCCAGGAACTGATGATACACTTCTCCACCTTGTAGGGGTTTACTCATGAGCATCAACTTGGAGCTAAATCCCAAGACTTTTTTACCTCCTTGAGTCTTTATGTTTTGCAGTGCCATCTTTCTTGTATCCTTCCACTTGTTCAAGTTGCGATAATTTGCTGCACTAATGCTGCTTTTATTTCTTCTTGGAAACAGAACTACAGTGATATTTCCAACCTATCAAGTATAATGTCACATTTCAGGGTTCTCCAGCTCGTTTTGCTCTTCTCCACAACTGGAGTAACTTTGTGACTTGCTCTACAAGATAAAGCAACTGGCCTGTTAAGGTTGTGATCCTGCTTGCATCAATGGCTAATACTTGATGTGTCAGAGGTAAACAGGGCAGGAAAACATACATTGTGCCTCACTAAAGGTCTGAGGCTATTTCTAGAGGAAGTATTCCTTTGTGATCTCTGTGCCGAAGTCCTAACACCCAAGAGTGTGACGTTGGCTCTTCACTCCAGCTTTCTTGCTTTAAATGGACAAAAACATTTTCTATTTTTATACATTACTGATTACAAACTCATAATATACATAGTTTCTGCAGAACTTCTGCTGCCACATCACCCTCATCCCCTTTTCCTATCTTCCTTCCATCTTCCTGAAATGCTTCTTGAAGTCTGCATTTTGCTATTAGAACGGTAAAGCTGAACCTTAAATCGGTGAAAATATATGGCTCATAATTTCTGAAATATTCTGAGCTCTGTATTAGTTAGTGAGGGCTCACATGTATATGTGCATGAACCTCACTTTCTTTGAAATTTACTTTTCTGTATGCTGCAGTGTTTAGTAGCTAAATTTGAAGCAGTGAATTTTGTTCAGACTATTTCAGAGTCCCTCGGGATGCATTTAAGAAACAGAAGATAAGTAATACCCAGGCTTTCCAGACTTTTTCAGGTTGCAGAAATGAGGATTTGGTTCAAAGCAGCACTGAGAATCACAGATCCTGAACTAGAAACAAAGATGCACTCACATATGTATCTACTGATTTGTCACATCAATAAAATTTCAGCCCTTTTTGCCAGCCAAAATAGTGTTCCAAGTATTTCTGGAAAAGTCAGTCACTTTGGCCAAAGAGTGAGGGGAGACTAGGAGATCATTCATTTATGTGTATGAAGTTTGGGGAAGTGTATTTGAAGTCACAAATATCTTTTTAGAAAAGAATGCAGGAATGTTGTTCTTTTCAATTAAAAACTTTAGTCATGAACAGCCTCCACTTTTGAGAGGCGCTTCTCAGGTTCTCAGTTCTGGAGGTGCCCCTAGCATGGTTCATCCCTCCCCTTCTCTTTTATCCCTGCTCATTCTTGGCAGCACATACTGTTTGCAGCACAAAAGCTTTCATATATATTTGACTGGAACAGAATGGAGGGTTAAGCATGGGAGGCTGGATTTTCAGAAGCGTACAAATAATCTGGAAGCAATTTCTTGGAAAAAATCAGTGGGAGTTGTGCTCCCATGTCATGTAGGCATTTTTTAAAATCCTAGTGAAACATCAAAGGTTTTGTAAGACGTCAACAGTCTTAGAGTCACTTAATGAATCTTAAGTGGAAAAAAAGAGACTCTTGGAATATGTATTTTGCTTTTTCCTGCATGCAAACAGTTAACTTCAATATACTTGTATGAGCAAATTCACCTGTTGCTGAGTTCGTGCACTGTTTGATTCTGCAATGCACGCTGCAGTAGTTAGTTTTATCAAAAGAAAGGAATGATAAACACAGAATATTCTTGGGTCCTTAAGACTTGGTTCATGTTTTGGTCTTCTGCTATGTTGTCAACTAGAAAGCGGTCTATTTGTTATGAGAACCATATTCAAATCTTGCCTCACTAGCACTGGAAAGTTCATTGGAAAGATCATAATTCTTCCCAAATAGAACTTTCTGGAGATGAAATAACTGTAAGGAGGGGAAAAAAGAAAGAAAGAAGGATTTTTAAAACTGCTTTAAAATGTTTCTTTTAATGTCTTAATACTTACTTTCTTTGTATTTGAAAAAGGCTCATTGCCTCTGCAAAATAACATAGTTCCATATTTTTTAATTTTTTTCCTGTGCTTTTGGAGAGTTGGCAGGGATGGAGAAAGCTGCCTGATTTTTAAAAATTGCAATGCAATGCAAAGCTTAACCCAAATTTTCCAGACAGTGGAAGGTTTGAGCAAAATCATGTTGAAGGAGAGACAGCGTGGATGTGAAAGAACAGTATTGATGGAAAGAGCAAGCATTGCTAGGTTGAGTAGAGAAGAGAAAAGATTGCAGACTTCATCAGTTAAAAGAGAACTATTACATTGACAGCTCCTCGATTGCCACCACTTCCCCTGCTATCACTTCTATCTCAGCTCCCTTCCCATCCACACGTCCTAAAACTCAGTTTGCAAAGGAACCCTGTAAAAGTTTGAAAGAGAACCATGTATATAAGTTGTCCTCTGTTTCTTTTACGTCTTTCTACTCCAGCTTTCTTCCTTGTGCTATTAGATAAAAAAAAAAAAAAGCAGAGAGGGATTAGAGGGATGAGTCATGAAGTCGGAAACTTATAAATTAAGCGAAGCCCTGATAATGAATAGTATAAGTGCTGTTGTGTAAGAATAAGGAAATAATTTTCCTTTTAAATAAAAATAAAAATTCTAAGGGTTTCATTTTAAATTTCCTCCTGGATTTGACAGTGACTAAGTTTCCTTGTAGGACCAGTTCTGCTCCCACCCTCACTAGTTACTCTGCTTCTGAGAGGCTCTTACCATCAGTATTTGCGCTAGCTAGTGGAATACAGCTGTCAAAATGAGCTAGCACATGTAACAATCTTTCTGCAGTGTCCTGGCATCTAATTTGGGGATTTGTTAAATAAATTTTAAAAAAGAAAAAAAAAAAAAAAGAAAGGAAAAAAGGGGGAGGGGCCTGGATTTTTTATTTTTAAGAAAGATGAACTACTGTAGAAATACTGCTGAAAATTGTGAGAAACCAAATATTTTGGATTTTACAGGTAGAAATTGAATTAGGTTCCTTATGGAAGGAATGAATTAATTTATTTTCAAGACTAACGGATGTCAGTTTCCATTTAATTGGAAATAATACCTCCAGTTCAAAGATAACCTCTGAGCTCTGGTTATAATATGTTAATGACATAAAATCATGCAGACCTAAATCATTTTAGAGATTGCATTTTCTGAGCTATGGTACACTCTGCTAGTGTCAAGTAATAAAAACATAAATCAGCTGCAGGTTTTCCTCCTGCATGCATTTGTGCACAGCGTGTCCAGTATTTTCATAGACAATAGCTAATTGATCAGAAAAGACCTCAAAAGGCTTTTAAATCTCAGCAGAAATCTGATCTGTGTTGCAGTCATAGTTTACCATTATTTTAATGAAATAAAATTAGGCTGTGTCATGAACTTCATATTCAAAGTAAAGATCAATACATACATTTGTTTTGTGACATGCTGATTTTGATTTGGGGGAAAACAGTTTTCTTTAGCTACTGCGTGTCAGATTTCAGGGACGTGTATGTGGCTTTGGTGTGTCATACCAAGTAGATGTATGCTCTCTAGAAAGAGGCACAAAACAGCGATATCAGTGGATTGCAAAAAATAATGATTAATGAAATCCTACTGTGTGGTATGTTTTACGGGCTGAAATCTGGATGTAGCTGTCAGTTTGTATTTTGCACCTTTATCAAACAGAAAGGAGGAAGTTGCTTATTCTCTTTATACGGGGTTCTGGGGACAAGAACTGCATCTTTTATTTGTTATGTATCCAGGCTGGGCTTACGCACATCTCGCCTTCATCAGTTAGCAGGCTATCCTGAACGACCAGGCCAGATCCACCAGCTTCAGGCAGAATGTGATTATTCATTGTTTTTTAAATTTAGGACTTGTGTGTATTTCAAGGCTGGAGCTGGTAGCAGCCATCAGCCCCAGCCCGAACCACCTGTCTGTGTTCACATAAACAGCGGACATGCTAGGAGGATTATGAGATTAATGTTTCTACCATGTGCTCTCTAATTCTTTAGTATTTATTTAGAACGTGCTAAGCAGTGGTTTTTTTATGGTTGAACTGTTCTAGCAGCGTGTTGGAAGCTGCATCTGTTGTTGGCTATTTAACCCCAACCATCACGGGAAGTAGAGGGCATCATACCTGTCACAGAAGTACAACAGCAAACACGGGACCAAACACCAAACCTCTTTTTATTCTTGTTATTATCAGTATGCTCTGCAGAGTCAGTGTCAGAGGCCTTGATTAACACAGGGCGCGAGATAAGCTCTTGTGAATTGGTGCTAGCAAAGTGATGGGGAATTCAGAGTAGCGCATTCCCTGGGTATTGCTTATTCCATTACACCGCTTGCCTATCTTGTTACATTACCTGTTTCCCACTGACTGATTTTTAAAGTGACAGAACGTATTCCTTTAATATCATAAAAAGCTTAAATGTATGCGCAAAGATTATGCCATGAAAAGAAGCAGAATCTCCTACAAAATCAGTTTGAAGGCTGTAAACGGTTTTTCTTCATTGATTTGGAATCAGTTCTTGAGGAATCAGTTATATACACTGTACAATTCAAAAACAGATCCGCTCTCTCCACAGGGAGACTAACGTGTCTCAGATGGGAGGACAAGTAGTGTTTTCTAAGATATGATGAGTATTTATTAGCAAAAGCGATGGTTGTGAATTCTTTTCCTTCTCAATTACTATTGAAAGTCTACATTTTATCAGTTTTAATGAAGAGTGGGTAGTGAAGTGAGGAGGAAAAGAGCCAGGCTGTATTTAATGGGAATGTGCAGTTTCAATCGGGTTTTTAAAAAAATAGTGAAAACATGTTTAAAAAAACCACAGAAATGTCCTGTCTTGTGCCATCGGCACGAAAGCCATACCAGTGGCCTTTTCTGTATTAGGATTGATGTGGTTTCCAAAAGCTTAAATGCAAAACCTTGTATTGGAACCATGTATGTGTTCTTTTGTCGTTGTATTTTACTTTCCATTAGATACCGGGTCGATACTGGTGAGATCCTGTTGTTGACTGCTGGCCAATCTACTGTTCCTGCCAATCAACTCTCCTCTTGCTTACGTACTTCTCCAGTCTTTTGCGTTCTCCAGAAAGATGGCATTTCTCTGGTCTCCAGGCTAAATCTGATGTATTACTTGTGTGATCTGGGCATGGGATGCTTGAGATTAGAGATCCTTCCCAGTTCAGTTTGTTTTCTGTTTAAATTATTTTGGTGCACTGGTAGTTGTGTAATCTGAAGCATGTATCTCCTTTTAGTCAGTCAGCTCAGAAAGTATCTAATTCTTGCAGTTCAAATTCCCACTGACGTTTGGAATAAGTTGAGGAAAATAAAAATTGTTGCTGCTTCTTCTAAGATCGGGCATGTTTGTCAACACAAAACTTTCTGCGGGAATAAGCCTGCCAGTGATTTCTCATCAAAAGTAAAGGCCCAAAAGTACAGATACAGAAAGCCAGGATGCAAATTCCCACCCTGCCTGATTCAAACCCTTGTCTTGAATACGTCACATTCCTGCTTCGTGTTCTTTGAAATCTCCTCATTTCTATGTGTTCCACTTTTTATTAGTAATTAGCTGCTCATTAGATCTGGAGTTTGAGCCTTCCTCTTCTGTGCTGTAGGTGAGTGACATTAAATAATGTTTAATTATTTGTAATAATGCCAGGCAGAGAAAAAGTCCATCCCTGCAGCAGTGCAGCAGCTAGGACAGTGTCCTCTGTTGAAGGAGATGTAGGTTCAAGTGCAGCCTCAATTGGTCTATTCAGGACCCTGGCTTGGGATCTCCCACGTCAGCGTAGAAGGTACAGCTTTGCTCTTTTTCTTTCTTCAAGAAAAAACCCAACTTTGTTCACGCATTGGAACTTCCATGGCCTTTTAGCTTTTGTGCTGAGCAGCGGAGATTCTCACAGCACAGGAGTAGTGGGGCTCAGTTTATCATCCCAAACTGCTAAACCTCGTTTATCAGCAAAGAGGATTTACACTGAAAAACTGCTAGTGTCAAAATGACTCCATACAAATACTAAGAGGCTCAAAGACTAAGATTTTTTCATCAAATAGTTCCAAGGAACAAAAAGCATATATGATATATTAGCTATATAAATTGATTTATAGATACATGTAACAGGGGTCTAAAGAAACAATTCAGAACACCTCTGAAGCTAACTAGAGAATAACACCCTGTGTAGCTTGCTTGAACCTTCCCACAGTGCTCAGCGGAAGAGATAATTCCCTTTCAGACTTTGTAGGAAAGTTTGGCAGCATAGCAAGATGAGGGATTATTTAGGAAAATCTTTAATTATGTGAACAGTTCCTTATAGCTCTCCTTTATCTCTCTAGTTCTAATATTAGCAGAAATTGCAAAACATAATTCTCTACTTTTAAAGGAAATAGACTTGAAACATTATGTACAATTTCTAGAAAGACAATACTCAGAACTCTTCCTTTTGTAGAGATCAGACTTGCTAAAGGATGGGTGCTCCATTTCAGCCCACTTTTCACTTGCACTGTGTGTGTATGCCTTATTAGCAATACTATTTAAAAAAACAGCCATCACTTGGATCTAACTAAATACTGCTAATAAGTCTGGGAGTGCTAGTCTAGGTGGCCATAGTCAGAGGAGCCCTGAGTGGCATCTTGAGCAGCACTGCTACTAAAAATAGCAATTACTGCTGTTAATGGTACTTGGTAGTCATTAAAATATTTTTTTTTTTAATTTTTTCATTGTGTAGGCTGTGCTTTCTACCTCACATAAATTGCACAGGAGAACGTTTCACATACGAAAGTGTCCCTGAGGTGAAATGTAAAAAAGCAACTGTTGGTTTATATTATCTGGGATGTCAGAAATCTGACTGTCTCTCATTAAGCAATTTTGTGTTTTGACCTTTGTATACTGAAACAAAAGATCTTTGGAAGTTTCTGAAATGAAAAATGTTCACTCCTTCTCCTTGAGTGCCTCAGTGAAGTACAAATATGTAGTTCAAACTGATTAGAGAACTTGGAAATAAAGGGAAGTAAATATATGTCACGGCATACATTGGCAGAGAAAACAAACAAAACAAAGGGAAGACAGGTAATGAAGTGGAAGTGAGTGCTATTTTTGTAACGTCACTGGACTATGTATATATGGCAGATTTTCTCTGACATTTCACTTTTCATAATTCACGTTGCATGTATTGCTTTATTTTGATGTTCCACATAAAAAATCTTGCACATTCAAGACTTGGTTGCCATATTGAGAACGAAGATTCTCCGAGTGACCCAGTATAAAATGCTCATGTTGCTACAAAAGACTGAAATTAAGGACCAGTGTGGTTTCATTTGATTTGCACAAGGACACACTGGATCAGTGGAATTGAAGGACAAGTTTTTCATGTTTCACTCTTGCAGGAGACAATAAATGAGTCACAGCCTGAATCTTGCCATTCATAAAGAGCTCACAGAAATCAGGGCAAGTTTGGATGTCAATTAATTAAAATATAAAAGGGAAAGGAATTATGAAATGTAAATAGCCTAATGAAGTGAAAATTGGAGGATGCATGGCTTTTGAATAAATAAACCCCCAAATTTTGAGGCTTGTTCTTTAGGTACCATGTTAAGCCTTTAAATCGTATGCATTTGACTGGTTTAGCTTTGCTCAAAGATGTACTAGTCCCAGTAAAAAATAACTTGCCTGTTATTGTGGTATTTTAATACACTTCTATATCATTAGAAACCCTTTGCACATGAGATTCCCCAGAAGTAAAATAAACAAGCTTAGTATTTGAATCACTAATTAAATGAAAGAGGATAAGTGGAATTTCTCTGAGTAACTTGGATTGAAAGAATCCTCTAGGTATACAATATAACTTTAAGTCTTTGTGGCTTTGGAATTTCAGTACTAAAAGTATTATGCAACATTTTAAAACATAAAATATTTATAGTAAAGAAAAGCTTTAATATTTAATGGCAAAATTCTCATTGTAGTAGTTGTTCTTGCATTTTTTAAAAATAGAGATAATTCTGTATAGCGTGGCATGCCTAAAAGTAGGGAATATCTTAAGGTTATAGTCTGTTGAATTGAGAAATTTAGAAGCTCATGGTAGAAAAACGCAGGATGCGGTGCACGACGGTTTGCAGGTGGAGTCCTAGGTAATCAATTCTTTTTCTTTTGACCTTCCTCCTCTCACACTCTGACCTGCGCGTCGCTCCCTTGTTTTGCTCAGTTCTTTATGCAACACCTCTTTCGCTGTGCCGGTGCTAGCACAGCTTTGTGCAGAGATGCCGGTTCACCCAGCCTGTGCTCCGAGTTCCCCCCAGGCTGCCTGAACATGGTGAGCACAGTCCCGAACCCGGGCTACAATACCCCTTTCTTAAGGAACAGATTATTTCCTCGGGCTCAGGCTTTGCCAACGGCAGTCTTACTCGTTTGGTCAACTGTGAGTGGACAAGAGCCAAGCGTGTGCCTATCTGAAAAATACCGTCTATTTTTTTTGTGTGACTGCGTCACATGCTGGGTCACTCTGAATTTGCTCCCTTGTCTTTAGTTTTATACTGAGTGATTCTGGATTCACTGACCCCAAGTCTGCAGGCACATCATAAAGTCTTGTTTGGAGTGTTTCGAACGGGCATTAAGAAAGTGTATATGATTGTTAGAATATATCTTTGTATTTGAAGACCTTTGTTAGTCCTCGCTCTTGTAATCTGTTGGGTTTTTTAAATTTTTTCAACAATATTACTGAAAAATCATACTCCTTGAGACATGTTTCTAAGTGTTGCCAGAAGTTACGTTTTCATACTAGCAGAATACATTCTCGGTATTGTGAGATATTTTAGCTCTATTCGGGAAAATACTGTTAAAAGATCCCAGTTCTGACTGAGGTGTCTGTATACGTCTATTTCTTCTTCTACAGTATGTGCGTGTGTGGTATTTCAGTTATGCCTAATTTCAGTGATTTAACAAATTATCATTGAGAAATACATGGTTATGATCTGCTTGCAGATAAGCTCAGTAGTCTTTTGTAGCGTTATTTTTTAACCAACATAATAAACATTTCATCATTCAATCAGCCGTAAGAGCTATTGTCTGCATGTTCATCTGAATCTTACCATTGGGAAGATTGCTTCAATTATAAATGCAAAGTGAGCATAAGATTGTAATGATTCACAATGAAGTCATGGTGTAAATGTTTAAGATGGAACACAGTATTAAGCTTTTTGTACATAGCATTACACAATTTACCTAAGTGATCTACAAAAGGTATTTTTGCTATAAAATTTTGAAATAAAATAGTAATTAGGTGCAACATTGGGTGCTAAGTAATAATTTGTAATATCTTACAAATCTGTGGTCATATACTGAAGAGGTTGTAGTAGCTGCAGGTTTTGAGGAATTGTGTGTAATGACAGTGGGGAAGTTTAAATGGCCAGGTGAACACTGGGCAATGTTCATCTCGCTATGTAAGTATCCTAATAGGGAGTCAAACTGTTACAGTGAGGCAGTGAAGATTTATTGCCTGATAACCTGATGACATTATTAAAACACCCCTGAATCTCTGAATATGAAATCCCAGCTCACTGCTTGTGACTGCCTGCACTAGTTCTGTGGCTTTTAAGAGAAGAGGAGAGATGGAAATCTTCTATTCCATATACTCTATTTCACCTGCTCTTTCTGGGAAATGTAGCAGGCTTAGGGTAAGGTCTTAAAAAAAAAAAAATATGGTCTTCTGAATTCATAGTTAGAGGCCAAAATTAATGGCCTGTATTTCTAGTACTGGAGGGGGTTGAGGGGGCTGGCAGGATGTCTGTAACAGGAACCCTGAGGT
Source organism: Chionis minor (assembly GCA_013398295.1). NCBI lineage: Eukaryota > Metazoa > Chordata > Aves > Charadriiformes > Chionidae > Chionis > Chionis minor. The sequence continues at coordinate 251,897 of VZSF01007653.1, read as the reverse complement.
GGTAAATCCTTTTGAACATTTGGACATTTATTCAGGTGATTGTTTTGAAATGTATAAGTATTAGATCATTAACACATTAGACTATTAATATGATCTCTGCCACCATGCATCTGGATGTTTCCCAAATGCTAATGAATGCATCCACACAGCATGGTACTAAAAAAAAAAAAAAAATCTTTAGTTTGCAGACAGAGAGTAAATATTGAGTATTGCTGTATTCCCAAATTTGCCAAAGACAGGAGAGAAATTATCTGTGATTTGCCTAAAGTGAAAGAAATAGAAAATATGTGACAGGGCTGGGAATTGAACCCACAATATTTGGGTTCTAGGGAGGACCTTACCTCTGTCTTCCTCAATAAGTTTTGAAAATTATAAAAGCATCCTGTCATCCTACAGAAGACTCAACACTTTTCATCTAGAGGTATCAGAGGGTATTTAACATTGCAAATGTGAATTCTAATTCATGTAAATTACTTCACAAGTGTGGTACATTTCTACCCAAACAGTTTTTATTTCACCGAGTACTTAGCATTTAGTTCAACTGTGGAGGATGATGCATGCTAAAACATACCTGACATAATATGAAAACAGCAGTATTTTGTTGAAGTGATGCAGGAATAATAGGTAGATAGTAATGCTCTGGTGACAGTGACACATGACAGCCACTTGCTTTCCTTTTAGTGGAGTGAATACAAGCTAAACATGTTCATTTTATGCTGCTAAAAACTCAAAAGACCCCATGATTATTTTAGTCCTTCCTTTCTTCTTATTTTCCATATACTTCTAGTTGGTAAATGGTATGTTAACCTCATTCAGAGGATTCCCCAGTTCCTATCCAAAAGAGGAAGCAAGGATTTAATCAGCCCTGTCCTCATTAAAATCTTTCTAATGTAATCTGTTGTTCTCAAAAAGCTTAGCCTCAAATCTACCAAATGTATTTTAATTATGTTTTAGATGGATTGTGTCTGGAACCACGCAGTTGCTGAAGCAAATTAATCCATTACATCAGCCCGTTCAAATTCTTTGTCTGTATGAGAATATTTACAGAAGATTCACAGACTAGCTAAAGACTCTCAATGCAGCTTTTGGAACAGTGGTTTCTTATTCTTCGTCTTTTTGTCCCTGCATATGCATGGACTCTATTAAAATTAAAAAAAAGAAAAAAGAAAAAAGGCAATGTATGCTTCAGTGATGCATATTTTTAGCTCACAGAATTAGATATTAGGAATGGTACCACAGGTGCACTCATCAGTGAAGCTATATTAATATATCTAATTTTATCTAAAATCTGTATAACCCATAATGGAGTTGATACAATTAGGAATTTACTACTGAAAGCATGCAGTAAACAGCAGATGTGGTAGATGATGTTAAATAGAAAAATAAATTTTCAGTTACAGTGTGCTATCCTGGAAAAGTTCATTTTCCATGGCAAATGATCACTTCCTGTTTAATAAACAAACACTAACCGGGGAAATCAGTATGTTGACTGATTCATTAATCATTTTTTAAATCTCGCTAAATACAGTTTGTTGTCTTCAGAGTACCGCTAATGACTTCAATTGTCTTTGAAGTGTATCCTTTCTCTCTCTGACTGTGCCTATAATTTTGAACCCAAGAGGGCTTTCTAGCCTTCAGATGAGTTTGTTCCTCATTTCAAGATAAAATCCAGCCCTAAGCCTCCTCTAACTGTCTGTATCCACGAAAGAAGTCTGGGACATGGTCACAACTTTTCCTTCTTCTCCCATCTGGACTCCTTGGGTGAATGGGAATCTGGAAACTTGGTGGACCTGTTGGTGTTTGGTCAATAAACAAGTGCAGTTGTGGTCTTTATCCTCTGAATATTTGTGAGGAATGATGGTAAGCACATAATTAGACTGAGATTTTAAAAGAAAAATATTTAAATAAATAGATTGACGATGAAAGAGTTGAACATTCAAGAGCTTACGGGTTAAGTCACTCTATACTTGAAACTCAGACCTGTTCTTCTGGCAGTTAAGTATGCATTTAGGAGCTCATCTATAGCGTATCTTATTTCTGGAAATCAGAATGTGAGATTCATAAGGAAGCTGAAATACTGATCCTCATTCAATTATCTGCTTCAATCTATTATCATCTTCAAGTCTTGGAAAAGAAAGGTTGTCTAATAAAATGCAAGGTGGGGGAAAAGAGGGAAAGAGGAAGAGGCACACTCGGAGAAATGGTGAAAGGAGGAAATATTTCACGTGCTTATTGTATTTTCTCATGCTTTTCTGTATGTGTCCCTTCTCATTCCTTCCTGTCAATTTATGGGAGGGGGATGTTTTCAGACAACAGGGATGCTGTAGGAATCCCAGCACGAAATAACAGGACTGCTCAAAACACTGTTAAAATGCATCTCAGAGGAACAGCCACCTCATTCTGAGTGTGCTCAAAGTAGGCAGATCGCTTTTCCTTATTAGTTAGCCAGGGAATGCTGTCGGGAGAGAGTGCTTGCCCTGGGTGCAGCTCAGTGAGGAGCCCTGGTCCCCTGGGGCCCTGCAAATGGGATTGAAAGCTCAGCAGTTTGGCGTTTAAATGCACTTGCTCAGTGCAGTGGCACATGCAGAACGCTCAGCTGCAGAAACACCGTCTTGCTGCTCTGCTTTTGGTTTTTCCAGTGTTAAAATGCCACCCAGGAGATCATCTATATGGGCTGGTGCCTGATTTGATCATTTGTTTTTCATAACTCTCATGTTCCTATGGTTTGAATAGTTAGACCTTCACGTGCAAGCTCAGACCACCCTGCTCCTGGAATCTGTGCTTGTGAGAGTTCCTGGTAGTGCCATGTGAGCTGAAGGGTTTCTTGCAAAATTGGAATCCTCAGCTGGTGATCTTAACACTTAGACAAGCATAGATCTCAGTAAATTTGGTATTGTCTGCTCTTTTTTTTTTCTTTTCTTTTCTTTTTTTCTTAATTGTTCATTTCCTTCCTGGTAAAGAAAAAAACATACGCTTGAGAGGATAAATACTCCGGGTCATTTTTCATTGGGACTGTTTTTCCCTATCTGTAAAATATTTGAGAATCAAAAAAGCTGGTTATTTCCCTAATAATCTGCAGCTAAGATTTTTAAACTTTTTTTTTTTTTTTTACGTCTACTGAAGAGACAGAAGTGGAAGTGTCTCATAGCCATATCTCCAAACATCTGCCCATGCCTGAAGTGATCTATAATGGGGGCATTTCAGTTCTAGTTATTAACAATTTTTATGTTATGTTAAAAGCTTTGATGTGCTGTCATGTTTTATGAGAAAAATGACAGCTATGACTTTGGAAGAAACAGTTTGAGATACATAAGCTCCATTGCAAGATAATTTTTATACTTCCAAATATTTGTATGGACATATTTGCTTTAATCTTCCCATTGCTTTGCTATGGAGTGGGAAGAAGAATGAATATATAAATTATATCAGTTAGTAAAATTGTATACATTCTTACAAATGTTGCTCAAATTTCATCCTTAAGGTTAATGTTTAAGTTGTATTCATTTATTGAATTGATTCTTTCAAATGAACTCAGCTTTGCTTTGACATTCACATTTGAAAAACGAACCCCATTTAAAACTACAAAATCTTACATGATTTTGAGTTAAAGGACAATGTTATTTCATATCAGTTATGTTGTGTACAAGCTTTAGGTTGTTGAATTAGGGAGGAGTTTGAGGTCTGTGATGAAAACATTGAAATTGATAATGTTTAAATTGTTAGTTCTTTCTTAGATTCACCTTTGTCCACTTTTGAAGTTTAGAAGTTTTTTTTTTTTATGCCATATATATCTTTGCTAGGCTTTATATGTCTTTACTCTGATTTAAAGGGAAAACTTTTTTCTGATGAGCATTAGCTTTGTCCTCAGTGAGGTTGTCTTGCATTGCAAGACAGCAATTTGTTGCAATAAATTGAAATTAATTAGAAGTTAGTGAAATTGTTTGAGCATAAATTTTCCTTAGCATTTCTAATATCCTTTCAGACATCCATTTCTGTGAGAAATGCTGGAGAAGGCTCACAGGGGACCATGTATAGTGCTTGTCTGTGTATTATCAAACTTTAGTTTTGTTTTATTCAAAATGTTTTGCCTGCAGGCTGCTGAATATGTTTGTTGACTTGTTTTCTCAGCTGATGGCTGCACACTCAATCACAGGAAAATTGATCTAATATGTTCTCAAAATGGAGAAGATAAAAACCCCACAGTTAAATATTTTAAAATTCAGAAAAAAACGTTCAATATAGGCACCAAATAAAGGTTTACTTATCTGCTGTGAAAACATTTTTCTGTGTCTTCAGACTGAATTGATATCTACAAATTCAATAGGTACTTTGAACTATAATCAAGTCTTGAAAAACAGTATTTTTTTTCCTAAACAGAAATATGTCATATTTTCATGAATATCTTTGAGAAAGTGAACCCTTCCACCCGAGCTCAAGGAAAACTACTGTGATTACAGCTGCTTTGAACCAGACCTAACTAGCAAACTCTCTTCTAATGCTGCCAGTATGGAAACCAGTTGCTGATTTAATTCTTGGAATATGATTAAAATTTGCTTATCTTTACTTTGATTGGGGGAGGGAGGGAATTGAGGGAGAAAAAAATTAAATCTATTACCTTCAAGGCCAAAACAACGTACAAAACATTAGCCTTCCTGTTGATTTCAGAGATAAGTGCATTGCATGTGATATTTGTTGACTTCAATCAATATGGCTTCTGTGATGTCCTACGTTTTAAGTCTTTGGTTTATTGGGAAACCTGTTCAGTCAATGTATTGAGGACTTGGGTAAATTTTTTTTTTTTTGTGATATTGAATGATGAATATTAGTACAATTCCTTAACAGTACAGCAAAGGAGGAGTGTGTGATATGATGCAACTTATTTATTTTTTTCATAAATGGATCAGGTATTTTTCAGAACAAGGTAGATTGTATTTTTTTCTCTTGCATTTTTTGGCAATGTTTCTGCCTGCTTTTCTAAAGGAAAACGTGTGAAGGCTTTCATTAAATCTGGAAGGCAAAAGAAAAAAGAAAAGGGTGGTAGGCTGAAAGACATTCAGCCCCATAAAACACCTTACAGAATTGTAATATTAAAAGTAATTTCACATTTTAAGGCACAAAGGTGTGATATACTTAAAAGAAAATAATATGTAGACCTGTAGACAATGCATCGTCTAAATTTGTTTTGAAGAAAGTAAAACAGCGCTGATATAATTGGTGTGTGTGTTTTCCGTAACGCTTTCCTTTAAAAGAATGAATTTGGTAATTTTTTTATTTCTGTAATTTTGGTATAAACAAGTCAATTTTTTCTTAACTAAGATCAGAAATTAGTAATAAAGTTCACTATGTAAAGAAAAGTTATTCCCAGGAGCTTTCCCAGCTAAATGGTCCCCAGCTTTCTCAACCGTGCGTGATCCTCACCCTAAGAAATTCGTCTTCATTGGAACAATTCCTTGGTGTGACTGGGATCAGAGCACCGATAAATCTCTGAGGAAAAACTCCCATTTCAAATCTGGAAAATTATTCTATGGAATTCCCCTAGACTGGAGAATGTTCTTGGGTTCTTCAAAATCTCATACCAAAAACCCCACAAATGTAGTATAAGGTATTAATTGCATCTCAATTGCTCTGTTGTGTGACCTGATTCTCATCTGTGCAGATACAGTGTCTTGTGTCAAAGTTAAATGTAAGATAAATTACTAAAATACTCTGAGCAGCAATCATTTTTTGGGGGTAACTATTAGCATCAAAAACTGTATTGGATGATGTATTAATGCATATGTTCTCTCTTTTGATCTTTCTAGATGTTGAAGTGCTAGCAATGGTATTTGCAATATTTCTGTTTAATTTTTTTTAATTAAGTTTACAAAGCCAGATGTAAGCATTGAAGGTTCTCAATGGAATTAAATATTAAAGCACCCTGAAGCTACTTTTAGTGCTGCAAAATGAGAAAATGGAGATAAGAAAGAAAAAACATGCTCAGCATGTAAATTTACGTTTCCAAGTAATAGGATTTGGCTGTGAACGAATTCGTTGTAGTTTTTTTTTTTTCTCCTTGCCTGTAGTGTTTTTTAAAGCAGTAAGAATGTGCTAAGGAGTATTAGATTTTTACAGTCGTGCTACACCACTGGAGACAGGAAAATGTCTAACTCAGCAGGCTATCATTGACTAGTGCGCTAGATTTCTGGAGATTTCTTGAATGGGATTCGTGCGGTAAACAACAGTTAGTCAAAATGCACTTGTCATTTGTTTGGAACAGACTGTATCTGCTGCATTCTCACTCCTGTCCTCCAGTTATATGCATGAAGCCAGATTCAGTGGGAATTTTGGCCTGCTTTTCCTGTATAATCTGGACAAGGCATGTGTGATCTTCCTGTCTCTGCTCTCCTACTGAGTCCGTGGTTTGGGTGTTGGACTCGAAACGCATTTAATCACAAGCCCAGTTATCTCAAATAACATATCTGAATAACCACGGAGAAGCAGTTCTTCTCAAGATCACAGAATCACTTAGGTTGGAAGTCACCTTTAAGATCATCGAGTCTGACCATTAACTTAACACTGCCAAAACCACCACTAAACCGTATCCCTAAGTACCACATCTGCCTGTCTTTCAAATACCTCCAGGGACGCTGATTCAACCACTTCCCTGGACAGCCTGTGACAATTTTTGATAACCCTTTTGGTGAAGAAATTTTTCCTAATACCCATCCTAAACCTCCCTGGTGCAACTGGAGGCCATTTCCTCTCATCCTATCACTTATTACTTGGGAGAAGAGACCGACTTCCACCTGGCTACAGCCTCCTCTCAGGTAGTTGTAGAGAGCAATAAGGTCTCCCCTCAGACTCTTTTTCTCCAGGCTAAACAACCCCAGTTCCCTCAGCCGCTCCTCATAAGGCTCGTGCTCCCGACCCCTCACCAACTTTATTGCCCCTCTCTGGACACACTCCAGCACCTCAGTATCTTTCTTGTAGTGAGGGGCCCAAAACTGAACACAATGTTTGAGGTGGGGCCTCACCAGTGCTAACTACAACTGTTTTACAGATGTCACGCTCCTGACTTTCCCCATGCAATGTGAAAGAATTATATTCCTTTGTATTTTCTGATAGTATAGAAAAGCTTCAGTACTACCTTTCCTACATCTCTGCTTTCTATGAAAGTTTCAACGTCTCAGAACCACAAGAAAGCTCTGGAGAAGTTTCATCCAGCCTCTCCACATTTGTCTATTAAAAACCATTATAACCTTTCTCCTACCTTCTTCTGTTTGTGATTTATATTCTTGCTGGAATTTGGATGATAAATTTCAAGACAAAAATTGAGTTTTATTTTTAGATATTGTAACTCACCATGAAAAGTGCCGTGTTTATCAAACTGGGCACTGTAATAATGAGAATTCAGTGTCAATATTCAGTATCAGTACTACAAGTTGAATTTTCTGTTGGTTAAATGCAATTGTGAAACACATTTTTAAGAAGAAAATAATGTAAGAATAAATAATGGAGGGGCAGGGAATTTAGTGTTGTGTGGAACTGCTAATACAGGTTATATCTACAAATTCATTTTCAAAGCAACTGCAGAAATTCTGGTCTCAGTTATGCTTTAGTCATTCCAGACACTAATTTCTAAGATTGGTATCTGAGGTAATTATTTTGAGTACAGAATTTTGCCTGCCTACTTCTTCATCTTACTTGTACCTTTTCATTGCTTGTGCGTTAGTTGTTGCCATTGTTAATATTCTTAGAGATTGAAATAAAATCAAGATAAGTAAACTGAAAGACAAATATCTAACTGGATACAGCAACAAAGAATGCTGTTATAAATCTTAATTACTGCTTTTCTTTTACATTTGTCTTCAAAATCAACAAACCATTCAAACAGACAGAAATAGGACCAAGCAGTATTGATGCTGGTTTCTGTAGAGACAGAGTTAATTTTAGCAGTAAAACTACTCTTTTTCTATCCCTGAGAAGACAGCCTTGTGTTTTTTCTCAAGATGCATCATTTCCATTGGACAGAATCTGAGCCAAGACGCTCAGTTTCTCTGTCTTGTTCCAATGAGAGTGAGAATTGGCTGCTTAAATTCTGAGGTGATAAATACAATACCCATCCTCAAAGCAAGGGTGTCTGGAGTTCTCTTATAGACTACCCAGCCAAAGCCACTTCCTTTCCCTACCCTTTTTCTTCTTGATCTTTGAAAAAGATGTCTGCGAATATTTGGTCAGAGTCTTATCTAGAGTGTAGCGAGGAGTGGAAAATAGAGAGAGAATTCTGATTTCAGGCGTACCCAGTGCACCTTAACTCCAAAATGCTGTTCTCTCTGCATGAGTGTAAATTTCAAACTTCACTGGCTGAGTGATAATTGGATTCAGTTTCTTGTAAGGGGTTTCAGGAAGGTAATTTTATCTTTAATTTCTAGCAGTAACAAAAAGAGCAAGAGGCATATTGTAGGAAAACAGCTTTTATGGCAATACAATGTAACCATACTCTCATGAAAGAGCTGATTTGCATTTGTGCTTGGTATTGCAAAGTCCGATGAATGTTATATGTTAATTTTAATAAATGTAAAAGGGATTATGCAAAATCTACCCCTCCTAATTCATTATTTTGCAGGATCATAAATCCGTTTTGATATTATTACTTTCTAGTAAGATATAGATATATATGGTGTATTGCCCTTAAAAAGAGTACAGCTGTTCTGCATTTCTGAATATAAATGTAAACCTCTAAATAACAATATAACTTACAATATTGGTCCTGTTTCATGCTTTTCCACCTGTACTCTGTCATGGTAGACACTGAATGACCATAAGAAAATGTCTTTCTAAGCAACAGAGAAATGGAGATTTCACACTGGAACTCTTAGAACCGTGTGCTGTAGTGTAGGTAATATGTAGACCTGCAAACCTGACCTGACATCGCCTTACCCACGCAGCTATTAATGTTAAGCAGAAATTAACATCACCCAATTCTTCATCACTAACCACATGCTATGATATGATGCTATCTGACATTCAGAGTCACTTTAGCTTCCAGGTAGCCTGGATAGGGAAAAGCATTAAAAATGTAGGCGCCTTTTCTCTCAACATAGTTCACTTTCCTGTGATGTGTAATTTTAGGGTAACGCATTAAGGTACATGCTGAATAATTTGTTGGTAACTGTGCTTTTCTTGTCCCTGTTACTACAGCCTCTGTAGCCATGATGGCTTGACTTTGGCCAGGTGCCCACCCAGCCACGTTCTCTTTTCCCCTTCTCAACCACACGGGGGGAGAAAATAAGATGGAAAAGCTTGTGGTTTGAGATAAAGATGAGGAGATTGCTTACCAGTTACTGTTGGGGAAAACAGACACAACTTGGGGAAAATGGATTTAATTTATTGCCCATTAACATAGATCTGGCTAGTGAGAAACAAAACCAAAGACTAAACCAGGTGCAAATTCAGTCCTTTATCCTCAACTCTTCTACCTCTTTCCCCATCCTGCGCAGTGCAGCGGGATGGGGACTGAGGGAGTATCTTGCAGTATCTTGGTCTTTATTTACTACAAAAAGCTGTTTCCATGTGGAAAACATTTTGCTTCTGAAATGGCTTCTGCAGCCTATTAGGTCTTGGAAATCCCCTTCAAAATCTGACATGACAGAGTGTGGAAGCTGTGATGAACTAGTGGTTTGGCATTTGAAATTGAAATGGATGAGTTTGAGCATCATGTTGTTTAATGAAGCAAATCTTTTTTCAAAAGGCGTTTCTGATTTTCATCATGTCTTACCTGTTCTTTCTGCCTTTGCCTTTTGAGCTCCCTCTTGATGGAAATGTTTGTGCATTGATCAGAGTTCTCCCCTTTTTCTGCCGGCTGTCCTTTTCCTTGACTCTGTCCTTCATCTCTAAATCAGAATGGTATGAACTAGTTCACATAAAGTTAGCTTTGGAGTATTAAACAAAAAAAGGTCTCAAAGAAAGTCTGCCTTTTTTTTTTCCCTTCATTTGCTATTGCAGTTCAAATAGTTGAAATGTTCAGGTAGCCTATTTATGGGTTTTTTTTTTTACTTTTGTCCAAGTAAAACAGTTTCTCACATAACGAATAGTATTTTCCACTAACATTCTTTGCTCTTTTTAATTTTTCTTAATTCATTTATTGCTAGTATGAAATTAAATGAGTATTTCAAGACATAATAATTTAAAAGTTAGAATTATCCAAAAATCTGGATCTAAATTCAGAATTTCATCATAGTTCAATTTCAAGGAGATAATTAGGTAATCCTTATCTCATATGTGTTTAGTCTAATATGTTTTCTGCAAGTCAGTGTTGTGAAGAAAGTAAATGGGCATTATGGCTTGGTAGAAAGATATGAATGTATACAATTTTTCATGATTCCAGTATAAGTTGTCAGGTTCTCAGATACTGTATTTTCCTTTGAGTTCCTTCCACAGGCTTCAGTTCAGAATTGTCACCCTTACCCTCTCTGTCTTAAGTGGGAAATCTTTTATTTTTCCCATGCCTTGAATGCATTTTATACTGTTAACTGCAGACACTGTGTCAATGGCCTTGGTTTGCTTTCTCCACAGGTTACCCATTGACTTGGTTTTCAGGTTGTCTCATAGGCCTGAAACGGACGACGTAATCATATGTGCCATGTAAGCTCACTTGACTTTGAAATCCATCGTACAGTCTCGTTACTTTTGATTGGCCTTCCAGCTCTGGTCTGTGCTTCTACTCCAGTAGTACCTTCTAGCTTCTCAGATTGTTGAAGTTTCAGCATTAATGTTTAATAGCTGTGACCTCAGAATTGATTAAATTCGGTTCACTTCACCTTATTTTGTGTGGAAGAAGATTTTAAGCTTGTGTAAAAAAACAGGACCTGCTTTTTCTCTTCTGTAACACTGTTGCCATAAATAAGAATTGTTTCAATAAAAAGGAAAATCTAGATGTGCTAAGAAAGTGACACCTTGTTATTTTTCATTTAGTATGGCATTATGGCTAACATTTCATTTTGAAACAAAGCACAAAGAGGAAAACCAGCCTCTCTATTTTCCTGTAGAAGTAGTAGGTAGCAGGGAAGGTTGTATAGACCAATTGTTTCATTGTCCCCCCTACAGAGCTAGTGTAACCTCCCACCCTCCCCCCAAAAAACCAAACAAGCAAACAAAAAAAACCCCCAACCAAACAGCTTATAAAATATGAAAAGCCAGTGTTGATTTATTCTGCATTCTGGGTAATTACTTCCAGGGGTCACCTCAGTTGTATGAGGAATGTCAGTTGTTTGATGGTATTTTGAGAATTGGAGATTTGGTATCGTCATGTCAATTGACATTTTCTTTCTTTCAGCTGCACCACTTGAAAGATCAGAAGTCTTGCGCTAGTATGATAGAAAATTATTTTCATTTCACTGTGCCCATGCAATGCAAGACACATGCAGCCTTAGGACTGTCAATATAGAAAAAGAAACAATCTATACTAAGGCAACATATGTACTTACCATATGCTGACATGTGCCGATCTGATTTTAATTTGTAATTTTCTTCAGTATTAAAAAATATGTGGAAGTTTGTTTTGTTTTTGTTGAAGTCTGAGAAAGAAAAGAAACTATTTCTAGAGACGATTAGAAATAAATGGAGTTAAAATGGTGACTACATTCTTTTGTCAGTGCTCAGGAGAAATGTCCAAGGGGAAAGACAAAGCTTTCAATTGAAATATTTTCAAATAGCAGCATTCAGTTGGTTTTAAAATAAGTAATATCTTTTTCTAAGCACCTATTGTGTGTATTGGGGATGAACACCCATTTCTGGCCCTGTGTACATTTGCTTTTTCCTCTTAAAAAGAAAAAAAAAAAAGAAAAAAAAAGAAAAAAGGGGAAAAAAAAGATAATTGCTGTAAATCTCCATGTGATATTAAAGTCCCACTTGGCTCACACTGATTAGTACAAATTAAATATAATAGTAATCAACCTCAGCGTTTAGCATGTGATATGGAAATCTGTGATTTCCATTGATTGCAGTGAAATTATACATGTGCTATTTACGCAATATGCGAGTAATCCAAAAATACTTTTTACTGCTAGTATTGGTATATTTTGCAATTAGGCTGTATCCTTAATCCGAGGAGGGTAGAGAGCAGTTCAGAAATTATGACTCTAGTATAGCAACAGCGATTAAATGCATGCTTAACTTAACGCACTTAAATAGTTTCAGTAAAGTCAATGTAATTACAACTGAAAAATTACACCAGATTTGGGTAAGTCAGTACCAGCGGTGCGCAGCCAGTGCCGAGTATCTTGTGTCTATCAGGAATGTCATTGACACCCAGATTCCATCAGCGAAGTTGTATGCGCCAGAACTTGTGGTTCTTTGGAAACTACTTGAAGACACTCTCCTTAAAAATTTCTGTCTCTGAGAATGAGGACTTCTCAGCAATAGTTGTCTTTGCCTTTTCATCAGTTGTGTTTCTTCTTGTTAAACCAAAGAATAGGTTTCATGGCTGGCTTCACCAAGATCTTATCCAACAGTTGATAAAAAAACCATATTTCCAGTTACAAAGTATGTCTTTTGATAAATGAATATGAAAAAGTGAGGGGGAAATGGGTCTTTTCAGCTCAACTAAAATAATGACATATGCAGACTTTAGGTTGCTACAGTGTTGCTCATTCCTAGAGGAATTTACATTCTTTTACAGCAAGTTAAGTAATCGTGCCACACTGATGCTCTCGTAAGTGTCATTCTTAAGTGACATTTTAGTTTAGTTGCAATTCTGTCACTGTAATTCAGATAAGTTCTTTAATTGCTGGTATAAAAGCTTCTCCCCTAATGCATGTTTTTCATTTCTTTCAAAATACATTTTCCCCTTACAGGTAATAATAACTGTTAACTCAGCAGGCAGACCACTCTAAGGTCTAAAACAAGTGTATCTTTAAATAAGGCTAACAGAATTATAAGAGCAACAAAGTGAGTGAAGCTGAGCATTAGCTGTAGGAAAATGTAAAGGACTGTCACAATATCCAGTTGCTGCAACCACTTAGAAAATCCTCTAGACAGCTGAAGGATGAGGCAAGTACTTACAAATTGGGCGAAAGCAGAAGAAATAAGACATTAAAACCACAAAAGAACCCTTTTCAAAAATAAATTTTACAGAATATGATGATAACAACTTAAATACGCACAGTGCCTTCCAGCCCCCCAGTTCTGAAGTGCTTTGCAAACTAATGATGACACTGCTAAAAAGACATCCGTACATGAAAAGTGGCAGCTTTCTAAGACACCATTAGGTAGAAGACACAAATAGTTTTCAAACAAAATTGAAAATTAAGCAAAATATCTGAGCCATTTTCCATATGTGAACTCCACACAGTCCAAACAGTATGAGTTTGGAGATAAACACACTGCTGAAGGATTTTTCTACTCAAATATTATTTAATCATAAAAGCATAACGTGATTAAATAAGTCCTGCCTATTTTGTACTATTGTGACATGCATGCATGAAATCGAGCTGTAAAAGTGAAGTATTGAAATTTAATTGAACATTTTTCTTCCTTGATTTAGTATTAATTCATTTGACTTTGATACAAACTTTATTTCCAGTTTTGAATGTTAATGACAGGTAATAAAGTTAAATACAGGCATGTACCTTGTAAGAAAAAAAAAAAAAAAACAACCCAGGAACAAAAGAAGAGCCATTTAACTAATCAAAACTATGTGGAAATTCAAGGCAGGTTTAATCCTGATCTTGGGAATTCAGATACAGGACAGATCTATCAATTGTAGTCTCTTGCAAACCTACTAGGATTGAGATGGTGGTTAGCATCTGAAGGATGCTTTGGTTCCTGCGTTCACATGCATCATTAGACTATAATTAAAACAAAAGTTGGGGCTAGTTTAAGAAAGGAGCTAACAAGTCCTCTGGTTATGAGTTTTCTTTTGGCTTACAGAACCAAAATTATTTTTGATACCAGGCAGAACACTACTGATGAAATGGTCAGTTCAATGTGTGCTTTTGTAAAGTTAAGATCCCTTCAGCTGTGATAAAAACAGTTAGGAGTAAGATTCCAGCAATCAGGGGTAGAAGCACTGTGTTTCTTTTTGTGGTGTGCCAGTGCCCCAGATTTTGGATGAGTGCTGGTATGAGGAGGAGCAATAACAGATTTCTGCTTTCACTATGTGAGAAAAGTATGAGCTCTGGTTCAAATTTCCAGTAAATTAAGGGGTTTGGAAGGAAAGAACCTAAAGATACTGTCAACTATGTAATAAAGGAAGACCTATAGGGCCACCTGCTTCTAGTTGTGTTGACCGGTTAAAGCTAGAGGTCAGGTTAGGTTTTGGGAATAAAGGATTGAAAAACTTGGTTTATTGAAGGTTTTTTTTAGGGTCGCAGGGAATAACACAAATATCAGAAGAAACAACTCTTAATCTTGGTGGCATTTTGGTTCATTGCCATTTTGTTAAGCTTGAATTAGGGTTATGGGAAGAAAAGCCTTAAAATAGTCACGTAGTAGTAACATATGATGAAGATAGATATGAAAGCAGATTGCGTAACTTTATTTTGGTGCAGAAGTGTGGCCAATTGACTACCATTAAATACAGAATTATGGTTAGTATCAGAGCACAGGAAATCAGCGACCAAAGTGCCCTCTTGACTGTAGGACTGTCCAAGGCTTTAGGTCCTAGGCCTTTTACTGGAGGAATGAGTATCTTATATTTCTGTATCAGGGTCGGAGATTGGGAAATTAAAAATCTCGGCGGTCAGTTTATTGAGGAAGGCCTGGAGGAATGTTCACTGTGGTGAAGGAGGGGGCTGGAGAACTTTAGTTAAAGCCAAAGTTACAGTTAAGGCTTAGAAGAACAAGCATTTCTGGACTCAGTGAGTAACTCAGGAAAGTGTAATGTTCAACAGTGTTCAACTAAGCTAATGTGGAATAAAACGCCTGTCCTTGTTAATTTTTTCTTCTAGAAGCCAGCATCTCCACAAGGGGAGGTAAGTGTTTAAATTCTAATGATTATTCAATAGAAGGTTAAATAGTACCTAAAGACTGATTAAAAGCTAGGTAAGTCAGTAGGTAGTTTAGTCCGGTGGTTGAACTGAAAATGTGAGTGATTCTGCCCTAAGAGAAATATGATTATAAGCTTAGCACTTGGATACAGCCCTGCAGAAACTTAGAGACAAGTGACTGTTTCAACTCATTCCTATTGTACGCAGACTCCAGATGCACCTTAAAGCGATGTACTGATGTCTTGTGGCTATATCACTCTTACTTTGACTGTACACGTTAGTATTCACCATCAAGTGGATGCCAGAAAAGAAAATGAGTGGAGAAAGGACTGATACTGCCTGCATATGTAATTATCAAAGGTGACAGAAACAGAGGTCGCAGTGTAAGCTGAGAGTTTGTGCTTTTAGGCCAATATACTTGGAAGATGACCCCAGTGTATGAAGTTGTATTTTGCAGTGCCTTAGTAGCAACTGCAATGGGACTGGTTTTTTCCATTCAAAAATGAAATATGTTGCTGTAGTTGCCAGACCTTTGATCACTCTTCACTGTGATCATTTCTGGGCTCGCGAAGCTCCTACACAGATGGTAAAATAGGCTGATGTAGTATGTCTCTGAAATGACAATATTTCTCATGCTAGAAAGAAGCACGGCATGCCTATGTGAGGGATATCTGCATTGCTATCACTGGCATTAGTTTACAGGTAGCGCTTTGAACCTCTTTGTTTTCTTTGGGAGTTGGTGTGTGCATAGGAAGGGAAAACCAATACCAGCGTTCTATGAAGGGGTATGATTTAAATAGAGACATTGTAAGTTACAAACATGACATCTGCCTTTCTTGGCAAGAGAACTGAGAACTGGGAATGAAAATGTTTTGGAACTATGGGGATTCGTTTCAGAACAAGGTCAGAAACATAAAAGCAAATTACATGGGCCAGTCTGAACATTATTTTTCATTAAAAATCAGTGCCCAAGCTTACTGTTAGATGCATTATTATGACCATATGTTAGGACTAAAGAAAAACAAAATGCATTTGGAAGATGCCATTGATCTTTAATGAGTGTGCTGTCTGTGACTTAATGAAGCATACGGCTTGTCCAGTTCATGAAGTGGAAGGGATTTTTATTGGGGACATGTTGACATGGCAAATGCTTGGTACATTTTAGCCTTCACATTGTCATTTTTGCAGAATGGTTTGCTGCAGCATTGAAGATGCTTCAACCTTCATAATGCAGCAAAATGACAACTGAAAGTTGAAAAGAATTTCCGCTGAAAGGAAAAATTGACTATGGCAGCATTACTGGTTTTGATAATTAATTTTAAACTGAATTTAATTCTTCTTGTATGAGAATAAGGTATCATTGCTAATCTTCTGTGTAACAAAATGGTATAATCTATTCATGGTATAAGCTTTTTAAAAATTGTTTCTTCTAGAATGAGGATCAAGCACATGGAACATGTCTAAAGGAGAAAAAACTGCAGTTGCTTACCCAACTGTTTATATTGCAAAATCAGTAGAGGATTGTCTTGATGGCCAGCTTGGTAGCTCCAGTTCCTTGTCCCTCACATGCAAGGGTGGGAAAGTGTGGTATGCTTGGGCTCTGATGGAAATGGACATCAATGTAGGAAAACACTTCACAGAATCACAAAATCGTAGGGTTGGGAGTGTCCTCTGGAGATCATCTAGTTCAACCCCCCTGCCAAAACAGATTCACCTAGAGCAGGTTGGACAGGAATGCATCCAGGTGGGTTTTCAATATCTCCACAGAAGGAGGCCCCACCACCTCTCTGGGGCATCCCGTTCCAATGCTCTGCCACCCTCAAAGTAATGAAGTTTTTCCTCATGTTGAGATGGAATTTCCTGTCTTCCGACTTTTGCCTGTTGCCCCTTATCCTGTCACTGGGCACTGCTGAAGAGTCTCGCCCCATCCTCTTGACACTCGCCCTTTAGATATTTATAAGCATTGATGAAATCCCCCCTCAGTCTTCTCTTCTCCAGGCCAAACAGACCCAGGTCTCTCAGCCTCTTCTCATAACAGAGATACTCCAGTCAACCCTCCACTGGCCTCTCTCCAGTAGTTCCGTGTCCTTCTTGAACTGGGGAGTCCAGAACNCTAGAAGCCAGCATCTCCACAAGGGGAGGTAAGTGTTTAAATTCTAATGATTATTCAATAGAAGGTTAAATAGTACCTAAAGACTGATTAAAAGCTAGGTAAGTCAGTAGGTAGTTTAGTCCGGTGGTTGAACTGAAAATGTGAGTGATTCTGCCCTAAGAGAAATATGATTATAAGCTTAGCACTTGGATACAGCCCTGCAGAAACTTAGAGACAAGTGACTGTTTCAACTCATTCCTATTGTACGCAGACTCCAGATGCACCTTAAAGCGATGTACTGATGTCTTGTGGCTATATCACTCTTACTTTGACTGTACACGTTAGTATTCACCATCAAGTGGATGCCAGAAAAGAAAATGAGTGGAGAAAGGACTGATACTGCCTGCATATGTAATTATCAAAGGTGACAGAAACAGAGGTCGCAGTGTAAGCTGAGAGTTTGTGCTTTTAGGCCAATATACTTGGAAGATGACCCCAGTGTATGAAGTTGTATTTTGCAGTGCCTTAGTAGCAACTGCAATGGGACTGGTTTTTTCCATTCAAAAATGAAATATGTTGCTGTAGTTGCCAGACCTTTGATCACTCTTCACTGTGATCATTTCTGGGCTCGCGAAGCTCCTACACAGATGGTAAAATAGGCTGATGTAGTATGTCTCTGAAATGACAATATTTCTCATGCTAGAAAGAAGCACGGCATGCCTATGTGAGGGATATCTGCATTGCTATCACTGGCATTAGTTTACAGGTAGCGCTTTGAACCTCTTTGTTTTCTTTGGGAGTTGGTGTGTGCATAGGAAGGGAAAACCAATACCAGCGTTCTATGAAGGGGTATGATTTAAATAGAGACATTGTAAGTTACAAACATGACATCTGCCTTTCTTGGCAAGAGAACTGAGAACTGGGAATGAAAATGTTTTGGAACTATGGGGATTCGTTTCAGAACAAGGTCAGAAACATAAAAGCAAATTACATGGGCCAGTCTGAACATTATTTTTCATTAAAAATCAGTGCCCAAGCTTACTGTTAGATGCATTATTATGACCATATGTTAGGACTAAAGAAAAACAAAATGCATTTGGAAGATGCCATTGATCTTTAATGAGTGTGCTGTCTGTGACTTAATGAAGCATACGGCTTGTCCAGTTCATGAAGTGGAAGGGATTTTTATTGGGGACATGTTGACATGGCAAATGCTTGGTACATTTTAGCCTTCACATTGTCATTTTTGCAGAATGGTTTGCTGCAGCATTGAAGATGCTTCAACCTTCATAATGCAGCAAAATGACAACTGAAAGTTGAAAAGAATTTCCGCTGAAAGGAAAAATTGACTATGGCAGCATTACTGGTTTTGATAATTAATTTTAAACTGAATTTAATTCTTCTTGTATGAGAATAAGGTATCATTGCTAATCTTCTGTGTAACAAAATGGTATAATCTATTCATGGTATAAGCTTTTTAAAAATTGTTTCTTCTAGAATGAGGATCAAGCACATGGAACATGTCTAAAGGAGAAAAAACTGCAGTTGCTTACCCAACTGTTTATATTGCAAAATCAGTAGAGGATTGTCTTGATGGCCAGCTTGGTAGCTCCAGTTCCTTGTCCCTCACATGCAAGGGTGGGAAAGTGTGGTATGCTTGGGCTCTGATGGAAATGGACATCAATGTAGGAAAACACTTCACAGAATCACAAAATCGTAGGGTTGGGAGTGTCCTCTGGAGATCATCTAGTTCAACCCCCCTGCCAAAACAGATTCACCTAGAGCAGGTTGGACAGGAATGCATCCAGGTGGGTTTTCAATATCTCCACAGAAGGAGACCCCACCACCTCTCTGGGGCAGCCTGTTCCAATGCTCTGCCACCCTCAAAGTAATGAAGTTTTTCCTCATGTTGAGATGGAATTTCCTGTCTTCCGACTTTTGCCTGTTGCCCCTTATCCTGTCACTGGGCACTGCTGAAGAGTCTCGCCCCATCCTCTTGACACTCGCCCTTTAGATATTTATAAGCATTGATGAAATCCCCCCTCAGTCTTCTCTTCTCCAGGCCAAACAGACCCAGGTCTCTCAGCCTCTTCTCATAACAGAGATACTCCAGTCAACCCTCCACTGGCCTCTCTCCAGTAGTTCCGTGTCCTTCTTGAACTGGGGAGTCCAGAACTGGACACAGTACTCCAGATGTGGCCTCACCAGGGCAGAATAGAGGGGGAGGATGACCTCCCTGGACCTGCTGGCCATGCTCTTTTCAATGCACCCCAGGATATCGTTGGTCACCTTGTGTGGCCACAAGGGCACATTGGTGGCTCATGGTCAACTTCTTGTCCCAGGTCCCTCTCTGCAAGAGCTGCTTTCGAGCAGGTCAAGCCCTAACCTCTACTGGTGCATGAGGTTATTCCTCCCTAGGTGCAGGACAGCCTACAGTTGCCCTTGCAGAACTTTATTATGTTCCTCTCTGTCCAACATGCCAGCCTGTCCAGATCTTGCTGTATGGTGGCACAGCCTTCTGGTGTGTCAGCCACCCCTCACAGTTTTGTGTCATCAGCAAACTTGCTGAGGGTACACTGTGTCCTCTCATCCAGGTTGATGATGAGTATGTTGGACACGGCTGGGACCAGTACTGACCCCTGGGAAACACCATTTGTTACAGACCTCCAACTAGACTCTGTGCCACTGATCACAACCCTCTGAGTTCTGCCATTCAGCCAGTTCTTAATCCACCTCACTGTCCACTCAACTAACCCACACTTCCTAAGCTTACCTATGAGGATGTTATGGGAGACAGCGTCAAAAGACTTGCTGAAGTCGAGGTAGACGATGTCCACTGCTCTGCCTTCATCTGCCCATCCAGTCATGCCATCGTAGAAGGCTATCAGATTGGTCAAGCATGATTTCCCCTTGGTGAATCTGTGTTGACCAGTCCTGATAATCTTATCTTCCTCCACATCCTCTGAGGTGACATTTAAATAATGACCAAAACCAAAAAAGGGACAATTTTATACCTTGTGTTTGGGGGTTCACCAGCCTGTTGATGACAACAGCTGAGATGGTCCATAGTTCAGGACTTTCTCTCTGCCCTACACAGGCATCTCATGCCTTTTGAAGGGCCCTGTGGGCATGGTGAAGCAGTGACCCACTTGCTGAGTATGCCTGTTACTGTTTTCATCTCAGTGACTCTTTGGGAGGCTCAGGTCAAGTGCTGTGCTTCACAAAGGAGAAGAACCTGTGTGTTTTGTCAGCTGAATATGCAAGAGGTCATTACGGTCCACAATTGCAGTTTTCTCATAGAATCAGCCACTTTTTATGGCATTACTTCTGCAAAAGCAGTCAATTCTACATGTCATAATTGAGTTAAATGGGGTGGCAGCCACTACTAGTATATATTTTTGAGCTAGCATGCAACTGAAATCTGGTGTGCTCCAAAATACTAGGGGGCATCACAAGACCTCATTGAGATAAATATTCAAATAAATGCTGCGGAATCTGACCCTTCATCTTTTATCTGTCATGCAAAATTTTTTAACTTTCTAAGTGTAGAAGATTACTTGCATGATGTATGCTCCTGACATCTCTAAATCTTTGATTTCCAGAAGCTAAGGGGTGTGCTGAAGGGGAGGTATCAGTTTTCTGGTATCTTGCATCTTTGCACATCGCAGTCAGCGCACTGAGTAAATAGAACCTTGGCCAAAGCCATTACAAGTGTTCCTAAATTTTTGCATTTTCTTACATGTTTCATCTGTAAACATATAATCCACAGTAAAAGTGCCCTAGAGAACTGAAATTGCATTCAAGTACATATAATTGTTAAGCTTCTTTTGTTTACTGGGGACAGAAGTGCCTGAGACATCCTTGATCTTTGCCAGTATGATGATTTCAACAGCATTTCTATTTCCTCCCTACCTTATTTAACTCACCTACTTCTTGAATATTAAATTTTGGGATTTGTACAGTCTGTTTAATTTAATTTTTATTAATCGTGTACCTGAGTACACAGCCTCGTCTATCAGACAACCCCCAAGTTTTTCCTAACCAAAAGTCTAAAGCCTGAAAATGATGAACAGAAATGCCAAAAAAGCGGAACTAATTTTTGAGAAACATACAACTGTTATTGATTTTAGGTGTTATTTATTGCAGCAGGCAGTTCCTTTCGAAAGAGGTGCTGTATTAAGAATTCATTCCTTTACATTGGTAGATAAGAAAAATGACTAGAAGGTACTGTACGATATATATTCAGTTACTATAAAAAATTAAGCACTGAAATGACAACCAAGGCTAAGTTCCTTTTTCAAGACCATGAATCTTATAGGTGGGCAAGACAAAGCTGAAAATGGAATTTAAACCCCTAAGCCATTGAAACCTGTTCTTAGCCTTACAATAAAGTCAAGCAAAGGGACTATTCATGTGTGTCAAGTTAGGCATATGCATAATTCTTTTACAGGATCAAGGCCTAAATTTGTCACTTTAAATAGCACGGGCCTATTTTACATGCACAGATTAAACTGACTCTTTGTTTGAATCTCCTTACAGTAGGAGCTCTGAGCAGTTCCTTGTGGTCCAGGTGCGTAAGTGGTCTCAAAGTAGTCTCTGTAAAGTAAGAAAATAGAGGAAAATGGAATTGATGAGAGACGGGGAAGAAGAGAACTGGAAAAAAAGATGACTGTGCTTGAAAAAAAACATTCTAGATTTTAAAACATTATTAAATTTTTCAAAAACAAATGCTAATAGTTTGAAAATTAAAGGCTTGAGTTTCAGTTGTAGAGAATCTCCATTGGTATTTGCATCTCTTCTCACTCTACCAAAAAGAAACCCATAGTCAAATCATTACATGCTCTTGTAAATTGTACACACAGATACTAACACAAGTCCTTTCAATGTTTTTATTTTTGAAAGAAAGGAAAAACTAATTCTGTTCTATTTGCCTTGTAGCTTTAAACACTGGCACATCATGTTGATCTTCTGATTGTTCAACTGTCATCTAAATACCCAAGTTGTGTAACCTCACTTCAGAATAACATCATACCTGACAATTTAAGCATTGAATGGCTAATCTGTGGGGATGTGCATTGCGTCTCTTCAGCTATTAATCATTGCAAAAATTCAGAAAAATTGTTTGTAGCCCAAGGAACCATTAATAATATTTTAGTATAATGGTTTTGGAGAAGGGTAAGACTAACACCGTTCTGTTGGGTGAGGAGAAGTATGTTGAATATAAATGGTGGACTTTGGCAAGACTCCTGATTGGGAGGCCAAAGGTTCTCCACTGCCTTCTAGTATTTACATCAGAAGTTATGGGTGTACAGTGGTGTGGCTAGCTCAGTTTTATGACGTGCTTTTGGAGCACTGAGCTTCAGAAGCTTTGAAGTAAACAGATCTGTAAGTCTGGCTATACAGGTGCTTTTTAGTGCTTCCAACTTAAAAATAACCTGAGCTTCCGGCAAAACTCTTTTAGAAATACCTGCCTAGAGCTTCCCTTTGCATATTGAATGCAGTGTGGCCACTTCACTCTGTTACCTTGTTTGTGCAGTGATCCAGGCACGGGGAGCCCCGATTTGCCTTGTTTTCACCCACTTCCTACCAGGTGCAGTGTTGTGCGGGGGGTGTTTTCCTTTTTTTTTTTTTTTTACAGAGTCTGGCAGTGACTGAGGGGGCACAGGAAGAGATTTCCTCCTGTAGAGGAGAAGACAGCAAAGTATTGCTGCGCTCTATATACAATGCCTGCATAGTTGCTGAATTCATAAGTCATAATTCAACATTTGCGTATAACTGTTGATGTGTTACACTGTACTTACATTACTGTGGATTCTCTATGTTGGTGAAAGCTGGAGAGAGGAACACCAGGATTTGCTTGAATCCCCATCCTGGGGTATCCAACATGTGTGTGTATGTGTACATGCCTCTCTGTTGGTGGATTTCTTATGGTGATGGGCTATTTTCAGACATATTCCATATATAGCTATCATCCTTATATAAACCAGTGCTGACTCCTAGTTTTTGACTGGATGTTGCCCTGCTGCTAACAGCTACTAAAAAGAATAATGATGGCATTTCAAAACTTACCATTATTTTTAATATATCTTGAGATTGAAAAATAAAAAGTACTTGACAGCATCTACTAATGTTATGGCTGTGCATAAGATTTTCATCTCAGAAAAGTCATCTCACTGTTTAGAATTAAAAAAATTTAAATTTACATAGCATTTTGTAGACGTATTGAAATAACTGTCAAGCAGAATCTAGGCATATTAAACTGCTCAGTGGTAGTGTGTAATTTTGGTGGTGATCCTGGTTATCAGTAAATACGAGAAGATGTTTAAAGTTGCAGTTAGTAATTCTGCACAACTGTTCACCATTGCTCTGTTCCACTCCTGAGCCTCAGACCAGTTCTCTGACAAGGAATTTACACGTTATCCCATTTTTGTAGAATGATGAATAACTGAACCTCATTTCATGTACTATCAAACAGCTACAGTTGTATTTTTTAATACAAAATATTGAACCTTTGGAATAGTTGAAGCTTTGAAAATAAAAGTCTGCACAAGACCACAATTCTGACTGGCTCATCAGAACAGACCATGATGAATAGGTAATATATTTTCTTACTGTAGTGTCATCACTGTGCTTAGGTTTTGCACAAATACCCAGGTGAGTCCTGCGCCAAGGAGCCTGTGATCTCACTTACTAGCTAGAATAAGTAACAGAGAGGTAAGAGGTCCATTTGGCAATTAAGAACTAACTCAAGAAATACAGCTGTAAGTGCTTTAGCCAAACTATAGGACCAGTTATGCAAAGAAAGTGAAATTATATACAATATAGTTAATTACTCCACACAATACTTACCTTGAAGCTCCTTTTTCTTGTTACTGTATTTTAAAGTCATACTGTGGCTTGAAGGATTGTGATGTAACCTAGTATAGCTTTCTACAGAATAATTTAAACAATTTAAATATGATCAATGCAATTGTGACTGTCAGGGCATTTAAGACCTTTCTCCCCCTGTATTGTATGTGGAACTGGATAATGCGATTCAAAAGGATGTTTTGATTTGGACAGGATCAGTTTTGTTTCCGCATTGAAAATTATTTTGATTGTCTTGCAGAGGAGAGAGAAAAGCTTGATAGTGTATGACACCTTCTGTTCCTTAGAGAAAAACACCAAACCCAAATACAATAAATTATGAGGCAAAGGTTGTCTGTCTTTGAGTCACACACAAACTGTTTTGCTATCTCCAGAAAAGAGCAAACTGACAATTTTACAGTAAATACAGTGAAAGCTTTGCCAATACAGCTTATCACTGTTCTATAGTATGATGGAGACATTAGATTCCTGTCTCATCATAATGATACTAGAAAGTAACTATTTTAATCTGACATATCATTCTGAGAATGAATTTGTATGATTTTTTTTAGACTGCATTGTGACTGTTTTGCCAAGGAGTAATGCTTTGTTTTATTTTGGATACAAGCCATTTGTCTCCTGTGTGCTTTGAATTAATATTACCAATCAGCAGGGTCCACCTGAATTTTACTTACGCAGTTAAAAAACCCCAAACCCTATACATTTCTTTTGAAGAGAAGCCTGCAAAATTTCTCTCATTTTGGCCTATCTTTATCTCGCTTTGTTTAGGACAAAATATTTATGATGCACTTTTTGTGGTGCTGTTTTTCTGCTGTTTATTCCTGGGGTTTTCTCCATATTTTTTTTTTTCCTATAACTGCTCATCTTATTCTTTTTTCTGTCACCACTATTCTTTGGCAGAGCCATTTTTAAATATTTTTATGCTTAGGAAAAATAAAACCATACTTCACATTCTGTAAAATACGTAATTTTTCTTACATGCAATAGAAAAACATAGAACTACCATTTTGAACAAAAGTTAAATTTAGAAATAACTTTGCTGTTGGTTGCACCAAAGGAGCATGTGTATGTCCAAGAAATCCAAATGCTCCATCCCCTCAGGGAAGTATCGAAAAAGGCAGCTGTTTCAAACATACTTGAGAATATTGTCCCTTCCTTCCCATGGACTGCTGCTAGCCAGATTACTCTTTGAAGCTGGAGGACAGCAGTGGCTGAAGCTGTTGCTAGCTTCTTGCTGATGAAATTACAGGAAATTTTGTACACTTCACATTAGAATCATATTAAAGCATTAATTAACAGCAGCTCACAGTAGTACAGCAAAGCCACCTAGTCAAGCAAAGCGTCAACGTAAGATGCAGAACTGATTTTGTCCTGGGAACCAAAAGACCATCCCCGATAAAACCTACTTAATCATTGTGGCACTTGAAACAGGTACAGAGAATTATTGCCATTGTATGGGTGGAGAGCATGAGAGAGGGGGATTGCGTGTGATTTACCTGGCAACTCCCAGCAGCCAGCACCTCACCTGCAGAGACGCCGAGGAGTCACGCTCCCTGCTTTCCCACACAGAGAACAGCAACTCTGACTTTGAAGGAAATGGGAGGAGCCTGCTATTGCCAAAAATGATGATCTCGGAGAAAATGTGAGTGCGAAAATGGGAATAACGTATGCTGCAGCACATGGCTTACTCAAGTTTAAGGAAACATGATAGAAATCAAATATGAAAAACTAGTCAAGCATATTCTCTTTCCCAGCAGAAGTTGTTAGTAAAGTGGGTTTGCAAGGTCACTGCTAAAGTAGCATCACATCATAATCTAAACAGAAAGTGCCGTCTGTCAGCTTTTATCAAAAGTTCAGCTGAAGAAACTTCTGCACTTTAACATCGTTAATAGGTAATAATACAATCAATGAAAACCGGGCTTTTTTCCCCTTTTTGGTAGCTAGAGGGTCGTGTGTGGTTGTTTGACTAGAACGAAGCAAGTTTGAGACCTAAGACAAACAAGCCAAAGAAAACATCCATATTGCTGGCAACATCCCATAAAAGTGGTAGCCGTGAGCATTTTAGTTACGGGCTTTTCCCGTAGAAGTCATGCATAATGCACAGTAGCTCTCACTAAAGTCAATGAAAGCATGAAGAGACACTGCTGGAAAAGATTAAGTAATATGCTGCAAGGGATGGAGCTTCTCAATAAGAAGCAAATATCTAGGGTAGATGATGACAATCTATTTGCATTCTTTAGGATGCATTTTAATCTTCAAAGATTAGTTTATAACCTATGGTCTAGTCCACAATGACCCTTTCAGCCTTCTTTTTCTATCTACCCTGTGCATTTTGAGCTGTTTTTTCATTTTTTTTCTTGCTACTGCTAAGTTGGTAGCGATCAGTGTTGTTTACTACTTTCATTTTAAGCAGGGTATTTCCAAATGTCTGCAAGGGCTGCAACATCTTAAAAGCTGGGGAGGAGAGAGACTGTACGCTGCTTCTTTTTCTCATTCTCTATCCTTTTATATGGGAAATAACACAGCCCCTTCAAAAGCGGCCTATTCTCAGCACCAGATCAAATTAAAAGTGTCAACACAGTTTGGATGCTTTCAGTTTCTGTTTTTAATCTGCCCAGCGTCACATTGTAGGTTCATGGCTATAGGCTGACAGATCCACAATTCCAAATTCTAGGATTTCTTGATTGCTTTTTTTTCCCTCACTCTTTTCTCTGCGGAGTGAAGTTCTTCATAAACAAGATGAGAAAACCAGGCTTCCAGTGTAGGGGGAGCTTCAGTGACCCACAGATCCAGCCTTTGGCACGTTGCAGAGTTGAAGCATATGTGCAACAAACCAGATGTTGATAATTTTTGCAGACTCACCTCAACAGCAATGCTTTTGGCACTTGATAACATACTAAGAGATTTTTTTAAAATCTCCTATTTTATCCTTCTGAGACTTTTGATTCTTGGAGAAAATGATCAGAAATCGCCGGGGAAAAAGCTTTATGATGGCTCCTTAAAATCACAAATGGAGCAGAAAAATACTGAGGTTTTCTGTTTATAAGTTTCTCTCTTCAAATTTTAATTTGCTTGGTAAATCACGCAAGGGGAAAAAAAACCCTCTAAACCTGAACTTTTTAAATTTCAGAAAAATGGGTAATTGATGGTCTGCAATGTTCCTAATTTTAGCTGAACAAATCTCTCTATCTTTTATATGCAATTACACCTCAATTTTGCATTTTCAACTTTTGCTACAGGCTCATTCAAAACAATAGAATTAATGCATTTTCTTCTCTCATTCTTTGTGTATTATCTTAAAGCTAGCAGCTGGTTGTCTCTCTTTTTTTAATGTCATTATGTCTGGTTTATCAGCTCAGTTGCTGAATGTATACACCTTTTAATTCAAGGCCAGCTAACCACTGTACTTAGTGTACAGACCTTTTAGTTCTCAAAGTAGGTTTACGTTTAAAACCCTAGCAGCTGATGACCTTGAGTTACTGTGGTTGTTCTCATCAGGTTGTTTATTTTACCTCCATAGGTATCAGAAAGTAAACAAGGGTACTTGTTTACTGTATTACTGTACGGTCCAAATGCCTAACTATTTAGCTAAGAGGGAGCTTATTGTTTAGCTAAAGAAAGAACACGGTTCTCTATTGATCTGTATGTCTATAGTGTCCATAAAGTGTAGCAATAATGGGATATTGTAAGTTCCTTCACTTACTTATTTTTATGCTTTTTTCCTCATCTTCCCAGTCAACCTCACCTATCTGTACTGTCTTCACAAGTACTTATTTGGTACGTAATATAGTTGTCAGATGATCTTTGTCGTTAAGCAAGTATACGTTTCTGGGATACTTGCTTGAAAGAAAGAGAAGCTGGCAGACCTTCATACTGTGTATTTCAGAGCATTTCACAAATCATTCCACCTGATCTGAGACCAGATGTGCATCCAGCACTGTCTTGATTCCACAATGTGCACAAGCCTTTCCTTCCTTCCCCTGCTGCTGTTGCACGCTGGTTGCTTTTCACAGAAAACCTCGGTGTACGGCCCGAGCGTCACTTTGCATGGGTGCCATCCCAGGGGATGAGGGGTCCATGTCATACATCATATAAGAATGCAAAAGCAGCCCAAGAGGCTATATAGGTGTTGTCATCATCATGAGTGATGAACATCCTCCTGTGGTTTCTGAATTGAGTGATAATGGTAATACTAGAACACCCTTTTCATATTGACTACTCCAGGAATTTTCACTGTGACTGTATATATGATCAGGAAGAGACATAGTAGTTTTGCAGATTAAGTGCTCAGTAGTGATCAGTTAACGGCTTACACTGTTGTAGACAAATTATAAACAATAAGCTTATTAACTTAAGGAGCTCAACAAAACATTATCAATGGACGTATTTGATGGTGCAGGTTTAGCAGATGTTTTGCAAGCAAAAGTGTGATAAGGCTAAGAAGGTTAAGATTGTCATTCCTGTTCTTCTATATGTACTGCTATAAGCACAAAAAGAATATGCTTGTCAGGTTTATTCTTTGTAAGAGGAAAGATTTGACCTAACAAGAAATGTCTAGCAAAAATATGTATTTGGTGCACTAATTTGGCTCAAATGAATTAAGCCTTAGTTTCTCAGTGTTCTGCCAACCCAAAATAATACCCCACTGATGTTCTTATTTATCTAGTACTATTTAATTATAATAAAATGATTCCTTGCTCTGAGAATAGTACTGATAGTATCTCAAAGCTGATGCTTCTTACACTCTTGCATGTTTATGACAGTTTTTTTTCAAGAGAGTAGTAGTCTAATGCTTGGTGGATTTTGCTGTAGTACAGGTTTTATAGACATATAAATAAAATGAAGTTTGCACTAGAAAAACTGTATACCATTCAGCAGACAGATTTGTCTTTTCCATAACTTCAGTCTGTCCTTGTTGAAGAATTTGTTAGGGAGATTTAGTTTTCTCTTGGAAGAAGTGAGATTTAAGCACACCAATGTATGGCCATACAACCTACAGACTAACATGTTGTCCTGCTTTGCAGTAAACCAGAACCCATTATCTGTTCAGTAATTTTGCTTTGCAGCTAAGCCTCTTCTAACTGATCTCTCTGAAATTAACAACATATTGTGGAGACACTGTTTGCTCTCAAAGTGATAAGACCTCATTATTTATAATTATGCCAAGGAAAAGTATGCAGAGAGGCTCTTGCTTATAATTATTGCTATAACGACCAAGGTCAGCCAACTTTGTTATGTGCCCCATTGGAGGACCGGAAGTGGTAAAGCATAGAGGGGTCACACCTGCGGGGAGGACAGGTGACGCAAAACTGACCAACAGGATATTCCCATCCTGCCTGCCTCATGCTCAGTATAAAAGCTGAGGGACCAAATGGGCAGCCCTCTTTCTTCAGTGGCCAGCGTCCGAGGAGGACTTTGTTCATCTGCTTTTGATCCTGATCCATGTGTTCCTGAATCCAGATCTGAATCCAGTTTCCATCTGTCACTGAGTCCAGTGGGGGACTTCCCCAGTGCCTGCTGGTGACGTGATTGTCATCCTGGGAGCTCAATACTGGTTTTGCATATATTGTATATATTTCATTATTTCCTTTTTATTATTTATTATTAATACATTGTTAATGTAGTTTAGCTTTTTTCCTAAACTCGTAAGTTTCTCTCTCTCTCTCTCCCCCCCTTCTCCTTGGAGAGACAGGTGGGGGAGAGCATCTGTCGTTCATCTCAGTGGCCAGTCTGGCTCAAACCACAACACGTGTACCTTTAAGATTAGTGTAGAATGCTGATAGAGAGGTCTTGCAATCAGGGTATCTCCCTTTCCCAGGTTCAACCTTTTTGTATACATGTGCATCGACAGAATAGTCTACTCCTAGGCTGCAGTGGTCCACAATCCTCAGGCAGTGAAGCTCACTGATGTCACTAGTAAATAGTTCAAATCAGACTTATTTATTAAGTTTCTTCAAGAATAATTCTTTACCTCAATTTTTAAAGAGCTTAAGGACCAAGCAATGAGTAAGGTCCTATTCAGAAGGGCTTTCAGCCATCAGCAAACTCATCCCAAGAAGCCAAATAAACTAAGATGGGAGAAAAGTTTAGGTAAATATTACCAGGAAGCCTGAGACTGAATAATTTTTGCAGTAACTGGTTATCACAACATTTTATGCATTCAGCTCACCTTCATTTAAATAGTGCCGTGAAGTTTTTACTGTTTCTACATCACTGCTTGAAGGTCAATAAAAAGATCAGATAAAAGATGACTTTTACTTACCTTTATCTACAGACAGATTATGTAAATCTGACATTAAGATGTACCTTCTCATAGAATATCCAAATATTCAACTATATTTCTTAATATTCTTTTGTGTTGGGAGCGTTCTAGTTTCTTCAATTTCAGATTTCTTTTACTTGGTGGTCAGCAGACTGAAAAACAGAACCATTTTTGAGGCCAAATGTTCTTCCTTCAGCAACAGCAATGAAAAATCTCTGTTGAAAAGACTGTGTTGGCAAATCATATTGTAGAAAAATATTTAGCTGTAATCTATGTACTATATATTAGATTTTAGAAAAAGAAACTTTCAGAAGACAGAGCAGTGTTGTAATTGAAAATCATTGAAATGAGAAGTATGCACGTGTATGTAATAGATTGAGCAGCTAGGAAGGGGGAAATCAGTAGCACTCTCACTCTTGCGAACTTACTAGAGTGAAATGAATTGATCCTATTAGAGGTAGAAAAGCATTTACATTAGCACCACTGGGACCAGAATTTTACTTGTGTGTGGTTTCCCTGGACTGGTACTTCTCTCTGCCCTTTCATCCTACCAAGGTTTCACTCTGTCCAATAGTAGGTACTTTAAGGGAGTGAAATAGGTATATGGAAGAGAAAATAAGTATGTTCATAAATTATTAGTGTTCTTTGCAGTTATTTTGTAGAAAGCACTTTCACTGGCAAAGCATAGGAACCCTGCTTTGGCTATTACTGACTCTAGGTTAAACTATTGTGTACTGTTCAATTGACTAATACCCGATTAATGTATCTCAGCCAGATAGAATTTGACATGAATTGCACAGTTCTGAAAGACCTTCCTGCTTTTCTTTCTAGCAATCTGAAAGAAAAATCCACTTAGATTTGTAAGTCAGTTTATTTTAAAAATCCTCTAATATAACTAGTGCTCTTTGACTCCCACTTTCCCAGATGTGCCTGCTGCCCCTGGATGCAGTCCAAAGATGTCTGTCGCTTATTCAGGCAGTTTGTACCACATTTAAACCCTTTCTTTTAAAACAGGGACTTCTCCTAAATTAAATAACTAAGGGCAAATTCTTATCTTAGTAAAACCAATGCAAATACAAAGAGTCAGATTCTGTACAGGTATTTTTTTGGATTTCATAGTTCGTTATAGATCCGAAAAAACAGGTAGCCAGTGCCTGTAGTGTTCTTCAGTTGTTTGTCTCATTTGGCAGGAAGTTTTTAGAGCAGATGTAGCACCTAACACTGTATTTTTAACTAATTTTAATAATGGCATAGATTATCAATTTTATTTTTTAGAATTGTAAAAGCCTTTATAAGCATCTATACCAAATTTTGTTTTCGTCCTATATACAAAGTACCATCTAAAAAACTACAGATTCTGCACAAATGTCTTGCAGCTAACAGGAGGATATTTACCTTGTCTGCTCTTCGTTCAAATTATTAGTCTTCCCCAGTGGCACTGCATATCTGAAACTTAGATGTGATTGTCTTAGACTATTGACACCAGTTTGACAGAATTCATTGTAATTGTTACAGATAAGTCAGTCTATGTACATTCTTACGTTGGACTGAATGTTGAATAGGGCCATGTTTCTTTGTGCTTACTCTGGGTTACACGGATTGAAATTTTGATGGTGGAACACACAAGGAAGCAGCCAGGAGCATCTGCTTTGTAACATGTTACCTGTGTAATGCTGCATAATGTGAATGTGGTTCATATTTGGCACAAATATAACGTATCCTCTGATGACAACACAAAAATACACTCTCAGAA
This sequence comes from Chionis minor, assembly GCA_013398295.1. Taxonomy (NCBI): domain Eukaryota; kingdom Metazoa; phylum Chordata; class Aves; order Charadriiformes; family Chionidae; genus Chionis; species Chionis minor. The sequence continues at coordinate 219,957 of VZSF01007653.1, read as the reverse complement.
ATCTTGGTGCAAACCTGAAAGCATGTGGCATTTAGTATTTCTAGTCTCAAGGTGAGCGGGCAGCTTGTACCAATGGAGAGAAGGAATCACATGAAATGGAAGCCAAAACACCAGAAAACAGATGGACATATGAACTCATGCATCTAATTGCAGTACATACCGTATTACTAAAAATGAGCTGTAGGGAGAGGCATCAGTGAGCTGGAATACAGTGTGCGGTCAAAGTGAGACATGTTAGATGCTACACTGAATCTACACAGGAAGCTGTTGGACTGATATTTAATTGGAACAGCTTTACCTCTTCATAGCCGAATGGTTGTGTACTTATTCAGCTTTTGAGAGTTGAAAAGGAAATTTTGAACAGCTCTCAAAAATATGATCATAGTTACATGTCTGGAAAAACTTCTTGAAATAGTCTTATTCAGGCTGTGTTTTGAATACTGGTAAATGGACAGAAATTTGGGGAAAGAGATATAATATCTGTAAATTAACTTGTTTTACTGATTTACTTTAAATAGCTCCAAAATAATAATACAAAAACTCTGATGCATTAAGAAGCTCTAATCAAAGGTAACTAGTAAGGGACCTTCTGCATTCCCCAGAAGTTAGACATCGTTGTCACTACTCCAGCGAAAACATCTGCTTAGCATTCAGGAACCTTAAAAACATTAGGCTGCATTAAGAAAGGAATAGAGGCAAATGCTGAAAATGTTATAAAACTGTCACGTACATCACTAGTCCAGTATTTTCTAGAACGTGATGTTCACTTTTTGTGCCCCATTTCAGACAAACATATATCAGATAGGGTGAGCATGTAAGGGAGATAGATTATAGGTGGTGGAAATCTACTAAATGATCTTATTTTTCTCCTAACAAAAAGAACAGCAAATACCCATTTCAAAAGTTTCAGAATTTTAAATCTGCAGTATGTCAGCCATTGGTTTGCACTTCAGGAAATCATAAACACTAAGACAGTCCTATATCTTCTGTAAGTCTACCATTGGGGCAAATTACCATGACTTGCATACAGCTACGCTAAGAATTAATTTGACCTGTAATATTCAGAGCAATAAAAAGATTTAATCTCTCTTTGCTATCTACTAGCTTTGGGAAATGTCCTGTGTTGTGAGATCCTGCGTTCCATTTAATTTTACCAGTACCTGAGGGAACTGGCTTTTTAATTACAGTTCTGGCTAAGAGGACACGGACAGGATGGAACTAGATGAATGATGTTTCCTCGAAAATCAATGGGCTAATTATACAGAAAAAGCAAAGCTCCATTTCACTTTTGCTTGAAAGTCAAACAATATGCCCTTACAAGATATGACTCTTGCTTATAGACATGGTTCCTTCCTTCATTTATGAATGACATTAATCAAGATGCTATGAGACACGGCAACAGAATACAAAGGTCAGGGAAAGAAGACATCCCAGTTTTGATTTTGAAATCAGCCATGGGTTCAGCCATAGTTCTTATTTGAATCCTTTGTGTTTTCTGGATCAGTCAAAATTAATTCCTAATTTTGCAGAAGAGTATTATAATATTCAGAGAGGTAAATAATCTTTTGTGCCATAGTGTAGAAAGCTTTACTTTTTTTTTTTCTTCTTAAATCTATTTTTTAAAAGTATGAATTCTTCCTTTTTTGTCAGTTGATTTCACTACAGAAGAAATGTCGATCTAATTGTAGTCCTTTGGATAAAGTCTCCCATTGCTGTGAGTTTCTTCTGACCAAGTGTCAATGTATAAAGTGAAGATCATCCCCCTTTTAAGAAGATATGGTTGATATGACTTATGAGGCCACTGTCACTGACTATTAAATGTATTATTATTTGAAGTTTCACAGTACAGCTCATAATGATTTCCGTAACTCTTCAACAGCTTGCATAGCTTCAATAGCTCTTCACTTTCCTCTTTGAAAACTTACCACTCGGTTAATCCAAAAAGTGCATGCTAAGTTGCTGCAGCTTGAATTTTAAGGATTTTTTTTAAGTTGAATTGGTATAAAATAAATTGAAATAGACCATGGAGATATTCCCAGGCCAAATGCTTGGATCAGACGTATTTGAACGTTTAGAAGGATCTTATTTCCACTTCTAATTTTACCTGTAATCATAGATTCTCAGCTTTCTAGACTGTTACATGCCAGCCAAGCTGTTGTTCAGGTCATTGTGACTATGTAGGTATGACTAAGTGTGAGTTAGGTGGCAGAAGTTTCTATATTGAGTTCACTCTATAGTGAGTTGAGTGGCAGAAGTTTCTGTATTTCTATATTCATGTACTCTACCCCTGCAAAGCCTGACTGGCAGCCCTCAGGGTATAGTGCTCTTATTACTCTCCTAATCAGAGAACATTGCCTTTGATGCGTGATGTATCGTATACCTTTGTCAATTCTGTTAGTGAATTGGGACCCTCTAACTCAGAATTAGTTCTGGCAGTATGTGCATTTGGTTTACAGTCTAGTCTTGCACAGTATCCTTCTGTATATCCGCATTACATTACAAGAATACGGGTGCTCAGCAAAGTGTATAGGAGGGAAGCAAGCACTGAATTTGTAAAACAAGGGAAAGTCTGAGGCATCAGCAGCTCAAATCAACACATCAAATGTTTTTTTTTTCTCTTTCAGGAGCTATGGACAGACCCTACCTTCTCTGGGTTTCATTTTTTCCATCTTTAAACTTGTTACTGTAATCCTTTCCAGCAGGCAGAGGAACATTGTTAGGTTTAATTAAATTTAATGAACAGCTTTGTAATCCTCCTATGACATTCACTACAGGAACATCTTGTGTCATTATTTATTTTCCAAATGTTTTTACCTGGTTAATGGGGGAGAAGGTAAACAAATAACATGTACAGAAGCAAAAAAAATGGGAGATGGTAGATGGGGGAAATTACACAGAGAAGAATGGTAAGAAAGAAGCAGATGAGAGAAAAAATGAAAATCAGCAGAATAGCTTGCAAAAAAAAAGTAAAGATGATGAGGAGAAAATGTGTATCTGAGCGTTCTTTTATGCAGCATATGTACTTTGTTTGTCAATATGTCATACTATATGCCTAGTATATGTATTCTGCTATATTAGAAATACACATTAATTATGAGCACAACTGCATTATATGTATGTTATCTTCTATCTGCCATGTCTGAAACTCTTTAACAGTAAAGGGGTTTTTTTTGTTTTTCCTCTCAAGGTTTACTTTCCTATTTCTGTTACTCCTCCATGTTTTGGAATCACTTCCTTTGTTATTTGTTTCAGAAACCCAGCAACGTTTTTGACATCCTTTATATTTTGGTAACTTGCACAATTCATGCTTGAAATTCTTTGAGTGAAGCTCACTCCCTGACAATTTTTCTTTCTTTTTTTGGTAAGCTTTGTATGATATGGTATGGTTTATAAATTGTCATTTTCAACTTCTTAAGACTGCAAATGTGAGGATTGATGGCTTGTATTGTTTTTTATATAAAACTTTCTTCTAATGTCTACTAAAAGACTTCTGTCTCTGTTGACTAAGGCTGTGATTCCAACAATAAACAGTTTAGAAAGTCAGAAATTCATCAGATACTGGTTTCCTAATCCAGTAAGAAGGTTAGTCATACTTCTGTATCTGAATGCTTTTTGAGAATGCATTAATGAGTGTGCAGAGGTGCGAAGATCCACAGTGTGCTGTTATCCAAAGTGCAAGTGTTATTGCTCTTTATTTTCAGGCCAGTGAGTATAATAAGTTTTGAGTTGCTGCCCATGGGAACCAAGTTGTTTGATGTTACAGAGGAAAATGCAGCTGTTTATTTTCTGATGATCACGCATTTTCTATTCTTGACAGGTCTAAAGTACTTTACTTCTAAATTCCAGGTTGGGCTTGTAGACAGGAAAGGTTATAATAAATAGGATGAAAATGTGTGTTTCTGAGTGAACATTTAGACTGCAGTTCTGCAGTATTTGGGATTTGCTGGTCATCCAGAATGCACAAGTCCCTGAATGGCCATGAGCACAGACTGGATCGGTAAGGGTACTTCAGACTTTAAAGCATGTTTAAAGAGCTTTTTCTAGTTACTAAAATGTCTCTACAGAGACATATGCTCAGGAGATCATATGCGTATTACTGTTTCCTCTTTCTAAAGAAAGAACTCGGAGATGGATGGAAACTGAAAAAGGGTGCCAGAGTTGCCTGGGATAAACTAGGTATTGAACATACTAGCTCTGTTGATTTTTCTCCTGAAGGTGAGATGATGATCTGTGAAGGTCTACAGAGCTGTACGGGGCAGTAGATAGAAAGATAGCTATGAAGGTGAGTTCGAAAATACTACATGTAAGAGGTTTGGCAGTGAGGGAAGAGCCTACTTAACTGGTAAATGGCAAGTGAAGGGAGCACTGGACAAGCTAGGAATTAAAGTTCTTTTGAAGAGTTTTTTTCATATGGCTATCTTGAAATTAACTGTGTTTTACTAGTTTAAAGAAGTTTCAGTGCACTGGGTTTCAAGTATTGTTGCAATTATTAGGTAATGTGAGCATCACCAAGTTACTCTTAGTTTAAGACATAGCCTGTGAAATACATATACCACACATTTCTCAAAAGTATGACTACTCATATCTGCAATGCAGATAATTGTCTTCAGGAACAGTCTTACAGTGTACATCCCAGCATGTTTTTAATATTAGAACTAACTGCTTGAGTCTTTTAGCACTTCGGATTGCCTAGGGAGTCAGATTTGGCCTGTATGGAGCAGTTTTGTTTGCTTCTTGGACTTTTTATTTGAGAACACATCTCACCTGGAGTACTGCATCCAGCTTTGGAGTCCTCAACGTAAGAAGGACGTGGAACTGGTGGAGTGAGTCCAGAGGAGGGCCACAAAAGATGATCAGAGGGCTGGAGCATCTCTCCTATGAAGACAGGCTGAGAGAGCTGGGGTTGTTCAGCCTGGAGAGGAGAAGGCTCCAGGGAGACCTTACTGCGGACTTCCAGTACCTGAAAGGGGCCTACAAGAAATCTGGAGAGGGACTTTTTACAAAGGCGTGTAGTGATAGGACAAGGGATAATGGCTTCAAGCTGGAAGAGGGTAAAAATTTTTCACTCTGAGGGCAATGAGGCCCTGGAACTGGTTGCCCAGGGAAGCTGTGGATTTCCCATCCCTGGAAATGTTCAAGGCCAGGCTGGACTGGGCTTTGAACAACCAGATCTAGTGGGAGGTGTCCCTGCTCATCGCAGGGGATTTGGAACTAGGGGATCTTTCAGGTCCCTTCTAACCCAAACCATTCTATGTTTCTGTGGTTCTGTGATTAAAAGGGTGATTTTTCTTGTATTTGCATCATTGCTGTTAGCGCTTTAAATGAATTCCACAGTAAGACTTTCCAGATGTCCTAAAGAATAGTGTTTGTTTTATTTGTTACTTCTGGAAAGGGCTTGTAAGATTTCAGAGTTAGGTCCATCTTACTGAATAGACTTTGTAAGGAAAGCACTGAAATGTAACTGCATAGTTCTCAAAATTTGATTATGCAGTATGTAACTTAAGGTTTTCCTGGAGCATCAGTATTTATAGAAGATACAAACTGGGATAAGAGTACTGAGATAATTATAATGTATGATATACCTGATCTAGATAATTTCATAGAAAGATTTCTGTCTTGGATGAATTAAGAGGCTGCCAAAGGATTTCTTTAGTCAGGAGTGGGAAGGCATTTGAGACAGTTGGTCCAGGCCTACGCGTTGAGTTTTGAACCTGACCCAGATGTGTGTCATTAGCTCTTGAGGCTTTTTCGAGCATTTTCTCCTGCATGATGGAGATCCCAAAGTATATTCCATACAGTAGCATGAATATTTCTTCTGCCTTCTGTAGCAGACTGGAAAGGACATTGGGGAGGCGACAGCAATAGAAAAAGCAAATGAGGGTAGAGTAGTAAAACCAAAGAGTTCTTGCTCCAAGAGTGAGGTCTGGGCTGTCAGAGTGATGGTGAGAGACTTGAGAGACTTATGGTTTTTGATAAAATACTAATTAAAGTACTGTTTTGTCAAAGGGAAAATTGGTTGACAGGAGAAAACAGGAAGGTTCTTAGGAACCAAAAACAATATTAGTGGAGTATGAACCATAAAGCTGTATTTGCAAAGAGGACAGGGCATGCGGTATTAGCAGCCACTCTGAAATCTTGACTTTGACCCTTTTAACTGGCATCGGGGGATGTTTAAAGAGCATCTGCAGTTTGAAGGTCACACAGTTGTGACAGGGGTGTCAAAATATTTGAGAAATGGTGGATAACATGATAAACAATTTTCCATAGCAGCTTTTTTCAGTGATTGTGGGGGAGAGAACAACTGTGGCATTAACTGTAGTTAGTAAGATTCATACTAATGCAATAGAGGGTGCATATACACCCATATAAATACATATTGTACAAATTGTTGGCAAGTTATATGCGCTTTTGGCACTTATGTGAAGAAAGGCCCTACTTTAATGGATGTGCAGTGAGACTTACGGTTTCCATGGGAACTGCTGCTCTACGTTTTGTGAGAACATGCTTATTATTAATGTTGTACTCATACTGAGATTTTAACACAGGCTTTTTTATTCTAATTGGGCTGGTTGTGTGCATTCCTGCCCAGCTAAAAAGCAGCTCAGAACAAATGAGTGTTTTCATTATTAGATGTTTATCAGATCCAGAAACACGAAGAAAATTGCTTTCTGTTAAGGCAATGGGAGAGAGGAGAGACACCGAGCCTTTGTCTCATTAATTTTTACAAGAAGGGATGAGTAGTTGGCAGTTACCATATGAAGATAATGTCTGTTTACTTTAGTAAACCTTACTGGAAACTTGATAGGTTAAATTTTAATACAATGCTTCTGTAGGCTATCATGAGAACAAATGGAAGTATGACTTTTTTAGAGAGCTTAGATAGTCTTTATTTTTCCAATCTTATTTTCACAAGCTTTTGGACAGACCTTAAACAGAAAAATCAGTTTCAAGTAAATGGATTATAATGTTGAATTTTTAGGAAAACCTTGGAGAGGAGAACGGTCAAGAGACTGGCAATTTTGTATTAGGGGAATGATAATGAAAATTATGAATGGGTTATTCTAAAGGGACAGTAATCTTTTGTAGAAACTGTTCTGGTAAGTGTCCAAAATGTAATTTGGCTTACTGGGAGCTCTCTCAAAATTAATCATTGTTGTCAGAATGCATTCCTTAAATTGATACAGTCAAGTTTTTAATAAAACTTTTATTGTTTATAAATAATGAAAATCTTCTCTCTGCTTTCTCAAGGTGCATCTCCCTATTTCATGTGTTCATGTATTTTAAATTAATTTGGTTGTGTACAAATGCTTCAACCTTGTTAGCTGACACGCAGGTTCCAGACCAGGACTGTTAATAACTTTGGATGGAGATACAGACATATACGTGTTTATGTACTTAAAAGTAACTGAAACAATTTTGGAATTCATTGTGGATTTTTATTAGAGTTTCTGAATGGCTAAGTAAGACTATTTTGAGGACCTCCTTTAGTACATTTTCATGACACTTTGTTCATGTGCCACTTTCTTTTGAATTTCTTTTCTTTATCAGAAGTTTACACTGAAAGAAATTAATTCCTAATAACAGGAAAATTAATTACTGAGGAAATTAATTACTCAGAATGTAATGTTTTCCAGCAGTGATATGGTTCAGCTGTAGATCCAAACTTCCTGCAATAACTTGTTACAATAGCACAGACCCTCTTAACTAAGAGCAAAGTAATAAAAGTAATGAGCTCTTAATGAATCTGTTAAAGGAGCTGAGATGAATGAGAGTCACTCCACCTTCTTGGAAAGCAGATTTGATGGTTTCTTTGACAGCACAGGGCAGTAATAAGTTACAACTGTGCTTGGAAGCAGTCTGTTAGGCAGCTGTGGCTGAGTGCCTTCTAATGATTTAAAAAATGGAAGATAAGGTGTAATTTCCTTTCTGATAACTAGAGAGCAAGAGAATTTGCTTTCTTGAAGTTGATTATGATAGATTTAGATCCTGTTTATCTTGACTTCCTCCTCTGCTCTGTGTTGATCGCTCAATGGCTTCCTAGTCAAAATTTCCATCAAGAGACCTCGAGGCATTACTACGAGAAATATTTTGTGCCTTTTCAAAACAAAGTCCCACAGATGTGGAGTATGGCATGAATGAGTCCTGAGCTGAACTGCCTGAAGAGGGGAAAGGTAAAATTGTAAGAGGATGTGGTGGTTTGCTTTCCAAAGTGAAGCTGACATTTGTTTTCTGTACCTGTTTAAGCTGCTACTTCAGGCTAGGAAACCTGTTACCGGTGGAAATTTTGCTGGGCAGTGATTAAAGTATTAAGGATATAGGGATCACAAACTAAAATGACACGTGCAAGATGTGAGGCTAGCAAAATGAGATCATAATTATTTTCTCTGAGAGGTTATCTTATTTAGAAAAATAAGTCTCTCTAATCTGAACCTCAAACACACAAGAAGTCAATAGAATTGCACACCTGGCTGAGCCCAGTGCACTTTGCCGTTCCAAGGGTTAGTAAATTTTCTTTAAGAAATATTGGTGTGATATTATGAAGTGATAAAAAATCAATGAGGCAATGATTTCCCAGTCAGATGGAGTGCTTTGTTGTTAAATTAATTCTTTCACCTGGGGCTGCAAGGGCTAAAAAAAGTTGGAAAGCATTGCTGGATGACTTGATGGAGATTTACTTGCTATGTTATTCCAGAGAAAGCTAAAATGAATCTGCAAATGATGTTTTTGACTACAGTAGGGCACCTGCAATTATTCACTTCACCACTCATGGAAGACATCATTGATTAAATTCCAAAGCCTATTGACTGTAGTGGTGCGGCTGAACTTACTCTCATCTTGAGATTGTGCATTTACAGGGTGCACTTAAATTAAAGCTGTTGTTTGTTTGGCTGTTTTTTTTAAATGAACAATAGAGATACGGAATGTGTGCACTATTAAGAAAGCTTCCCTTTGAATTGTTGGCATTTTGTTTCTGGCAGGATAAAATATGAGATTCAGGTTTAAGAACTGAAGTAAAAGGTAGGTCTATTTGTAGTGGAAGGCTGGAGTTGTTTCCCGTAGTCCTTTCACCTTTCTCCTGGTGAGATAGGTAAAACTGAGCTGAAAGATAGACAAAAATTCCTCAGTTTTCTATGTCATTTGTGTGATTTGCTGTCAGTTATGACACTCGTAAATTATGAAAGTGTCATTAAAATGCTGTACTGAAAGTTTCAGAACTGGAACAATCTGAATAGCATTGGTTTTTACAAAATGAGAGAAAATTAGCAGTATTAAAGGCTTTGTCATAAAAACGAATTGAAAGTCATGTAAAAATGAAGCATGTTGATGTCATCCCAGAAACAAAGGAGAAACTGTTTAAGTCTGAATGACTGCAAAATTAAAAAGGAAAGTTATTTTGTTTTCAATTATGTTATCAGTAGAAAACAGAGAAAATCTTTAAAATCCTGTTCCCCAGTAAGTAACTGCTGTGAAAATCCGGTATGTGAACAATTTAATCTCAGCAGAAAAATGTCTTTCAGAAGGAAGCGGTCTCTTTAGGTAAGTTAAAACAGACACAACCATCTCACATGAATCTGTATCAACAATGAGCCATTTTCTCTGCATCTATTTTGATCTCTGCCTCTTCAGTTTAACACACAAAAACAGTGCAGGATGCGTACCCCAACATACAGATAAGGTAATGACAATGACAAAGTCTAGATGGCTGAGGCCACTTCAAATGGCCTATGAACTCTTCAGTTCTTTTTCGGATAGTGAGTCCTTTAAAAATTTGAAGTCTTTAGTGATGTATTCTTGAGACTGACAGAAGAAGACTGAAAGCTTGAGGAGGAAACTGAATCTTGGCATCTTCCTCCTGAGTCCTCTTCCTCCTGAGTTTTTCAATATTTTAAAGGAAGAATAGTGACGTTATTTTCTTTTTTAGGTAAAAACTAGTTTAAGCACCTGATGGGCGGAAAGTTACAGGCTTTCTGGATCTGAAATTCTCTGCATCTCTCCCTATCCTGGTAGTGGAGTTCAGATGCTACTGATTATTTCACTTCTCTTGAGTTTAAGTATATTGAAATCACGTTTAAACCTCTACATTTCTTTGTGAACCTGTCCTTGATGGAATTAGGTTTTATTTTCCTCGATTGATTTTTGGCTGGCATAGGCAGTGTCCTGATTACACATTGGCTGTTGCTCATTTCATTTTGGAGTCACCTAAGTTTTCCGCAGAGCCCCAGAGTAGGAGATGAGCATGGCCGATACCTCCACAAATTCAAATTCCCGTCACTGGTCTAGCTCTGTGTTCTCAATGCCCATTGACATTTCCAGCTGTGTGAGCCTTGGGAATCTATAGAATGGGAGTGATTAGTGTTTATTGAGATAGGCCTGTTAATAGGGAACAATGATTCTTTTCTGATTCTGCTACTTTCAGCTAATAGGGAATGGTGACTTTGCAAAAAGTTAGAGGTTAACAGGCAGGAAAAAAAAACCAGCAGAACTTTGAAAAAGTTATGTTTAAAAAAACCAACACCACCAACCCCAAAACTGTGCGATAATAGCTGCATTAGGCTAAAAGAGAGGAAGAAATTTTCTTCACAAATCTACCTGGGTTTTGTCCTGTAAAACTGACTGAGGTACAATTAAAATAGTCAAACTTTTTGTTTTAACCCAGTGTGAGGTTAAATACGTGAAGAGATAGCAGAGTCTCCTTGCAGTGACACAGATGAATTGTTTTCCGTTCAATTGGATCATTTCCTAGTGGAAATGTTGGGTTAAGAACTGTAAGAGTTTGTCAAAAAACATTTTGTTAGTCATTGCTTCTTTCTCAGGGAAATTTCAACTCCTTTGTATGTGTGAGCGAGACCTCTTAGCGCAAGCACTTTTCACAGTATTATGGTCTTAAACTTGAAAGTTATCAGCTGCATCTGTAAAATGCATAATTGTGATAATAACGTGAAATAATGTGAAATAATAACTTGTCTTGCAGTTGTTTTCATGTTCTTGTAATTTAGAAATCATTGTTATCCTTTTCCGCAACTGAAGTCTTGCTATCAAAGAGCTTTTTTGATGAAAGAACAGCTAAACAAGTATTACTTGCCAATAGTGCTTTAGTGCTCCTGACCCTCATACAAAAGAAATGACGTAATAAGCCCAGTTTTAAAATACTTTATATTCTGTCTTACTATAAGATGCAAAGCCTGACTCTCCCTTTTCAAAATGTGTGAGATAATAGCAATAGCAAGGGAAGCACTGAAGTGCTGCTGGTGAGGTTAACTGGCAGGTTTTGCTGCTTGGGAAGTTTTAGGCGATAACTGACACAATATGAAGTTAAACTTCAGTGTTTCTGAACTTCAAGGGCAACTGAAAATAAGACCTTGTACTCTGTTCTCCTTTTTGTTCATAAACTATGCTGAAGTAAGGTCCAGATAGCCCCTACTATCTGAGAAACTATGACCCCAAAATGAATTGGAAGTTTACTTCAACATGTCATTTGGGGATCTTTGTTACAGAGCGATGGCCAGGGCAGGTGGAAATTTGGATCTTTCTGTGGCTACAATAACAAATCTGAGCTCTGAAAAACCTCCCTAGGTGATCTTAAAAATTGAAATACTAATTGTAGCTTTGCAAGTATAACTGTGATATATAATTTTCATTCAGTCATGCAGTGGTCAGAAAGAGAATCAGAACAAAATCACAGGCATTTCAGGTAATAATTACATATATTTTTAAAATCTTTGTTCTGAAAGGGCTGCTGATATGATAAAAAATGAAATCCCTCATGCTATTGAACAACTAATATGACAGAGGTTAAAATAAATAAATTGCTGCTGAGATTTAGTAAAACGCATGAGCATGTGTTGAACATAAACCAGCCATCTCATCAGTTATGTATTACAGTGCATAGACAGGGTACTTTTCAAAAAGGTACGTTGCTATTCTGACTCTCTGAAGTGTTTCTGTCACTTTTGGCAATGTAAGTTGTATCTGTCAATTAGGCTTATAGAAAAAATGTTTCACCTTGCTAAAGGTTTTTAAGCTCTGAAGTTCAAGTTGAAAACAAAGGGCAGGTATTAATTTCTGGGCAGAAAGCAGATTTTTTTGACTCTTGTTATATTTACATCCTTTCCTTACTGATTATTGATTCTGGAAGAATTCTGAGATGTATCTTGATATTTTAGATTGCACAAATGCCTGGGGCTAAGTTGAAGAAAGCATCATTTATTATTTAGTTTTTTTCAGCTGATCACTCTTCTTTTGAAAGCCAGATATATAATGGGAAAAGAGAGCCTTGTAGGCAATTCTGTTACCTGTCCACAGCATTTAAAGGAATGGCTTTTCAGGGAAAAGGCACATTTCAGTATCCATGTGGGTATTGGTACGAGGAAATATGGCAGTTTGAGATCTCAGATATGGTCTTTTTTTTTGTAATTTCTTAGGGCTGCCAGAAGTACGTATGTACTTAGATTTTAGTTTGGCTGCATTTGAAGAGATTACACATCTCAAGTTGTTTTTTTTTTAAGCTGGTAAACTGGTTTGACTTTGCATCAGAGTATCTGTGCGTGCAATTAAGAAACGTAGAAGTTGTTCTCATGATGCAAAAAGTTATTCCCGCCTTCTGAAAAAATTCCAAGAAGCTGATGAAGAGTTGAGATGTGCCACTTCAAGAAGAAAATGTAAATTTGTTTTTATTCAGACAGTGTTATATTTATTTTCTAGCTTTGGACTTGTTTTGCGCATTTCAGTCTTCAGATCATTCAGGCTTTCATTCCAGAAAATAAACGAATGAGGTACTTGTACATGAAATACTTAAGCATTAACTTGCCAAATATAAGGATATATTAATGCAGAGAATTAAACTTGCTCTGTTTCAATAAGAGGAACCTTATCCTGTGTACTTATCTAGAAATAGGATTTATGGCACAGTATGGGAGGGTACCCAAAGAGCTTTGGTGTGCAATGGTAATGACTTTATGGGGCAGAAAGGTAACAGAATACTAAAGATTAAATCACAAAAGAAGAGTAATATGATTTCAAACAAATCCAACCAGACGCTGTAAAGATTTAACCAATTTTCAGCAGAAGATGGGGTCATAAGGGAGGGCAAAAAGTGGTCTTCTGAAGACCTTATGTTTAACTGTTTAACTAACATCTGGGTTTAGTAAATTAACTGCTAGAAAAATTTTCTGAGTTGACTTTTTTAGCCATAAGCAATCAGAGCAAGATGACAGACAACTTTATAAGCTCTGATATGTTACTGAAATTGCGGAAGACCAAAAGTCTTCCAGTGCTGGTGAGGAGAGTATCAGTCCTTTGTGGCAAATTGTTTTAGCAAGAAAATTCCATACATTAGTAAAGCCTGAACTTTGAATATCAAGTGTGCAATACGTATGAGCCTAGGCTATGTTTAGATATTTTAAGTGTTGGGGTTTTTTTGTTGGTTTGGGGTTTTCTTCCCCAGTGCAACACTCAGATATTTTTATTTCTGGCTTAGGCTGGATCTAGACACTTGTGTCAAAATGAGAATTTTACTCCTGTAGTATTGATTTCTCTGTACGCTGTAACCTCCTCTGCCTGCATCTGCCCTGTAACTTCTTCCTGAGCTATCCAGTTCAGCTGTGTCTGTTCTGGAGATCCAAGGTCTTGCTCTAACACAGCCCAGCTATATAACCTGGGCTCAGATGTCTGAGAAGATTGTGAAATTATGAGAAAAAGCTGTCAGAAAGCCTCTAAGAAAAATAATACTCATAAAAAAAAAAAAAGGTAGAATTACAGGCAGAGGCAGAACTGTAGAGACAGGGATTGTTAGTACCTCAAAGAATCAAGAGGAAAAGAGCCGATGTGGAAAAGTATAAAAAAACTAAAGAAAACAGAGAGGCTGGTTAGAGGTCAGCAGATGTAGCTGTGAGCCAGCCTGTGGTGGCAGCCGAGGTGGTAGAGGGTGGCAGCTTGGCTGCACAGGGAATCTGCTCCAGGGAGCTCCAGGGGCTGACCCCTCTCCTCTGGGCTTGGGTCTGCCAGCCAGCAAAAGCCTTTTGAGTCTTTACCAGGGTAGTGAGTAGCCTAGCAGCTCTTAAACTTTCTGTCTTGTGTGTGCGCTTATCAATAAATAATTGCTTTATACTTTTAAGCTGCGTATGTACTGCTGGTACAGTCTTTTTGCACGTGCCCAAATAAACTAAACCAAAAGAGGGCTGATGACACACCCACCCAACCAACCAAAAAGGTGATTCCAACAAGTTATCTAAGTATTTAAAGAAAAAAAAAAAGAAGCCCACAAACAAAACCAAAAATCCGCAACATATTCTGTGCTTCCTTTTCTTTCCTTCCTTGGTGATGTACAGGTAGGACAGCTTACAAGGAGAAAAAAAGTTTCTCACTTACATTCTCACTTCTTATTTATCTGCCTGTTAATTGATGTTGAGGATGTGGTTCCAAAGACGAAGTGTACCATTACTTATGACTCTCAGCGTATTTTGTGTTGTCTACAACTTCTTTCATGTCCTCCTTCAACCAGCCCCTTCTCCTTTCATTCTCCCTAATGTAATGTCCTCATTGAAATTAAACCCTATGCAGTAATAATCCTTTTCAAGACATCATTGCTAAACTGTACATGACACTTTAAAATATTAGATTTATTGACAAGAATTAATCCAGTCCAAACAGGGAGATAATGACATATTTTTAAAGAACACAGTCAATTTATATGGAAAAGAATACTTCATTTACAGCACGGCATGATAAAATACTGCGTGAGCAACACAGGGTGAATGCTCTGGACCCAATTGTTATTTTAAAAGGCTGAAATTAGTTTACCCCATTAATCTTACTAATATAAAGAATGGTATTAGTGGAAACGGGCAGATTGTTGGACTTCTAAGACACTAGCAGAAAAATATTTTGTTTGATGTATAAATTCAAGATTTTGTTAAAAGTACTGCTACTGGGTGCAGCTCAGAAAATGGAAAAGTCATTCCAAACTAGGAATTTCCATGTAACATCTTTGTAGAACTGAAAGCAAAAGCAAAGAAGAATCAACAGAACAGAGAAATAATCACTGGGCATTCATGGAAAATACACCAGCTCCAGAGGCAGAAGTGTTTGTGTTTTGCTTTTTAAAAAAAGAATTAATGAATTACAAGATGAATTTTCAAGTTCCTCTAACAGCTGTGTTTTGGAAAGGAACTGTGATGAAACCACAGCACTGTTGGCCATAAAAGAATGTGAAAGACTTACTATAGTGGGATCGAGAAGACTGCCACGAAGAAAGCAGTCAAGGGGAGCTAAAGGGGGGAAGGTGAAGGAAGAAAAGCATAGGATAAAGATTTCAAATAGATGTAGTTATAAAACTACTGGCAAGCGATTGCGGCAGTGCTGTGGATGCTGACAAGGGTACTGAACAAATGCAATGAATGCGGTAAGGCAGTGGTACTCTTTTTTGTATGTCCTAGGTTGAAGCTTCTTGGAGTTTTGTAATTTTAAGCTAGCGCTGTGTTCATTGAAGGTGTAGGACATCTTTAAAGCAGGATTTCTGTTTGCTTTAGCAGGATTAACTTAATGGCTGAATGCACATCTGTTCTACTCTGGACTTGAAAAAATGCACCTTTTTGAAGGGTTGCAGATGAATATATAAAACTAGAAAGAACAACGAACAAAGTAAAGTGTCACATGCAAACATGAAGGAGAAAATGAAAGATGAAGGGCTTTTCCTGAGTTGAGTTAAATGTGCTGCTGGTGGTGGTAATCTGATGAAGATAGAATGTACTCAGAGTGAAGAAAAGAAGTAAGCAACCTGGTAGACCTAAGAATGTACAACAAAAAACAAAAAAACCCTGCTGGGAGGGTTGGATTTTCAAGAAAGCGGTTTACGCTTCTGTCAGAAGCCACGCTTCATTTATCTACAGTGTAGAAGTTTTAAAGGTGAGATTTTCAGTAAGGGACCCAAAGAGTTAATGTTTAAGACCTACTTTTTCAGTAAGATGTTATTGATCCTGTTTTGCTTTTGAGGGTTGTTTTTAATGAAGCACTACTGCCAGAAGCAATATATATGTCTCTAAGCTTTCTGCTCCTCTTTTCAGAACATGATGGTTTAGAAGTGGTTGGGCAGACTCTAGTCCATATATTTTCTTCCTGCTTGCTTGCTTCTTTCACGTAACACCCATCTGGTAGGCTTCAGAGATTCCTTAGCACAGTATGCCTATAGGAATAGGAAAATGCTTAGCAGGTAGAGTCCTTATGCTAAAACTGATAAGCAACTTGAAATAAAATGACTGCAAGAAATTCATATAAAGGTTTATGACTGTTTGTCTGCAGCTTACAAGCAACTTTTTATCTGTCTATGAAGTATTAGTAACTATAACAATGCACAGCTTACAATGGTCTCAGACAGATCTGATAGTTTGATAGACAAATTGGAGCAACATAAACCTTTGTGTTGCTGTGATTTAGGAGTACTAAGAAAAAAGGACCTTAGAAAGTTATGTTCTGAATTGTTTTACTTTCAACGCCTGTTGGTCTCTACATTTTTATTCAATTGAGCAAACGTTAGCAAAGCATTCTATCAATGGTCTTTCAAGAGTGATTCATACACTCTTCTCCACCAGAAGAAATAAAGTCATTTTGAAAGATGAAGCGGCTAAAATGATTTTTCCAGAGCACTGTAGTTGGTATGTGTTGGTGTATTTATGTGTGTGTCTGGCTGGTTGCAGCCAGACTTGGTAGTGTGATAGGCGGCTTCCTAGGTAAACTTGCTGCAGATTTCCTGTAAGTATACAAGCAGGTGATGGGGGATTCCCCCAAACTTTTTTAAGAGGGTTTTACCAGGTGAAGTTAAATGTGTGTGTGAAAGAGATTGAGATTCTCAATGTTAATTTAGGGAAGAAATAAAATTGAGACCCCCTCATTGCAACAGCCATGGCTTCATTGGCTTAGACACACAGCGTAGGACAGCGTAGATACAAGTTTTAAGGCTGTAGCTTTATTTTTATGATGTAATCGACATAACTGTAGTTAAGTATAGGTTGCATTTAGTAGATGGATATAAGGTGACCACCCAAGATTGTGAGGATATTAAAAAAATCCTTTGCAGGGAGGGTGGAGTGGGGTGGGGGGGAGGAAATGCATTCAGCTGACTTTGAAGTATTTTTCTGCTCCTTTCCAAGGAGCAGCTTGGGTTCTGTAATGGGTTTTCTTAGTCACGGCTTAAGAGCCATCAGGTTGTTTCTGGATCTGCTAATTGAAGGGACTTGTAACTAAAGCTCACCTGCTAGGTCTTTTGATAGTTTGCTAACTTTGTGACACAGCAGAGGAACCCCTGCTCTGGGCAGCTTCTGATTTTTCCTGATGCTGCGGAGGAGTATGTGGTTAGTCCTTGTCCATCAGGGAAGAACAGTCTTCCTGATCTCTGCTCTATTACAGGACTATGTGCTTGTAACACAGTATGGACTGCTAAGGCTGAACAAAGGAGCTGCTCTTTACTTTTTGGCAATTTGCTAGCCCAGGTGAGTTCAGACTTATGTATTCTTGTGTGCCTAGCATACAATCATCTTTCTAATTGGGGCTCTGATGATGGTGGCCATTAGTGAGTCATCTTCCTCTCTGCCCAGACCTTTCACTAGTGGGAAATCTTCATTTAAAAGTTTTCAGGCAGAATCTAGGCAGAGCCCTGAAACTGTTATTGTTACATGCAACTATTTGAGACCAGGCACATAATTGCCAAGAGCATCACAGAAAGTATCACTGCCACTGAGTGATCAGCAGCAGCAGAGTCTGGACTGAATCAACACTTCCCAGCTGCCCATAGTCAAGAAACAGAATTACTAGCAAAAATATCAGGGTTTGTGTCTTTGCATTATGTGGATATATAAAATAGGTGCGTGAATACATTTGTGGCAGCTAGAAATACAAAATGCAAACTTTATTCTTAACTGCATAGTAGCTGACCCTGTATTTCATATGAAAAGATAAAATATGCTTTAGTAGGAAGTCCTGTACTCATGATCAGCAACAATTTTTCTTTTTTTTTTTTTTTTTTTTGGCTTCCCCTAACTGGAATGCTTAACTGCATCCCCTGTGCCAGTATTTGAAATTATTTGAGTTTGGATTATAGCATAATATAATTTGACACTAGTAGTTCTGTAGAAATTTTAAATACATAAATGCATATGCATGAAAACCTGCTCAAGTGGTTTTCTATTAATTGCAATGTGCTTTGGATGATCAATCATTAATAATGGTAATAACAAAAACCCAAGAGGTTATGCCCTTCTTTAATTGTGGGGGATTGCAATAGCACCTGTGGGGTTTTATCATGCACCTCTGAAATGAGTAGCAAAACAGCTGTTGACTTTGGAGGCCACCCTGTTAGTATTTCCTGATTCTGGGCTTCACAGATGATACCTGTGTTGGGCCTGGAATGATGCTCTTTGACTTCATTCGGGCTTGGACAATGTCCCATCTTTGAAACTGTTGGTTAATCCAGGTGGCTGAAGGTCACAAAAAGGGGAAAGATTTATACAGGCGAGTACAAGGTGGATTTGAACTCTAGGCTCTTGTCTCTGAAATTGCTTCCTAACAGAACCTGCATGCGTATATGGCAAACTTGAAAGCTGTGCCAGGCGTGGAGGACCACCAGTTCTCCCTTTATATAGCTATTACTTGTATGTGGAGTGCATTCTGGTGGGTCAGTAAGTCTTTGGCAGAGAACATCTGTACTTGTTTGTACATTACTGAGCTTTCAGATTCCTTGGTACATGCTCCTCCACTCTCCATGTTTTAAAGATACAAAGGCTTTGTGAGACTCAGAATACAGCGCTGCAGAGCCCAGATTGTATTTCAATATGTGCTATAGTCCCCACAGGGATTGTTAGAGGTATTGGCTAAAAAAATCAGTCAAAATAAAGCTGAAGGAAAGGCATCAGTGCTAATGAATATGGGAGGAAGAAAATTATATAAAGTGTAAATTGTATAAAGTTAATTGAGATGAAGTACTCACAGCAGTATTCATGCATGCACCTTCTTTCTTGTATGGGAAGACATTTCAATTTTCAATATAGTGCATGTGATGATTCATGGCAGGTATGTTATTTTGTACAGCAGGATAATTAATATGATTCATTGAGCTATTTGCAAAGGACAGGATGAAATAATAATAGGAAATAATGGGTGATTAATTGTCAGCTCAAATTCAGACTTAGATCTTGATGTAATTTTCTGATTTGGATACATGGAAATTTTGAAACTTGCCTACTTTCCTAGGGTGATAAAAGCAGCATTGCAACTGGGCATTTTGCATGTTCTCATACTTAGCTGTTAAGATGAAATTTGACTACTTTCACTACTTTCACGTTTGTAAATCAGACCAGCTTGTTCTGCAGGTATTTTCCTTCCGGTCAGGATTTAATCAGTCCTGGAAACTAATCTCCTCAGTGCAATGTCAGTTAAATTGACTGGTCACTGATCACTTTGTCACTAAATTGATTGCATGCATATGTTTGCATGCAGCCACTTGTAATGTACATATGTAACACAGGTTCCTTCCCCCAGTAAACCATTCAGTTTACAGGTAATCTATGGCAAGTGGGAAGAGGGCGGGATTGCATGTCTGGAGATTAAATTGAACAACTATGTGGAAACATCTGTATTTACTGCAGTTGTGCAGACATTTTTTTTCCTCCTTTTTTTTTTTTCCCCAAGTGGGTGGCTATTGTTAAGATGTGATAATGTGGCTTGCAGCCTCTGTTGCGAAACACAGTTTCTCTTCAGGATCTGCTTTGTGAGGAACAGTCAGATGCATAGTGGTTTGGAAATTGATGCCTGGAAAGAGCCAGAAGCTGTGAATGGCTCCACTTGTAGTGCACAAGCTGCTGCAAAGGGGGAAACATTGCAGAGGCAATGTTAGTTTAATTTGCAAGTGGGCTGAGGAGGAATCATAATATTGAGTATGATTAAATGAAATCAATGGACAAAAAAATCCTACAAGCAAAGTACCTACCCCCCAAAAAATAAACAGAAAACCCAAACACCAAAGCCTTAGTGTGTCTGTTTAGGGATATTTTAAGTGTATTACACTGATGAAGCACTGAAGGTGTGATTTCACATCAGGACTGTATGGTTAGATACTACTGAATTTGATAGGAGAGTAGCAAATCTCTCATAGGAGGCCTCTTCATCATCTTTATATCAGTACAGTGTAATGAAAACTAAGCATCTGGGTTTACGATGCCCAGGTCCTAGGAGGCAATCTTAGCTTTTTTCTCACCTCTGGGAGAGCAGCTCTCTCCTCTCTGGGTGTTTGTCCTTGTTCTGAAAACTTTGCATTGCTCAGTCTGATTCCCTGTCACCTTTTAGAAAAAGCTCCTCTCTGCTTTTCCCATCTTTCTCATCTTTTCTTGACGTTGCTTAGATCCTGAAGTATTTCTGAAGTTCCAACTCCTGTAAAACTGAGAGCTTTTGAAGTAAGCATATGTATATTTAGAATTTACTGATGCTTCTTTGAAGAACTGTTCTTGCACTCTTTGAATAGCTCTAATGAGTTTCCTTAGTTTGATTTAGAAACATAACACAGCTCAATGTTATTGTAAAGATTCTAGGTATGTTTCATAATACGTCTTATGGAAATGTTTGATGTTGCAAAAGAAAAAAGAGAAAGTCTGGGTTTGGGGGTTGTATTTTGTTAGTGACCTGGCAGCCAAAGAACAAACTAAGAACAAAAGCTGAAGCTACACCCTACCATTTGACTAGATAAATATTGTTTAAAGATACCTGACAGCAAGCAGATGCACTGTAGAAAATAGGCTTAGTATAGGAAATCGGTTTTGATTTTATGTGCGAGTGACTCAGTACTTTATTTAAAAATGGGATCTATTGCTCAATTAATGAATGAATTAATTAAAATCGCTTTCAGAAATTACCTTGGGGAGGGGGATCCTGACCCTGATACTTTTTTTTTCTTCTTTAATGTAAGTGAGGGGATTGGAACTGAGCACAAAGGCAGGAACAGAATAAAGAAAACCTAACTGTCTTTCATCGCTCATTCTTAGGTAAATGTGTTTGGAAATCTTTGGTGTGTTGTCCTTATCTTTTCGTTCCACTGTGCATTAAATCTCCAGATAAAGTAAAAGTCCTTAAAACACACCAATTGCAACAAGGGCTACGTGTCAGAATTGGGTGCTGCAGTGCAAGTGAAAAAGCATTCTGTTAACCTCTCTGGATTTATTCTGGGATTATGTTTAAAGAGGAGTGTTTTCTCCTTGAAGAAGTAACCAAAGTGATGTACTTCTCAGCTAATGCCTTTTAGGAACTTGACATAGTTTAGTGAAGTCCTTAGATTGGTGTTTGCATGGTAATAGGTGCACTTCAGAAGTAATCAAAGAACTGGATGAGAAGAGAAAACTGATTGCGCTGTTTAGTTCCTCTCTAGGCAATTCAGTTGCAAAATATGGTACCCAACACATTTTCAATAAAAGTATTTGTGCTGTCAATATGGCCTTGTTTCTTCTGTTTTTGATGTCTCTTCCATCTTCATCTGAATACTGTATTAGCAGAAAGTGTCTAGTTACAGAAATACTTCTGACTGACAGTGATCATGAAAATATCAATCAATTTTCTTCCAAATAACACGGAATGTCTGCTAAATATCAGCTATGTTTTTTTATAAGTACCAGCCCTGAAACTCTCCATAGTCTGAGAATTTGATGAAAATGATTTATTTTCCTTATATTCAGCCCTGTGCCTTTTTTTTTCTTTTGGAAATGGAAGTGTGGTAGCTTTTCTCTGGTTTTGGGATGGTGGGATTTTATGTTTTGTTTCTTTTTTTCCCCCCTCTCTGTAGCTGGGGAAGAATAATTACAGCCATGCAAATAAGAGGTAAATTTGTTGTTTGTTAGCTAGTCTGTGGTTCTACTCAATGCAGATACTCTCAGTTCTTTAGTCCACTGCAGAGACATACTTTCTAATTACAGTAAGAAACCTTAGAAGAAAAAAGGCAGTTGTGAGGAAATAGTGTGATACGCCCTAATGTCTTTGCCTGTTTATATGCAAACTATGTAGAGAAGCCCTAGAAGTATTACCTACAATATATATTCATAGTTTTTTTTACCTGAGGAGTAATACATGAGAATCAAATAACTTCCAATTTGTGTTATCAGTTATTTGTTCAGTTCTGTCTTAGTGTTTTCTGCATTAATTTTCTTTTCTTTGCTTGATTGTTAAACTTATTTTGTTGTTCTGGAGAAATTATTCAGGGGGGAGTATAAGACGTGTTGATGTTTAATATTGAATTTTTACCTACAGAGGTAATGGATTGGGAAAACTAAAACCCATTTCATAATGTAAGAAAATATATAATTGTAAATACCTCTTTCTCCTGGTGGATTTGGATGTATTTGCCTTCATTACTGTCATTACTATGCTTACAGGAGACTTCCCCACCTCCCAGCCCCAGAAGTGCTCAGCATCTGAGGGGTGATGGGTGATGAGCACACTTACACACTGAACCAAAAGTTATCTGATAATACTTGGGTCTGACCCTTACAAGTTTTCTCCACTGAAAAAACATTCACCAGGAGTTTGAGATCAGTCTTATAGTGCCTAAATAAGATGTATAACTTTGCATAGTTACCTCTACACTTGTGAGCATTCTCAGACTTATTTGTGAGCAACAGTGATTGCTTTAAGTCAAGGAAAATGTTTTGTGCTCTGTATGGGAAAGACATTAAGTGTGTTTCCAGTTAAGCATGCAATTGCCCAGTTCTAGCTGGGAACTCAGGTGCATAACTTTTGGAAAATTGCTGTTCATTCAGTGTCTGTGTCAAATCATCAGTTATGCACCTGCAAAAGGGTCTCACTTCTGGCTTTGTGGAGTAAATTTCTCCCAAAGCATGTACCAAAGGGGAGTAGCTCCTTTTCCAGAGGGTAGGATCTTGGTAGCTTTTATTGCTTTTTTAAATTTTATTTTTTTAACTTTATCATGTATTTAATGTGTTTTTCTAGTAAACAAAAGTGGAAAATGCCTTGTGCTTTTGAGCCAGTTAAGTAAGCGTTCATGACTTAAGTAAGAGAGGCTCTCGTTTGGGAACAGGGACATTTAGGAATTGTCAGTTTTGGTTTCTGTCTTAAAATTATTTGTTGAGTGATGGTGGAGGGGAAAAAAAGCCACGCACAAAAAAGCCATTAAAAGGCAAACAAGACAGGGTTACAGTAAAGCAAATAAAGCTGCTTAGCTTATATTTACGAAGTGCCATAGGGAGAAGCTGCTAGTGAACTGTACAATTTATTCAACTATAAATAGTCTGAAGGGGTTTGTCTGGAGTGTTTTGTTTGTCTGCAGAAATATGTTCTAAGAAAAGAAAATCCCAAAATTCAGAAATGTGCACCAGTGTCTGTGAGTTCATGTTTGCATGTAGCTAACTTGCAAGCAAGAACAAAGACGCACGCAAGAAAATGGTGCGTTTTGTCACGCAGGAGTTATTGAGGGGAAAAAATCTGAAGAGCTAGGCATTAGCTAATACCTGGGAGATGTTGCAAACCTGGATACATCACAGATTCAAAAAAGATTAATAATTTTCTTACGTTTAATCAATGCAGTTCCTACTGAGTGCTATGAGAAGGGTGGTGTTGAGGCAGCTCTGGAGAAGAGCAAGGAGAAAGCAGGAATGAGGGAAAGTGGAGGAGGTGAAGGATAAGACAGATGGCTGTCTGAGGGAAGAGGAGCATCCAGTTGAGGTAGGAGCAAAAAGGATAGGGGCCTAATGGAAAGGGAAAACCTGGCTCTGTAGGGTTTGTTATGGAATGGTGGTGGTAGTGGGAAACAGGAAGACATTGGTGGGTAGGAGGGAAACTGGAAGCCACAGAGGTGAATTTAGGATGTTAATCAGAGAATCATTTAGGTTGAAAGAGACCCTTAGGATCGAGTCCAGCCATAAACCTAGCACTGCCAAGTCCACCACTGAGCCATGTCCCAAAGCACCACATCTACCTGTCTTCTAAATACCTCCAGGGATGGTATTTACCTCCACTTCCCCAGGCAGCCTGTTTCAATGCTTGATACCCTTTCAGTGAAGAAATTTTTCCATCCTAAATTCTCATATCCATCCTAAACCTCCCGTTGCGCAATTTGAGGCCATTTCCTCTCATTCTATCACTTGTTATTTGGGAGAAAAGACTGACCCCTACCTTGCTATAACCTCCTCTCAGGTAGTTGCAGAGACCAATAAGGTCTCCCCTCAGCCTCCCTCACTATTAATATTTAAAATGTGTCTAAACCATCTTTGGGATGATATTTTGCTTTCTATTTTAGCGTTGTTACTATTATTGAGACTTCTGAAGTGTGGAGAGGGTGGGAAGAGATGGCAGGAAAAATCAGGTCATTTAGATCCAAAGCATGGCTGGCATGCCGACCTCAGGGTGCTGTGCAGCAGGACCCAGCAGGCACTGCATAAGGGGGCAAATAGTCTTAATTTCCAGGCGGAGGATATGCCTGGGGGGAGTGTTATCTACACAGCATCGCTTGCCCTTCAGAGAAAGGACAAAACCTGCTCTGGATGGTGTCTGGATAGGCCTCTAAGCAGGTTTGATTGCAACAGGAGGAGGCATGTCAGTGCTTTCTTCATGTTTTGATTCCAGCAGATTGCCCTGAATTATTCCACCCTGATGATGTGCATCTCACATTCAGACACATCTCCAGGCTTGCAGCACTCCTCCTTGATCCCATCCCCTTAGTATGTAAGCCTAGGCTATCAGCTTTCCAAGGCAGATAGTCTTTATCTGTCAAATGTGGTCATGCCCCAGAGGCTCAGTATTTCTGCGGCATGCTAGCATCCAAAGGGTAGGAATTCTCTGCTTTTGGTGTCTGTCTGGAAAAATTCAGACATACGGGACCGTCTTGGAATGCTCTCAGGGTAATAGACTCATCTTTATTTTAGGTGTGTGGAGCTTCTTTCCTGACTGTTTGTAAAGAATTGCAATACAGTATTTTGGATACAACTCTTGGCTGTTTTCCTCATTGCTGAGGGTTCTGCCTGGCCAGCAATAGAAGCTGTGGCCACCTTCACACCAAACCATAGGCCAGACTTTTCTTGTGGTATTGACATCAGTGAAGTTCTGTAGGACCTGAATGTGGCTGCATGTGTCAGGCTCTGTGAAACTGCATGTTATTCCTCTTCCTATCAAGTTACCATGTTACAGAATTCCTGCAAGGAATGACTCCTCAGATGCTTTGACTGATACAGGCATGCACGGACAGAGAATTAATGGGAAGTGGAAAAGGGAAAGTGGCAGTTGTTAACCGTGCAATGATACTTTGAGAAATGTAACACCTGTGGGACTGGACTGGCCATCGCTAGATCTTTTTAACCATCAACCTTTTCACTTGTGATCCAATTTGTAAGTCGATATTTTAGATCTTAAAGCACTCGCAGACGTTTTGAAAGAGCTTTTCTGAAAAGGCTAAACCATCTCTGCCCTGTCTTAGACAAGTGAGCTTTATCACATTGAAGACCAACCCCTGCCCACTGCAGGTGCTGTAACCATTCAGTTGACCTTGACTCTCTAAACAGAAAGCACTGTGGTCAAATCTCTTGATTTGTGACCAGGTACAAAAATTAACAAAAGATTCCACAAGAAATAGCTTATGACTGCTTTTCTCAGTTTAACTGCCAGTGGATTAATTTCCCTACCTTGCATTTCTGAAATAGATGGGAAAAATCCTAAATGAAACTCGTCAGGTTAACATCAATAAATGGAATCTCCTCCTTCCCCACCAAGACAGCAGCATGGTTCTCCTTTCTTCAGAGTCATTAGACATGAAGGGAATTTTCATCCTTCTCCTTCCTATGCAAAAGACAAGTAGCAGAAACCCAGATGTTCTGCAGTAGCTGCAGAAGCTGGACACCAATTAACATTTCTCTAGGTAATCAGCAAAGAACAGATTTATCCTTCTTAAATGGAGGCCCATATGCTCATTGATTACAGCGATACTGTACAGGCTGCTGTTTTTCACGTGTTGTGTTGGGGGGTAAAGAAGGCTGGAGAGAATAAATGTATTTGGCAATATTAAACCTTTTATTGTAGGAGCAGGAAAGCATTTGTGATCCCTGAAGCTGCCAGGGGTTACTGCAACAAACTGAAACATTCAGGTAGAATGATCTGTGACCTTATGATTGTATGGATCTCTTATCAACTAATACAGATGTTTTTTGCAGGTTTAGGGTCAGCACATATTTAGATAATGCTGTATTAGGATGCTGCTGAGTCACACAGAGGCATTATTTCCTTTGTTGTGATGGCTTGAAATTATATATGAAAGCTGAAGGACGAGGCTTAGATAAATACATATCCTGGAAATAGAATGCATGATTCAAATATTTTTAATAATGTGAAAATTTTTTTTTGCTATGTGGATTGGTCTACCTGTAAGAAAATATACTATATCTTCACTTTGTAAAATGCTGCATGTTATTCAGAGATACTGGGTGTAGTTTGAGAAACTAAGTAGTTCTGGAAAAGCGAGGGTATATGGATTTTGAGAAAAAGAAAAACTGTTTGAGGAAATACTCGATGTAGAGGAATGTGAGGTGGACTCTAAGTGCTACTGAGAATTGCCTCTCATTAAAGCTGTTCCTGTGTGAGAATTACAGAATGCTGAATAATATTAGGGAAATTTTAAATAAGTTTTTGCAAAACTGACAATTTCTGAAATGGCACAAAATATCTTGTTCTTTACTTGCTCATTAGAATATCTGTTATAACAAGTGTAACTGTTACTTGCCTGTACTTATGTGAGCATGAAGAGAGTTTTGCAGTATGTTTTTAATCAATTAAGTTTCTATTCCACATGTCAATAACATCTGTATGTTCATAATTTATGCTAATTTGGGTGTCTCAGGACAAAGCTGGTCTTTGTAGTTATCAACGTCTTGGAATTTATTAACAGATGTAACTGTCATAAAGCACTATTTGACTGGAATTTATTAACCTATTAACAAATGTCTCATACCTCAGAAGGGACTGTCAAAGGTGAATGCTCTTATCTAACCATGTCTAGACTACTTGTCAGACTAGCAGAGGAATTCGAAAGACTGCTATTTTTAGTTAGGATTAAAATAAGTGACTTGAAGTAGAAAGTGAAGTACATGATATCCAAAAATATCAGGTAGTCAGTGTATGTTTTATCTTTGATTTTGATCTCTTTTAATCATATTTACAATGTATAGGAATTGTATGAATTTAATACAGTACTTAAATGAGAGATGCTGTGAGAACGTTTGTGTATTACCACTGGGCAGTGCTGAGTATTTCAACTATTTGTGTGCATTTAATGTTAGTTCTTTGAACCTATTCTTGACTTTAGATTGGAAAAAAACATAAGAAAATAGTAAAATTTCTGAAATGTCCTTTTCTGAGTGACTATGATCAAGTCCCAAAGTTTGCTGAAGTCATTATGAGTGTCTCCTTTGATCATTGTGACCTTTGAATTGGGTTGTAAGCATTTCATGCTTTCCTGTAATTTCTCTCTTTCTTTGACATGGTGACATACTTGGGATGTATCCTGAAGTGCTCTGGGAACTGAATTGTTTTGCTTCTGAAAAATTTATCTTCACTGGAGATGTCCTTGGACTCTCATTCTTTGCTTTGAAAAAGTATGTAAGCATCAGGGCATTACCCAGCTCCAACAGATATGAATTACTAAGCTAGTTGATTTCAGTGAGGTTTCCGGTGTAAACATTTGCTATCTGTATGAAAACTATCATTTGTTTGTTATATTGACTGAAAAGAAAAAATATATTAAGCCATTGAAACTGGCTGATCATTTCTTACACTGAAGTTAATCAGTGTTCAAAATTCCATTACAAAAAAAGGAAAAAGTCTCATTTCCCCAAAGGCTTTATTTGTGCAAACAGCAGTATTACTCATAATTAGCGTTCACTCCAGGTTTACTGCTTTGAATATCAGGAAAAGTTGAGTACATCTCTGTACCCAGCAAGGCACCATGTTTACTGAAATTCTGTGCTATTTAGCACACAGCCTACAGTAGAGACATGGTGGGCTCACTGCACATTTTTCTACCAGGAAGCACGTTTCTCTTGCAGTTGGACCCAATTGAATTCCACTCTTTTATAGGACTTCGGGGAATGCTGGGTGGGGTTGTTAGAATCATGTTTAGTTTAGACCTGTGTTCTGTCTTTAGATCTGTACATTGGGTTTCCACTGAGGTTTTTGTGTGTCGCTTGATAGTAATAGAAAACCTCTACATGACACTACATCTTCAAGTGGATTAGGATGTTGTTACCTAAGAGACTGCTCCTATTGTATGGCCATGTTTCTACAGCTGTTAACAGCAAGCTCATGCAAGCTGAGTTTGGTACATGGGAAAGAAGAGTTAGGAATGCATCAGCTCCCTGCGCTTTCTGCCTTCCCGCTTGGTTTGCAATGCCAGCATTTGCCGGTGCCTGCCTTCTTACCCTCTATGTAATTCTCAGACATTTTCCTTGTGGCACACAGATTTGGGATTGACATCTGGAGTGCCTGATTTAGTCTCTAATTAAAATAAGAACCAATACAAACTGCTAAGACAACCCTGCAGCCCATTTCTATCTTCAGCTTTGAAGAATTTAGTAGGCTTTTTGTTTTGATATTTTCAGTAAGAGTGTGTCTGTCACTGTTCTGTGCATTCAAGGAATAAACTTCAAAACTCTGGAGGAAAAGACACAGTTATTAAAAATGTCAATAAGAAGTTAGTGCCTAACAAGTTTTGGTAGCATCTAGCAAGTTCTGCTAAGCATCCTTTAATACTTTGAGGCACCTGTAAATTCTGTATTATTCATGGTCATTGTACACCTTCCTACTGGAGCTGTGATGAATTTGTCCACAGGCATTTGCCTGCTGCGTTGATTGAATTCAGACGCTGCATTCAAATATGAGGTGTGCTTAGGAGCTGCAAAATATAGGCTTTGGCTGCTTGTTTCCAACCGTGACATCTGGGTGATTGGCTCTGTCCTCCTCTCCGACCTCTTGTCCAGCTCCACCGCTTCAGAACTGTAGCAGCTGTGAAACTGTCCATAGGGGCTAGCAAAGGGTTAGATGACTGCTGGGTAATTACGCGGATGCGACTGTCAGGAATTTAGCTCCCTGTTTGATGTCTGGGAACATACAGCAAAACAGCATTCTGAATTTTTTTCACAGTCTCTCTGCAGACCACGTGCTTGTAATGGTTTTAGAAGACTGCCTTTAGGTATTTTCTTGGAACATAAAAATAAACTCCCATATTCTGGCGCCTAAGCCAGTATGTCCTAGTGCTGCCATTACTTAAACTTTGTGTTTGTGGGTCAGTGGCATATGGGGGGTTGTAATTCAGAACTATTCGGTGCTTTTTTGTTTTTTTTTTCTTTAAAAAAAAAAAAAAGCTTTGGGTTTCCTCCAGATAAAAGTATTACATTTATTTTCTTATTCTTGCAACAGTGACAAATTAATCCAAGCCAGTAAGATGGTGTTTCATATTATTAACAGAACTGGGTCTGCACCAAACCTCAGAGCACAGTAGTCCACAAGCAGATGGGACTTTGCCTGTCTCTCTATCACTTTCATGGCAGGTTTTGCAACCCCTAACCAGCTGTCACCAGGGTCTGCATGTCAAGAGTTGATTCCATTCTGCTCTGGTACTGGCGGGTGCTGAGTGCTTGCTCTCTGCTGAGCCCTGCGGCTCATGCTCTTCCCCACTGAGATCTGGAGGCTTCTGCATAAGGAGAAGGGGTTTTTGAGATAAAACTCCTGCAGAGCTTATGGGTGCAGCACGGGTTGAAGTCCCTCAATGGCACAGTCTTTGCCATCTGGGATTTTAATTGCAGATATGCTAGGGGATGAATTGACATGTTCCTTAATGAAATATTTGAGAAGCCGTGGGCAAAAGTTGAGTCACGTAATGGACTCAGGATAACTCTGGTGTTTCGTCACGACTGCTCTCTCCAGTACTCACAGCCAACTCTAGTAAATACACTTGGTGCCTCAGTGCCAGTTTACTTTGGTGGCATGTGATATTAAAGGAATAAGGATTACTTGAGTTCAGATGCATCCTTGTGTTGAGTTCCTTACAGATAATTTAAACCAGCTATTGATACCCCTGCAATGAGTTACACCTCACTTGGAGTTAGACCCACTGCTGTATATTTACACTGCAAATTGCAGGGTGATGGCTGAGCTGTTCCATCCGACACAAAACTAGTTAACTCGAGTACCAGTAGTAGCACAGCTGTATCTGCTCCAGAACCTGCTGCAGCCTGAAATGCTACCGTGTGTAGGAGTAGAGGTATCAAAATCCTGCTGTGCGTGGGAGAGCCACTGCAGGAGGGAGCCCACAGGAGAAGCTGCTCTGTGTTTATTGTGACATGTGAATGTTCACAGTAGAAGTGGTGAGTGTGTTGCTCCTCATCAAAAAGTTTCTGTTTAAAAGTAAAACAGCAATAAAATTTGGCATGCTGTCAGAACCTGATTTTATGATGGCAATATTATAATAATGTTGACTTTTAATTAAATGAAGTTGACATATTTTAAGTCTGCAGATTAACCATCTGTTGCTGCATTAATGAATATCCTTCATGGCATCAGATCAGGACCCATGCTTTGTTATGTTTTGCTTTTTTTTTTTTTCCTAAATTCCCCCAGATAGCTTTCTGAAACGTATATTTGTTGATTAAAGCATGAAATATTGGCCAGAATCAATTTGGATTAGGCATTTATTCACTGCTGGAAAATGAATTTTGTGTGAGGGTGTTTTCTGTATTTCTGCGTTCCTAGGTTAAAATGTTTCTGAGCAGGAATTTTTGGTAGTTTTCTTTACTACTTCTCCATGCCAAATACCTTTCTTTGAACAACACCTTCTGATTTATGGCTTGTGAGAAATTTCTGGCAACATGCAGATCTTTTGCATAGACAATTAAAGTTGGAAGTTCTTCTGGTTTTCTTTATGAAGGTGAGATGTTTCAAATGACTGTGTAACTTAAGCAAAATAACTCCATGTGTATGTTTTGTATATTGAATTTTTATCTTCCGCACCAGATGTATTGTGCATAAAACAAATACTGTTTTGTAAAAATTACTCCTGCAACCAGCAGCTAAACAATATGCTTAGTTCCATAATGACAGAAAAAGTAGCTGTAAAGACGGCGTTATGCCATAATTTGCAGCTGCGTCTTGCTTTGCTTTAGGTATTTATACTGCTCGTTACTGATAGGAATTTTCTGTTTATAAAATGAATTAATTTTACTATAACTTAACCTCATTTATTATTGTCCTCTATTACCCTTCTATAGGGAGTTGTTTGCATATTGAATGAGCTTCCTGCCTTACTTTCAGAATGACCTTTTTTTGTAGATTCTCACTGTTTTTGTCATCTAAACAGACTGTTTGTGAACAGCAATTAAGATGTCTTCCTTTCTTTGAATGCCAGATACCTAACATTCAGTTTTGTTTCTCTTGAGAGGGAGCTTAAGGAAAGGGCAATGGTTAAGCTGGTTTTCATGGAGCACTTTACTCTTACTGGTGACTGTGGCAGTGAGGAGGGTAAGTCTACTGTGAACAGCAGGTGTAACACAGGTGGCCTCTTAGATCAGATTCCCAATGTTGGTCCCATGCAGAAAGCAGACCATGTTGCGCACAGCTGGAAAGAACAGGTCTGGTACTTATTTTGCAGTGAATTTTTTCCATCCCCGTGTTACAGGTCTTAGTCCTTAGGTTATCCTCAAATAAATGGTTTGGCTAATGAGGATGGGGGGTGTGTGTGTATGTTTGCTTGTTTTGGTGTATTTTTTGTCTTCTAACATAAGTGTGGCAGCTGACACAAACCTGTGAATAGCTTGATACATCATGAATTCTTATTTTCACAGAGGGTGTGCAGGTTCTTTTTGGATCTCAATAAGAAAGGCACAGACACTCAAGGTTGATTAACAAGTTTATTGTGTAAAGAAGGGAAGTAGTAGAAGAGGTGATAGCAATAATAGAAAAGGTCATAGCAGTATTATGTCCCTTCTGATGTTAAGAGAAAAAGTGGGAAAAGTGGTGGCAAGCTTAAGTCCCTTCCGATGCTGGGAACCTTGGCTATCGCAACACCAGGCAAACTCCTTCAAGCTGATCATGCTACGCAGATCCTGTCTGTGATGAGGTTTGTCAGCATTGTAGTCTTTCATAGGATTTCCTTAAAAATAAACAAATGTATTCATCGCTTCTGCTGTTGGGCAGAGGTATGTTATGTTATAGGTATGCTGCCTAATCTAAAGGTAAGACAAGGTATGTAGATTGTGTCATGCACACATGGACTAAGGGCGAACCACATACAGATTCCTCCGTTACAAATTCATCAGCTACGTTTGTCCAGCAGCCACCAAGGTGTGCTGAGAGCAGCACATTCCTGTGTATCTCCATAAGAACAAGTTAAAGGCAATCATGGTATGTATTCAGGCTACGTAGTGGTTACTCATATAGGTCTCTACAGGCAAGGCCTGTTGTTATACTGCCCCCAAGTTCTGCCTGAAATCATGGTCTCCTTATTACGACATCTTCTGCAGCAGCCCATTACAAATTCCTACATGGTTTGTGAAATAGCCAGATACAGCTAAGGTGTCCTAGAGCTGCCATTTGCATGGCATGGTGTTCGCCACTAAAAGAACTTGGGTGTTCTCCATGCTGCATGAAGAAGCTGAGTGATGAGCGTCTTTGATGTCCTGTTTTATTGAAGCCACCTTCTCTGCAGCAAGGGTCACAGTCCAACTCCTAGGATTAGGGACAGAGAGAGGAAGAGCTCTGTGCCTGAACTCCTTGGGGAGAAGGCCTGATGTGCTGATTATTTAAAATCCTTAGAAGACAGATGCTGTCTAAGTCAAGGTGGATATCTGGCAAAATAATGTAAAAGCAAAGGCAGTCTTGTCTAGGGCTTTTAAGTCAACAGTGCCATTTTAATGTTAAGTTTCCATTTGAAAAAGCAACCTTTGAAAACATCTTCTATGTATCTGCAGGGACGTGGCATGGTATCTCCCATTAATTTGATTAATTCCGCATTTAATAACGTTCTACTGCAAACAGAAGTCACCAGTTAACTGCTGAATTTATTCTAATATTTGAAGAAAAAAAACCTTTCTTGAGTGTATAAGAAAACTATTAGAGGTTTGGTTGGTTTTTTTAAGAAGGGTAAAAAAGCTTTGCACTTCTGTTAGTATAAACATTGTTAGGCTTTTATATACACATTTTTCATGCCTAATAACTGATTGATATCATTCATCAGTATAATTTGAATCATTGTTATCCTGCAGGGAATTGCCTGATTAAAAATATTTATCTCTTAAGAAGATGAAAGAATGCCAATGTATAAAAGATTAGCAAGTCAAATTTCCTAAATTCAATGCAAACCCAGAAAGTAAAAGGTTTTCTTTTCCTCTTGCAGCAGCAGAGCCTCCCCCTCGCTGTATTTTCCCTTCATTGGAAGGAAGAAGCTTTAAGCTACTTGGTGAGCACATCTAGTTTTGAGATCTTCCCGGTAAAATAAGCTGTCAATACTGATCAATCCAAATGTCAGTTCAGCTGTGAAAGGGCTTATGCCTCAGCTACTATTAATGACTTGTGATAGAAGTTAAGTTCATATTCTTCTTATAGGTTTTTCTTCTCATTGTTACCACCTGCTCGGACACATTATGGCAATTCTTCTGGAAGCCAAGACTTCACCCTGTGCCTGTCTGTCGCTCTCAAATTCCCTCTCTTCAGCTGTTGAATATCAGTTAATTTAAACAGACTGCCAGCTGTATGAGAGAGCTGGCCTGTAGCTGTAGGTGCTGCCTCTTTAGAGGCAGCTTAACCCAGCCTGGTGCTGTGTGGTTTGACAACCTGAAGCTGCGGGAAAGATCTGTGAAAATTAATTGTGCTTTCACCAAGAAGGCAAGGTCAAGCTTCAGAGCCTCAGCCCTTTGGTGATGGGCTCTGCAGCCTGCTGAAAGTCAGTGGCTGTTGCAGGTAGTGGCACAAGCAAGCACAGCTCTGTCTGAGCCATACTGGTCGCACTGTGTCTCAGGTGCCAAGGTGATGGTAGACTAAAGCAACCTGTGGAGGCAAAGCAATGGAGGTTGCCAGGGAAACCTGATTTCGTGAATCTGAAATATCGACATAAACACAGTTATGCTTCGTTTCCTGAGGATGCAAATTCAAAGTAAAGAAAAAAAAAAAGTTGTCAAGGTTTATTGTTTCTATCTGCTCTGGAAATTCTGCTAATTTTAGCATGATGAGATCTTTGTGTCGACAGAGCTTATATTGAAGTGTTGTGTAGTTTCTGTGTGCAAACCTGGAACCTAGGGAGCAG
The DNA here is from genome assembly GCA_013398295.1 of Chionis minor. Taxonomy (NCBI): domain Eukaryota; kingdom Metazoa; phylum Chordata; class Aves; order Charadriiformes; family Chionidae; genus Chionis; species Chionis minor. Next base: position 185,642 of record VZSF01007653.1, on the reverse strand, counting down.
AGCACAGAGGTTTATGGATAAAATCATAGAATCATTTTGGTTGGAAAAGATCTGTAAGATCAAGTCCAGCTGTGAACCTAATACTAAGTCCACCTTTAAGACATGTCCCTAAGAAGCACGCCTTTTAAATACTTCCAGGGACGGTGATTCAACCACTTCCCTGGGGAGCCTGTTCCAATGCTTGATAACCCTTACAGTGAAGAAATTTTTCATAATATCCATCCTAAACCTCCCCTTGCTCAACTGGAGGCAATTTCCTCTTTTCCTATCTCTTGCTAATTGGGAGAAGAGACCGACTCCCACCTGGTTACAACCTCCTTTCATGCAGTTGTAGAGACCGATAAGGTCTCCCCTCAGCCCCTTTTTCTCCAGGCTAAACAAATCCAGTTCCCTCAGCCGCTCCTCGTAAGGCTTGTGCTCTACACCCCTCACCAGCTTCATTGCCCTTCTTTGGACATGCTCTAGCACCTCAGTATCTTTCTTGTAGTGAGGGGCCCAAAAATGAACACAGTATTTGATGTGTGGCATCACCAGTGCCAAGTACAGGGGGAGGATCCCTTCCCTAGTCCTGCTGGCCATGCTGTTTCTGATACAAGCCAGGATGCTGTTGGTCTTCTTGGCCACCTGGGCACACTGCCCGCTCATATTCAGCTGGCTGTTGACCAACACCCCTGGGTCCTTTTCCACCTGGCAGCTTTCCAGCCACTCTTCCCCAAGCCTGTAGTGCTGCGGGGAGTTGTTGCAACCCAAGTGCAGGACCTGGCACTCCGTCTTGTTGAACTTTTTACCATTGGCCTCATCCCATTGACCCAGCCTGGTCAGATCCCTCTGTAGAGCTTTTCTGCCCTCAAGCAGATCAACATTCCTTCCCAAAAGTGTGTGAGAACTCCAGAATGGCACATTTTTTTGGTTACTTTCTTTTTAGTTTGTGCTTTTTAGTAATGAGTTAGTGATTTATGGTTTGGTGGAGAGAGCTTATTGGAAAGTGATATTTTGTGGTGAAATCTCACTGGCTGGGAATAATGTTTTGGTGAATAAACATGACAACAAAAGTTAATCCAGAATGGTTACATTAAAATATGTCTAAGAAGTATCTAGCCCTATGGAGGTGTGCTGGTTTGGCATTATATTGCATTTAAAGTATACGACGTTGCTATATGCTTGTGAACCTGAAGTAATTTGTTCTTGTGTGTGATTTTATTTTTTTAAGCATGGGATTCTGTTTTGCTTTAACAAAATAACTCCAAGGTTGAACTGCAGACTTCTAGTCTTCTGAGCAGAAAGCAGGAAAAATTAGGGGGGAAATGATATGAAATGCTGCAGAATTTGGGGGATGTAGCTGGATGAAAACTCTGTTCATACACTGATATTGTCCACTTGTCTGAGCTTGTTTTGCCCAGCAGCTCCCTTTTCCAGTGACTGGAGCAAGAGAAAAAAGTGGTAGGAGTGTGCTAGCATGGTGTGAAGCCTCAGCAAATAACCTCTGCCCTGAGAAGAGCATTTTTCATCTGGGAAAGAACTGTGACTTAAATAAGGGCTGTAGTACACGCGAAGACAATTATCATTTGATGGCGTGCATGTCTGGCCTCAATTTCTTGTATGCCCCATTTATCTGTGTAGGATGGAAGCTCTGGATAAAAGGAAATAATGTCATGGAAAGTTGTTGCTGTAAAATTTTGATAGCCAGAAGGAATTTAGATAAATCCTTCATGTAGCCAGGCAGAAATACTTAAAGGTGATTCAGAGCTACATTTCTAAATGGGGAAACCTATGATGAAAGTTCAGGATCTTATTTTAAAATGTGAGATTGGGATAAAATTCAAAATTCTAAGTAAAAGAAGACAAGCTAGTGCTAGAGGGGAGGTACAGCTGTAGCATACCGTAACACTCTACTACACTAAAGTGTGTGGATGTACTGACTTAGGTAGTTTTGCCTGTTCTCATTGATGCAACCTAAATATGCATGAAGTGGATCGAAGTCTACTGGCACAAACATTAACATTAGGCCAAACCTAATATATTTAATGTTAACAAAAAAAAAAACAAACAAACAAAAAAACCCCAACCAAATAGAGTTTACTCCAGGACTAAACTGTGGTAAATAAGGGAGATCAGGCACTGTATTATGAAAGCTTATGGTACAGGCTACTAAAGTTGATAGATGAGCACAGCATTTCTTTGTCTGTCTCTTTACAGAGCATAAACAAAAATTCAAAATGCTACAGATGGAATCATGAAGCTGGGGATCTGTTGCCACTTTAGCTGTTAAGTCTGTGTAAATCTGAGGACTTGTTGCCAGTACGTGCATCATTCCATTTTCCTCCAGAGATAATTGTCTTAAAATAGCTGATAGTACAAGATCAAGTCCTTGATCTTTATTTTTCTAATTATTATTAATATTATTCACTTTGAATGGGATATTAATCGAAGTGTGCAGATCTTTCCCTTTAATAAAGGCCAGTTTTCTTCTTCTACATGGCTTTTGGTCTCTAGGTGTGTAGAGAGTTAGACATCAAATGCAAGCTCAGAATAGCATGCAGCATGTCTGGTTTGCCTTTTACTGAAGTTTTTCCTTTCAGAATGAAATACATCTGTCTGCCTGATGGTTTGTTTCAGCATTGCCACTGGCAAATGTGGACCTCCAAGGTCGGAATGGCAACGTATCAAAGTCTCACTCAGCGCATGACTTCAGCTGAGCACGGCTTGGTCAAAAGGTAGAAGGGCGTAATGAGAAGTACCTCAAGCCACAGAAAAGAAATCACATGGAAGTGATTTGGATTGAAGTTTAAATATGCATAACCTGTATCTTAATAGCATTGCTGAGTGTTTCTTAGCCACTTGGGTTTCCCTTTCACTGCGTATCCAAGCCACAAGGATTTCCCTTTCCACATGATGCGCTACATGCCAAAACTTTTTTCCAACTTCCAACTTGGAACTTCAAAAGCAAGCACCGTTTCTGACAATGGCAGCTATTTGGTTAGTAGCTGAGCTTAATTAGAGCTGAACTTGATTGATTATCTTGTATTAAATGTGTCGGAATCATGGTTTGGTTAATATAACTAATATTTATGAAATTTTGTTCTAGTTTGCTGTAATTTACAATTTATCATTCCAAATGGATCCTTCTAATGTAGAACTCAAATGAAAACTGACAGTTCTTCACACAGTGCTTCTTCAGAAACTGTCACTTTATGAATACTGTTATCAGCAGAAATTTAGTTTGTTGAGTTTTTAATAGAAGTTTCCTGATATTATTTAAAATAGCCTGCAAATGTAATTATTTCGACATAACCGGTACATAAATAAACATGGTTCTCTTTCTACAGGAGGAAAGCTCTTTACAGAAACATTCAAAACACACCTTAGATGTAGGAACTGTTGATATTTCTTGCCTACTGGTGACAGATTGACAACTGCTTAGCCAACTCTTGCAAACCTGTTTTCATTTTCTGCCAATAATTACCCATTGACTCGTCTGCTCTAAGTCCCTAAACTGTAGCCAATTGCAAGCAAAGCAGGGCAGGGCAAGGAACACAAAAGTCTCTTCCCGCCCCCCCCCC